>CM031237.1:576079469-576679469 GCA_018340775.1 Taxus wallichiana var. yunnanensis
TATGTTATTTTCTAAGTTCCATACTTTAACCGATCAACATTACCCCACACTAATTTCATTTCCGCCCCATAAATGGTTATCTCCAAACAATTAAATAATGTGAATAAAGAGATAGAAAGAATTTTGATGAACAAAATAATATCTTTACCCTGTAGTATCTTCGCTTCAACTTGAATAATCAATTCAGTATATTCTTATTTTATTCTACCTCTAAAGTCTACCAATCATTGAGTGCGGCCTCTACCTTTACTAGGATATCCACCGCAAATGACTCTAACTCATCTTTTGCAAAATCTTCTTTCTCATTATGCAATACCAACATAATGCTAGACATGGTAGTCATTCTTCCTTCTAATAGTTCCATCTTTTGGAAATGAGTTTCCCAAGCTCATCTAACATTTCCTTGTGTGGTTCTTGAGCTGTTGTAAGGGCCTCGCACTTACTGCTTGACAAGAACTAATCATTTTGACTCCAAAATTCTATTTCTCGTTGCTCATCCAACCGGATTAACTCTGTAATCTGTTATTCTAATGATTTCTCATCAGCTAGACCTCCAGTGCACACAATACACAAATAAGGTAACATAAATTCCATAGGAAGAACTAATTCTATGCCAAACACTAACTAAAATGGTGTGGCTTTGTTCAACCTTTTATATGTTGTTTGATATGCCCAAAGTACTACAGATACTTTATCATCCCAATCCTTTCTTCTAACATCACATATTTTTTTCAATGTCTGGCTCAAAATTTTGTTGAAAGCCTCAGTAGTCCCATTTTCCTAAGGATGATATGGTGTAGTCTTATGGTATGCAATCATGAATTCATCCAATAAAATTATGATTATCTTAGTCAGAAAGTGTGTACCCCTATCACTAGTCAAACTTAAAGGACATCCATACCATGTAATAACATTTTCCCATAGAAACCTAGCTGTTGTAGCCGTTGTACAATCTTTTACAGGTTCTTCTTCTACCCACCTTGTCAGATAGTCTATGTAAATGATGATATAGCACAATCCAATTTTACGTGTGGTGGTGAAATAGGACACAAAAAATCTATAGCCCATTTCTCAAACGGTTTTGCACTAGTAATAGGTCTTAGTGGCATTTCATCTTGTTGACCTAGTTTTCCCAAGACAATGATCATAAGCCTTGTAATAATCCTTACAATATTTATACAGGTCTCCACCATAATCCAATGAGTAGAATCTTACACGCAGTGGCTTCACCTACATAGTGGCCACTTGTTATCCCACCATGAGCTTCCTCCATTATATCAATGTGCTCATGTTCCAACACAAACGTTTGCAATACTTCATCCCAACCTAACTTGTATAGGTCACCGCTAATTAACATATAGGGTGTCGCACGTATAATAAGTTGTTTCTTTTCTAAGGATTTCATTCCTTTTGGTGTCATGCATGTTCGTAGAAAGACAACAATGTCCTCTAATTCCAATGGCACTCATTGTAACCTATATAACTATGCATCTAGCATGGTATCTTCAATTTCCTATGCTTCTTCTCCTGACTATATTCTAGATAAATGGTCTAGTCCAGAATTACTTTTCCCTGGTTTTACCATAACTATGAAATCAAATTCTTGAAATAAGAGTACCCATCTGCATATGCGCCCTTGTAAAATGGGTTTTTTACCAAATACTTCAATTCCATGTGATCTGTATAAAAGACAAATGGTGTAGCTAGTAGGTACTATCGAATTTATGTAGTGCATAGATCATTGACAAAGCTTTACGCTCTGTAGTTGTGTAGTTTTGTTCTGCAGGAGTCAACTTTCTACTAGAAAAATAGATAGGATGATCTATAATACCTTCTCCAGGCTGAGCCAATACTACGCCAATGGTCATGTTAGAGGCATCCACATGTACATGAAATGGTTGGTCCCATGAAGGAAAATGTAGAATAGGCACGGTAGTAAGT
Organism: Taxus wallichiana var. yunnanensis; assembly: GCA_018340775.1. Classification (NCBI taxonomy): domain Eukaryota; kingdom Viridiplantae; phylum Streptophyta; class Pinopsida; order Cupressales; family Taxaceae; genus Taxus; species Taxus wallichiana. Next base: position 576,081,411 of record CM031237.1, read on the forward strand.
TTCTCCTTTAATGTCTCGAATGCACACTTTGCGGTTCTCCCCAGTAGAATGTACCTTTCCTTTCAGTAACTCCTCCAACAATGTGGAAACTTTGCATATCCTTTAATAAACTTCCTATAATATCTGTATGACCCAAAATCTACACACCTCACTCTTGACTGGTAGGCTCTTTTAGGCCTATAATGACTACAACCTTAGTTGGATCAACCAACAAACCTTCCTTGTAGATTATGTGTCCTAACAATATCCCAAATGGTGTAGCAAATATGCACTTCTTGATGTTCAAAGAGATACTCAACTATCTACATCTTTCAAACATTAAGCACAGATTGTCACAATGATCCTTAACTAATCCATACACCGTCCAATCATCCAAATAAACCTGTAAGAAGTTGTGAATAAACTCCTTGAACGCTTGAACAACTATGCATGAAAATATAGAGAGGCACATTTTTTTAGACCAAAAGGCATCACAATATAGGTGAAGCTACCCCATTCAATAGTAAAAGTAGTCTTTTCTTGATCCTCTGGGAAATCCTAACTTGATGATACCCAGAGAACCCATCTGTAAATGAATAGATTTCATGCCCTGCAACGCCTTCTAGTATTTCCTCAGTGAATGGCATAGGAAAGGGATCAGTCACACATGTAGCATTCAAATCCTTATAGTCCACATAGATCCTAATCCATCCATCCTTCTTGATACTGATCACCATTGGACTAACCCATTTTGACTCATCGAGGGGCTTGATAATCCCAGACTTCAACATTTTGTCAATCTCTTCTTTGACCTTTTCACGCAAGTTGGGGTTCATCCTATAGGGTCTCTTTCTAATTGGGCATGCACCCTCCTTAAGATTTATCCTCATCTCTCCTAATGATTCATGCATGCCTTTAAGTTCATGGTACCCTCGAGGAAATAAATCCTAATAATCCCATAGTAACTCTATGATTTTTGCCACTTCAGAGTCTGACCAATAGTCTCCAATTATGGCCTCCTTAGGCTCAACATCTGATCCAATATTCACTTTCTTTGTCTTCATAGGTTCATGATAGGCACGTGTGGTCTTATCTACACTATCCAACACCTCACGCCTACCTATTGAATGGTTTACATCTAGATTTTCTACTTCTTCATCATCCACTAAGTAGACCATTTTTCCTTTTTCTTTCTCAAGGCAAAGCATGCACTGAAGTAGTGTGGCATCGGCCTCTTGTCTCTTCAAAAAAATGTGCTCTGAGTTTCCTTCATCCAATAACTCCTGAAGGAGTTCTTCAGCCTTGGCACTATCTCCCATAGTTAAGCGCTTTATGAATTTTAATGCTTCTTCCACCGGAGGCTTGGTAGAGAAGAAGTCAAACATCTGAGGCCATTCCTGTAATTAAATCCTACCAATTTCTAGTCTCTCTATGGAGTTTGGCATATACATACCAAGCACACACGTAACCTTGTAAAGTGGAATAAAACTTGTGCACCCAGAGCAAAGGTGGTAAAGCTTCCTGCCCCTCTGTCCAGAGTCTCTCACACTTCTGAACGTGGTGTTGAATAGGTTGATTACCATGATAAGTACATATTTGAGTAGGTGCATTGCTCCTGTAGAACCTAGTGGCAAGAGAAATCCTAATTTCATTCCATCCTACAAGATTATCCTTGTGGACCACCCACCAACGCATTGTTGTCCCACGTAGTGTATATGCTAGCATATTTCTTCTTTCCAGTGGGTTCTATCCATTATTCCTCCATGGCACACAGAACACCATAGGATCTCCTTCTCTAGTGTAACAAGGTACCAGTTTTGTTACCTATTCTCCTAATATAACATGGTTTTCTACCCTTAGGAAATATGCTCTTTACTTCACGCCCCTACTAACTCATAAGTGTTATGAGCCCAATTATCACAAGCAACACTTGTAGTATCACTAATAGATTATGCATCCTCCCACTGAAGGATTCCTTCTTTACATGGCTCAAGCACCTCTGGATCCTAGATGACACGTACATAAATCCTATTCAGGTCTTCTTCACTCAAGGGCTCAACATAGGGCATATTTTCCATCTGTTAAAGGGATAATAACTCTTTCCTCCTTGTTTTCAAAACTGATATAACCCTTGTTGAACCAAAGATCAACATTATTTACATAGCACCAAGGATGCCCCAATAGAGCTAGGAAGCTATCTGACTCTACCAGTGCTAAAACCTCAAAGTCTCCAGTGAACTTGGCTCCTTGTATGGTAATGGATGCATCTTTTAAAACTCCGATGGGAGTGGCCTTAGTCCATTAGCCATGAACAATACATTAGAGGATGGCTGCAATGGGGGTCTCCCCATTTGTTCCCATGCATCTAAGGTAAGAACATTGACTTCTACACTAGTATCAATCAATATATTACTCAATAGCCACCCATCCACAACAACATTCAAAGTTATTTCCTTGTCATAATCTAGGCTATGAGGGGGAAGATTTGCATGTAGGATCTGCCATCTAGTCTCAATACTTACATGTGGAGTATTTCCTTTTAACCAATTCCCCAATAGTGGAATGATATTCTCTAGCACAACAATTTACACACTCTCTCAAGTCATCTATATCAGTTTGGACCATCTCTGATGCTTTCTTTTGCTCCATCTTCCATGATTGCTCCTTTAAATATTGTATTTCACCTTGAAGATTCCTAGTACCTCCATGGTTTCTTGGTAAACCTCCTTCTGATGGGAAGGATCTAGGTACCGTGCATGTAGAACCTCCTCCTTAGTGATGGTAGGATTTTGTTGTAATGCTTCTTCTGGTGCGTTGCTTCAATGCAGGTCATGATCTTTACTTGTAATGCCTCGATTCTAGTTCCAACTTGGGCATCCATTGATTCCACAACACGTTGTATCCTAACCATCCCTACACCTTTGTTTTCTTGTTTATGTTGCTTGCTAAGATGCTCATATAAGTCTAGGGCATTCCTCATAACTATGATTCTTTCCACATAAAAGAACATGTAATATTCTGAGGACATTCACGTCTATAGTGGTCAGGAGATCCATATGTATAACATGTTCCATGAGGGAACTCACTTCTTCCACCACCATGGCCTCATCCTCCAAATCCACCATGGTATCCTCGACCTCTACCATAACTACCTTTAAAATGCCCTTCATTCTAATCATAGCATGCACTGATTGTGATCCCGATCCTGATGCTCATTCTTTCCTTTAGAGTTATCTAAAACTCATGTTTTTGTACACCAATATCTATAGCATCATGGATCTGACCAATCAGCCGGCAAGTCTTCCATGTCATGAGTCATGGACCTACAAATTTTACAGTAACATGAAACATTCTTCCTTATCACGTGTTGTAGTAATGGGAAGTGGCTAGCATCATGGTTTAAATGGCATATCTCACAATCCAAAAACAATGAGTGCACTAATCTACGGGGACAACTATCCTTTGTGTGACCTTCCACTTCACAATCTGTGCACCAAATCCTTGTGCACATCTCATGTGCTGAATTTTCGATAGTTTCTCCAACTTTTTTTGTCATAGTTGTGATCCATGTGCTTCTAAAAATGGGCTCACCCTAGTGTCTATACTTCCAACTTCCTCAACGTGTAAGGCTGCTTCAAGTGCTTCATGCGGATCAATGTATGTTTTATGTGATAACACCCTCCTAAAAGGTGTAATCAGGCCTCCAACAAACCATTGTGCATGTTGGATTGCATGAATATCATAAGAAAGCTTAGATAACAATGTTTTAAAATGGGCATCATACTCTCTGACACTTTCGTAGTGCCTTTCTTAATATCCTTGAGTGCACACTTATACTCTTCTTCAAACTCAGGGATGTGAAACTCTTTAAGGAAAGCATCTTTTAAAGTTGTATATAGTCTACGCAAGTCTGATCAGGGTCAAACTTTTTGTACCAACTATGTGTGCACCCCTTGTAATGTAGTAGAAAATTGACTTTCCCTACACTCAAAGCCATGATTCCTTTTGCATGCCATAATATTTCACACATATGTATGTTTCAACAACATCTTCTATGCCCCTATACTCTGGAAGATGAAGAGACATCTCCATGTAAATATTTTGGGGTTGGTGTGGACCTTGCCCACCTAATCCAAAACCTCTGTGTTTCCTCTGCCTCGAACCACCAAATCCACTGGAGCTAGAGCCACCTATACCTCATGATCCCAACCTATAGTTGGGTTCGGACTAGAAGATGTACTTCCCTATGTCCCAATAGTAGTACTGAACTATACCCCAATAGTCTGCAAAGTGTTACTACTCCCAGAAGATAGTCCAAAAATTTACGCCTAAATTCTGTGTATGATACACCCAAAAAGTACTCCCATATAACAACAAATTTTTTTTGCACTGCCATCATTGTGCCTCTTATAAGACTCACTCCTACTCTCCCACTACTTGAATTAGCTTGCTTGACTATTTTTTGTACTAGATGCTTTGGAAAACCAAGTGCAAGGGAAAGGTTTCCAGGTGGATTCAGATGCATGCCCATGGCCCAGGTCATCTCTCTGGCATGCTTCTTCTATGTGAGGCTGAGGAGGGTTCCCTATCATGCTTTCCCAAATGGGGGATTCCCTTGATGCTCGGGTTCCACGTCTTCTGTGTGAACTTCAACTCCTTCCCAAACTATCTTTCTCCACAATGCCATTTTCTCTGACAACCTCCCATTACTTCTCTACCTCCCTCTCACACACCTCATTATACTTAAGCCACCTTTCCTCTCTCTTCCTCTCTATCTACTAGGTCTTCCATCTTTCACCAAACCTGCTCCTGCCCCCGCGCGTGGTGGGGTTTAGTTAGCCATCGGTTTTCTCTCCAAATTCAAAGTTACCATCAGGATCTTGATCACCAGTGGAATGCCTTACAGGTAAGTTCCCTTGGATATCATAAAAACTAGAATTCAGCTACCTTTGGGCATGAATAAGTGGAAATTGAGTACTCCAAGATATAACTATTCAAAACACCATGGAACCACGTATCCACCATGCAGTCCAAATCAGATCAACATCATAAAGGGCCTAAAATTCTTCCTGCATCTAGAAAAGTGTGTGATACCTCCAATTCCATTTTAGATGCATAAGCAATCAGCCACTCATATAATTCTACTAGAAAGATAGTGAAGAAGCTCTCATATAAACTATCATATAGATTATGTTCCACCCATACGCATGTGTTAAACTCAGATCCAATGTTGAACCTCCATGTGTATTCTTCTTCTAGATCATGTATCCACTCCTCAACACTTTCTAGGGTCAACCGGTATGTCTTCATCATGAACCATCTAAAAAAAATTGAAAAAGAGGTCCTGGAAATGGAACCAATGATGTAGCTAGAATTCACCAATAAAATCCCAGGTGTGTTGGCACATCACTCATCCTAGATCGAGCTCACCCAAAGCATGCAAAGGTACCAGGCCCCTCTTTAGGGTTGTTGTTGCACAGATGTTAGCATGATGAAGACTTAAAGCATTCAGATCTATGACTAATATATCATTCTATAGTACATATTCAGATCTAGATCTAGAGAATAACAAACTTAAGAGATAACCATGATGAAATCAAGCATGCACAAACCAATTATACTTAGGATTTGACACTTTGATTCAGCCAACACATTCCATTATTAAACATGATAAATACACAGAAGCTTATTACAATAGATAATACCATAGTCTATGTGCACATCAGATTTGGCAACATAACCTCACAATAACTTAGTTCTCACATGCCCCCCTATGCCACACAGTTCACTACATATTTATAAGGGTGGGGAATTTCCCTTCACCACTTATCTAATCCCAAAATAGGTCACATGTTATTATTAGCCACATGCACCATTACAATAATAGCCACACATGCAAGTGTACTAACAATAAATTGTTAGTAAATTATTCTCATCTCGTTCCATGAAAAGTGCTTCATAGTATCCTCCAAAAATTGCCAATGTATGCAAGTCTATTCTCACACGCCATCTTCCAAAAATAGATCCATCATGAAAATGACTAAGTCCCGAATTTGTCTCTATCCTTAGCTGATCCTCCAAAAATAGCTTCCAATGAACCTTCGTATGTTCTTTTCTAAGTGCCATACTTTAAGTCTTTATCAATAGACGGTTTGTGTGAAATTTGGAGCATTTTGGCACAAGATAATCATGAATTTCACTAAGTTATCTAAACCCTAATTCACTTTCATTGTTCAGGGTTCGCGGGTTGAATTACTTCTCTCTGAGGGACTATGATGCATGGAAATGATGTGGAATAACTTGGCCTTTTTAAACAGTCGACCTCATTAAATATGTGTCGTACACATGCCACATCATTACTTGGCTTAAATGTGGGGTTTCAGATTTTCTTAACTTCTTTATTTTTAAGAAGTAAAGTAGTTTGAAGAACCCGATAAACCAAGTCCTTATCTCATGCAGGATTTTGTATGAGCTTTAATTTTTTAATATAAGGAAAAGTAAAGTAGATTGGAAACATTGATAAGATGAGGGCCTTAGGTATGTGGGGTTTCACTTCATCTTTTCTTGGCCATTGTGAAGAAGTAAAGTAGGTTTAAACTCATGATAAACTAAATCCTTATTTTTGTGGGTTTTGACCACTACTTAGCTTCACAACTCTTATAAGAAGAGCAATATTGGTTTAGCGCAAAGCATGTAGTAAGGCCTTATCGATTTAACATAAATAAGGAATGGGAAGTAGTTAGTCTTGTGGGGTTTTCTGACTATTTGGCTTGTTAACTTCTGTAAAGTAAAGTAATTCTAGTTTAGCGCAAATAGGGAAATAATGGAAATCAAGTTTTGAAGGGTGAATTATTTGCAACTTTGAAGTAAAGTAGTTTGAGAAACCTAATTTCTTAACAGAGTAAGTACTTGTTATCCAATTTCACCACCTAGTGTGAAATGGAAAACTCATAAACCTTGAGCTCGAGCACTTGGCAAGCCATTAGGGTTATTCACCTAGGTTGTAAGTGGTTTCATTGATTTCGGGAGAATATTCAGGTTATTTTGGAAGTTTTGGGATCTTAAGAGAATTATTCTTCTTCCGGTTTTGAACCTTAATAGCTCGGTTTAGGAGATGAGGAGAAAAATGAATGGGCCCGTAGGTGACTAGGATAGGTACCATGAGAAAGAATGGATGAAATGTCTACTGAGATACTTTGAAGCACATGCATAATTCTCTCGACACCAAAACATCAAAGAATAAAAAAGGTCAAAATTTACAAAATTAAGTTCAAGGGGGACCATCGAGCTAAAGGATAGCTCTACAAGCTAGAGGAAAGGTAAGAAGGGGGTTTGTCGAGCTACTTGACAAGCCATTGACCGAGCTTAATCCCATAGCGATTCATAGAATGCCACCGAGATATTTGAGGAACTAGAGAGATACAAATAATGACTTGGCACTAAGGGATTTAGTAAACATGTTTGTCGAGATAAAAGCATAAGGGCCGAGTTAGATTCGAAGTTGCAGTAGGGCTAGGCTTGGATAATCAAGCTCGAGTAGAATTTTTTAGTGGGCTCAACACTATGATCGGTGCATATGATCATAAGAACTCGGCCCCTACACATGGAGGAACCTATTGCAAAGGACTAAAATTAGGTCAAAGTCGATTGGCCAATCATGGCGGCGGGGTCAAAAATAGAGAGCCCATGGAGTGAAGAGTAAGCTCAACTGAAAGGCTGAGCTCAGCGAGATCATCGCGGCATAAAATTAACCAGGGTTGAGATTTACGGGCTCAATGATATAAGGTGAGCTCATCACCAAGTTTAAAAGGGCTTGATTAAAGGAGGGCCACAAATACATAGGAAAAGTTGGGGCAAGGAGATGGAGTTGGCTCTCTGAGCCAACTCGGAAAGCTGGGATGGAGTTCTAAGGAGGCGCATTAGCAGCCGTAGAACGTCATTGGGGAACCAAGGGATCATTTTAACTTAGGCTAAGCATGCTCAATTTCCTCAAAATACTAAAATTCAAAGAAATGCAGAGGTTGGGGGATTCAACGATCCATATGGTGTCAACGCTCGGGCTTGGGAATCTACATAGACCTGATGCGATTGGGAGGAACCATGTGGACCCAACGTGGGAGTAGAGAATGCTTGCAAGACTAAAGGGGTACTCGAGGACTAATTTATGAATGATGTGGAGATAAACGGCCCGAGTATCACATGGACAAGATGGACACGGGTTTCCTGAAAACCCGCCTTCATCGCATTTGAAGAGTTCACCGTCAAAGAGAGGAGACCGCCATGGGATGCATCAAGCTGGAGGTCGACATGTGTGCCAAGCAGGTATAGTAAGGTGGCCACAAAGGCATGTAACGTGGAGTTCGATACAAACATAGGATCCTAATGCAATGTAAGGGTTGGGGAGTTGTGTGAAGCGGCGGCCACCAATTTAGCTGCAGAGTTGGCCCTTAAACCAAATAACTAAACATTCTAACCCCTAACATGGAAATAGAAAAAGTAATAAATTGGTGGCCCCCAAACCAAATTTTAATTCCCCAACTATTTTAAACTTGAAAATAATTAGAGAGGGGAAGGAAATATTTAAAATGTCATTTCCAAATCAAATTAATTTTTCAGTCCCATAACAGAGGAGCTAAGCCTAGAAAGCCAAAATGGCTGCCCTCACTCAGAAGGCCATAAATTTTGCATTTCTTAGCCAAATCGTGCAATATTATACTCGTTAGAATTTTGGCTCTAAGATATACGCAAAAAAATTAATAAAATCAAGTATTTATGGATTTTCATAGGAGAAATTTGTAGAAAACAAGCCCAATTTAGTGGTAATTTCCGGTGGTTGAAAGTGCAATAAATGAGCATGGACAACCATTTTCCTTCTTTGCAAGTTATGGGGTAGTATGGGATGGATTTTTCAGGTCACATATCATCATTTTCACCCACTTTTGGTACTTTGTAAGAAAGTGGAAGGAAAAATATGAGTTTGCAAAAACTTCTCTCTCCCCATTTTTCTATAAATTGAAGTGCTCTCTCATTTGAAGGGGGATTACTCTTGTAACAAAACTCTACCATTTTTTTTTTTGGAACACCAATGTGCTGCAAGCCTTCATATTAGACTTCTTACATGTTGATCTAGGCATTTCTCTTTCTTTGTAAATGAATTGTGCATATCAATGAAGTAATAGATACAAATTTGTGGATGTTTTCTTCCCTGTCTGTGTTTATTGCATTCTTCTTGCCTCTTTATTGCAATTGTAGGTGTATTGTGTCTCCTTTATGCTCTTGAAATGTTCATTATTTTTTTGTTTCTATGGGAATGATGTCGTGAATGTTTTTAGGACTATGGATAATTCTTCTCACTTGTTCTAATCAACATTTCTTTTCATTTTCACATATTGGAGAGTATTTCCCACACCCATTTTCTTGGTGCATCACCTCTGTTAGAGTAGTTTTATTTCACTTTCATGTTATTTCTCTCTCCCTGGTCCCTTAGAAATTATAGGATAGAGATATTCAGTAGTTTTCCTTCATTAGAGTAGTTGTTGCATTAGATTAGGAAGAGGAATCAGCCTTCTCTGGAGGTTTATCTCAAGTAGAAATTCCCACAACTTGAGAGATAGTACCCATGTTACACAATCACATTGCACTGCCTTAAAAACTCACATTCTAAGAAATCAAAGGGTTCTATAATTTGGTGATAAAGGTACATTTTTAGGGATTTTAGGATGTTTTTGATAAATGGGTATTTCTTTAACTACTTCCAAGAAACCTATTACAACCTTTTAGAGAATATTATAACAATCCTACAATAAAAATGAGTTAAGGTGACAACCTAAAGAAACTAAAACTCACAAAAGGATACACAAGTGACATTAACACAAATCCTCACAAGGCAAGAAGACTCAATTTTTTTAAAATGGGTTACCCAAAATAGCCAAGTGAAATCTTGGGGACACCACATCGACAATAAGATTTTCCTTGAAACTTTGAATTCCCAACACAAAATATCCCTAACAAAACGTGATTTGTTTTATACTATCCTTGTTGAAACCTTATATTGAAGAGGCTATGATGGAACTCTCCTGATATTTATCAATCAAGATGAATCACAACAAATTCTATTCAAGGTATATGTTGGTATATGTGGTGCACACGTAAGTGGCATGGTTTTAACTATAATATTTTGTGTGGGTTATTACTAGCGCACTATAGATTCGATGCATGCAAATTTTTCAATAAGTCTTTTTCATGCCAACAACATGGAAATATCATTCATGAACCTTCATAAGCTCTTCAACCGATCACTACACCTTTTCCTTTCTCCTAATGGGCACTCAACCTTATAGGTAAGATGAATATAAGGAAGATATCTACCGAAGAAAACAAAGATCTTAAGGAACCCTTGAATGCAGCTCATATGAAAATATTCTATTCTTGAATCATCCATGAGTATCCCTTGTGTTGGGGGTATTTTCAAACATCTACTTATATAGCTTATCCATCATATTCATATTACCATATAATCCCAAAACACTTTTTTTTCACTTGTTCCTTATACTTATGATGTTTAACATTTTCTATACTATCCATGTTCTCTCATATCGATTTCCATTTTTCCCCTTGGTCTCATGGAAATCTTATGTTCTTATGAATTCTCATATGGGTCTTGGATCACCTAGAGTATCTCATTGACTACTAAAAATTCAGAATAAACAACATAAATTCCTAAACATTTAATATATTTCCAAAAACACTAAAACACTAAAAATTCTTCCAAAACTACCTAAAACATATAAAAATAGTAAAAAATATACAAAAAATTGAAAAACCATCCAAAAATGAATAACATTTGCAAAACGCCAAAAATACCAAAACTCAACCCATTGACTCATATTTTGGTATCCGTTCACAATATCAATCAATCAATAAAAATAAACTAATTCAAATCACTTGCATGTATCCTCACTTGGGGAAATATTGGCTCTCATTTTTTCCCTTACATGTATCCTTTTTGGGGAAATGACCCAATCAATCCCAAATCATCTTACCCCTTGCATGTTTCCTTACTTTAGGGTAACCCAAATCAATCATATTCACTATGGGAGACATTAGGGACATAGTTAAGTGTCTTTATATAAATTTTTGTTGCATTTTTACTTTTCTTAATTAGTATTTGACCAATTACAAGTTTATTGTTTGTCATCTTGGTTCATTTATATCCATGGTGAAAACAAATACTATGTATATTGGGTTTGTTTGTTACTTTTCTTAGTTTATTTTTTTAACCAATTAGAATATTTTTTGGCCATCTTAGCTCATTTATAGCCATGGTGCATATATTTAATGTGCGTATATTGGGTTTGTTTTTATCTTTATTTTTTATGTGTATGTTTATTTATGCACATAATGAGTTACTCATCATGGTTCTTTAATAATCATGGTGTGAACTATATTGTGTAAAAGTAAAGCATGATTCTCTAAATTACAAAACTCTAAATGGAAACTCAAGCTACGAGAAATGTTAGTCATATCATCATTACATTAGATTCTTGTTCTCATTAAAAACCAAACACAATATATCACAATTTATAAATCAAGTAACAACTCATCATATGCCTAACATAATCTCGACTCACAACCATACTAACAAACATCTATAAGAATGCAAAAATAAATAAAACCATCCAAATAATAATCTTTATACATCATCACATACAATTTTCAAATGTACCAAAGACTTCATATACACATACATAACCATCACACCATAATGGGCATTTATAAAAATAGTGTGTGTTCATGAGGCATAAAAAATAAGAATTTTCCTACATAAGGCATATATGAATAATAGTGTGTATGGTACAAGTCCTAATCATCCATCATCTATGACTCTCACCCACCCCTATATTTCTTATTCCACCATCTCACCTCGGTGGTGGCATCTAGACAAATCTCAATGATATGTATGGTCCGTGTGATCTATCCAATCTCTCCGACCTCATCCATGTCCTTTGGATATAACCTAGTGTTCTTTGGCTCTTTGGGACAATAGCCTCATACAACCCTCTATATTATCCCACATCATGAGTCACTGTTAGCAACTCATGTAATAGATCAACCATCCCACTAGCCTCAACTACCTGATCTATAACATCCCTTTCCATGGTGAACTTTTATAGTTGCATGATCAACAAGTCTCTCTCCACTATCCTCTAATATAGATGGCTCCTCGTAGAATCCATTTGTTTTTGTAATGTCATTATCAAGATCAAAAATACATATATCTATTGCATTACACTGTATATTTTCTCCCACACTACCCGCAACTCTTCTCAAGATGGTCATTGAAGTGGAAACACAAATCTTTGACTCCAAACATGTATCTCTCCACTATCTTCCCATATGTCATCTCCATCTTCATCTACCCATCTTCCTCCTCTTGATCATCCCGGGGCTAGGTGACCTCTATGGTGAGCCCAGGTAACTATACAACCTATACTTATAGATATCCATGTTCATCTTATTCATATACCTATACTTGTACATCATGTATATGTCCTTGTCCCTGTCCCTATCCTTGTACCAATTCATGTGCACCTTGTTGGCCCCTCCCTCTCTGTCACTAAAATGACTTCAAAATTGTTTTCATTCCTACCATCATCACTGCTTGGGAAGTAGTCACATGAATAGGTATTATAGTGGTATACCATCTGTCATAACCCAATGGTTCTCCTAGATATGTATTGTCTTCTCAAGCATCCCATACATGTGGAAGTGCACCTAAAAAAATAGCCCTAGATATACTCACTATAATACAAGGCCCAAACATGGTAGTCTCTCAAACTAATATTGTGTATCACTTCTCATCATTAGGAATATCTTGTCTTAACCCTAATTTCCATTTCATCCTATCTCATTTATAACACTTAATAATGTATGATCGACTACCAATGATATAATGTGTTATCTACATGGTCCACAACTCTAATGCATTGGTTTCCCACACATAGGACTTGTACGACCTCTAAGTGATTTGTCTCAATTGTAGATCACCTAGGTCTCACTAATAATATTCCATATCTCCATGTTGCTCTATCTGGCCACCTCCAACCACATTCCATCCAAATATAGACAGCTCATTCAACTGTCTATCACTCAACACTCCAACAAGATGACCCACTATTATATGATCTCATGCCTAGATCTATAATAAGGTCACTGGGCCTAAACTCATATGACTCATGTATACTACCATATGAAAATTCCTATATAAATTTTCTAGTATGTAAGGTCCCCATGCAAAACAATTTTTGAATCCATTAACTACACCACTATGTCATTCAATCCTAACCGAAAGCACCTCCCGGTTTATCTCGCGGTAGAGAATGTCGTTGAAAAGAGACCTAAAATATATAGGTATCCACTATATCCCATCATACTCCATACAATATGTGAGGTTAATTACAAACCCATCTCCATGGAGCTCATCCAATCCAAATAATGTATGTATATGAGCTCAGATGTGTGATGGTCTCCCATTTCACTATATCAACCGAAACCGCATAGGCACTCTCATATCTGGTACATGTCCTATAGTGTCATATTCATCTCTCCTTTTGGTAGTTTTAACATATGTAACTCATTGTGTAATCACTTTGTAAAAAAATTTAACAAGTGTGATCTAATCTAATCTCTAGCATCCATGTTGTGTATGACAACTCTGTCATCTCCAACACAACCCACAATTCTATTTGTTCCACATGCATCATTTGTCTCTCGAATTCTCTAAGACATGAACACCTATCCCTAACCTATAATATACCTAACATATCTTACAAAATATCAAAACAATTATCAGTCCTTTCTAACCAATTTTGATAAATTCTATAAAAGATTATACTAAATTATTTTCCTCAAAACCACACTAGTTCACCTATATGTAAGCTAACACATTTACTTTCACGCTAGCACATTAAACGACACACAAATGCACTTATATGAATGTTAAAATTATATTCACACTAGCGCACATATCATCATGTCGGTCACATGTACATTTACACTAGCTCAAGGATGTTGACACTAGTGCACTTTACATTTAAACTAGTTCACCTACATCCCCGTACTAATGTTCAATTCGTATTTTCTACTAACTTAATTACGTCATAAATATACTTAAATGTTTAATTTTTTTCTTACTTACTTACCACCAAGCCATCTTTAGGAATTTTTCTATGTAATTGAGCGTGATCCACGCAATGTCTATGTGCTAGAATTTGTGTCATCTCTCCTGCAAACTCGAGATCAAAATTGTATTTAACTATTAAAAACTATAGTAGAAAAAAATGACCAATGATTTTTTCTCCCACCCGCCCATCTATTTTAACCTTCTTATAAACCCTAATTTTTGCCTTTTTCCTCCTCTTCTACTTTTTTGATGTCATTTTACCTATATCTCCAACGAAAACCTTATTACTCATATCAAGAGGCTTTCCACCGCTTTCTCACATCACCCATCTACTCGAGGTGGCACTCCCTTAGCAAAATCCAGACTTTCCTAGGAATCCAAGTGTTTCACTATGGAAAATTAATCAGCCACCACACTTCTTCATCACCTTGTTCATCAATCAAGACGTCTACTATCTTTAAAGTGTTATTACTTCGTAATAACACTTTAAAGAGGGGAAAATGTAAACACCCTAAAATATCCCATTACACATTCTAAACCTCCAAAATCATCCCATAATCACTTCATGACACATTATGACCATTTCTGACCTATTACGACCACTTTTGATACATTCTGCTACTTTATGACCCTTAACAACATTCTACAACATTGTCCCAAATCACACTTCTATCATCCCCACAACTTCCCTAATTACTTTTATCACATGCATATAGTTCTAATTCATTGAATATTTACTCTATGTAATTTATTATGCTCATAATTCATTCCTAGGATTAACCACTCTCATTATACATCCATCACCATATTATCTAACTTTATTTATTAATTTAATCTAAAATAATTCAATAAATCATCCACTTATCCATTTCCACCTCATCTCTAATTCACTTCCACCTCACTAGTTGACATCTCAAGTTGACTAAAGCAAATCAAATCATGACTAAGGCTAAAAATCATTAATTATATTCAAGAGGACAAGTTTAAATTAAATCAAATCATAGATTTGAGTTAACTAAAACATATCCCTTAAATCATGGATTTCCAAATTAAAGAAAATATCTCCAAGCTAAAAATCATGTCACTTTTTGGGTGAATAAAACAAAAGACATGAAATATTAATTCAAAGTAAATATTCAAAAGACATGCCACCTTTTCCAAACTCAATGAAAACTCACTCAATCAAGCTCAAAACAATAGTTTATCTTTCCAATCAAATTGGAAACTTAGACAAATCATTCCAATCATGCTTCAATTAGCCTCATATCAGAAAATCAATCACATAAATCAAGGCTATGGTATTCTCTTCACTCATCTATAAATAAATAATCATCCCTCTTTATTAATGATATTTGGAAGCTTAATAATTTGCATTGTTATTGTGTCAAATTGCCATTCAATTTTACACATTGTTATGTTGTCCATTTGATCAATAATCTATCAATAAAATCCAATCATTCATTCACATTTATCGTAGCTAAAATATACTACATTTGGAACATTTTTGGAGGATCCACATCCAATTGATTGTAAATATTTAAAAAGCTCGGTGCTTCATCTAAATATTTAGCTAATCTCATCTGAGGTTACAAAAAGATACAAAGGAAGAATCATATTTTCAAATTGTGTTTGTTTTCCTTCATTATTTTTTATTTTATCTTGTATACATAATGTATTTAACTTGATATAAAAACTATATAAAATATTTGTAGAAAATAAATTCACATGAGTTCCAAAGTCTAAAGTATAAACTCCACCACATGACCGAGATATTACTATTAATAAATACACACACGCACACACATGCACGTGCACGCACGTGCACACACACACACACAAACAGAATATGGAGATAGTAACTCCATATCACTTATACAATGTAGTTCCCACCAATTTTTCTCCCTTTGATGACGTTGAATCCATCTATTATTCATGATTGAGACATTGGAATTAATATTATCATGGTTATTTGATTTGAATAATTATGAATCGTCATGTTAACACTTAGTTGCTAACTTGTTCTTAACAGGATGATGTGTGAGGCATATAATACTAATTCATTACTTTTATCATTATCACTTGGTTTAGATATGATGTTAGGGATATGTTGATATGAGATTTACATGGATTATATTTTGAATATACATTATTTTGTTGTCTCTTCACACTACATACAATAACATGTCTTGGAAAATTATTATATTTGTCTTATGAGGCTAATTCATGGGAATTATTAGCATCATCTAATTATGATATTTTAACATTTAGACATTGATGTATTTTTATAGGAACGTGCATCTTGTAACAAAATTTGAAACGTGTCATGGTTGAATTGTCACCAGTTCTAACATCTTGTATATTAAACAAATCAATTTATAACTATATAGTTAATTATATATGTATGAAATAATTACTTGAGATGTGTCTGATTGATTCACCTAGAAGATTTTATTGATCAGGTTTTATGTTTATAATTGAGTGTGTAGGTGACAAGTTCATGCCACAGGAGAACGTGGGACTTAGAGGTTGCACCTCCAAGATTACACAATACATCGTTTGGTCAAAACCCTCACCTCTTGATTGATCAAACTTACCTTTCTTGTATTTTTTTCTTGGATGGAAATGAGAAATCCATCATCCTTGTATGTTTTTTTTTCATTTGGTGTGGTCACCTTGGCTTCTTGTCTCCTTTTGAATCATTTTGGTATTAATTATTCTATTAACCTATTAAGCCAATTTTATGGGTTAAATTTTCCCTAATTGTATAAAGGATTGGTTAATTAGTGTTATCTTGTTTAAGGAGGTTTGGTCCACCTAATCATGGATTAGGTGGGCCCCACCACCTCTCTAAATGTGCCATTTTTCCAAATCCCGAATTTGGGCTAAAAGTGGAATTTTAAAGGGGTGTTTTGCATGTTGGGGGTCACACTTACACCAAAATGGACCCCTTAGATCCTACATATGGGCAGGGTGACTCTTTATGAGGTTTAAAAGGGCTTTCCCTCCCATTTAACCCTCTCTTATCCCCATCTTCATTTATGAGCTTGTTTTTGTGAGCCACTTGGGAATTGGGAGAGGATTTTATTTTGTTAGGATTCTCCTCCATTGAGACTTTTGTCTTAGTCTTGAAAGAGACTTGGCATGACATGGATTTGAGAAGGGAATGAGTGACACATGTCACCATTCTATATGTTAGAATCCCTAAGCTTATCCTTACTTAACCCTCCATTTTGGAGGGGGTTGGAACTTCTTGGTTCAATTTCACTTGGAGATTTTGGGGAGCTTGGAGGAGCATGGAGCTTATGGAGAATGTATTATTTTTAGGTATGATCATCCTTTTCTTCGAGGAAGGCCTCACATCTCTAATTTTTCAAAGGAGTGGATCCGTAAAGTTGAGTAGAGCCGAGGATCAGAGAAAGGAAGAATTTTTAAGGACCCAACGAAGAAAATGGCACCAAGGAAAGCAGCAAATGTTTCACACAAGAAAGGCAAGGGAAATGGGAAACAAGTTGTCTCCACCGCTTGAATGAAGAATGGTATGCGGAGATGCAATAACTAGATGTCATATTACTTGATAATGAATGGGTATCACATGTTATAAATATAGTCCTAAATGAATACAACCATCGAGCGAGCACCACAAAGAATGAGATGGTATTGGAACTTATTCACCCTACGACAAGAGAACACTAGATAGAATGCCTATCTATGATGATCGGAAAAGGTGAAAATGGAGAAGGTTGGGTTATTGCAACTCTATGAGTTACCCTATTTTAGAAAACCTGAGTGACTATACCAATGGTTAATGTCACATATGCATGAAGAGCACTTCTAATTCACGGGATGAAGGATGTGAATAACTCCCAGACTAATTTCTAAGTTTACCGGTCTTATCTACTGAAGTAAAATCATTAGATGATAACTTCAACGATAAGGAGGCCATTAAGAAGATTGTTGAATCTTATGACTAAAAAAGGGTTCGCGCTACTTTGACATTTCTGTAATTTTTGACCTGTAATAAGGATGGTCGTGCACTTGGTCACAAATCTAAATGGGTAGGAGAGATGGACAAAGATCAACAAGGCTTGGTTGAATGTTTGTCATAAGATCTCAGAGGGGACCATCTATAACCTATCGGCTTTCATAGTAGAAGAAATCATCAATGTCTTGCACAATGAAGAGAAGATCATGTTTGGTAATTTCCTCTTTACTATTTTATTTTCGAGAGATTGGAATGCCCGATGGGCCGGATAAGTTTTTTTTGGAGTACACAGATGATAACCCTTCCCTCGCCAAAATATTTGAGCAATACACTTATGACACCATGACGGTCTCCCACAAGGCACGCCTAGAAAAATGGTATAAGTGGATACATGACACATTTGATGTTGAATGGAGAATACCCAAATAGTTACCTTCTTTACTACAAGGTGAGGCTAAATTCACTGTTTACCAATATTTTTGTATTGATAAGTTTACTTTGTGAGATGGCGCCAAGGTCCTTGATGTAAATTGGTTTTCTCCTTCACAACACAATACTTCTAATTCTAGGGGTCAATCGATTAAAAGATGAAAAGAAGCTAAGGTTTGACCTCAGTGTGGTAGACCAATATTACCACGAGCTTCACATAAAATTGATATATCCTAAGAAGCATGCCTATGTGTAGAAGTATGTCTCCCATGACATACATATATTGAAAAGTGACATTTCTTGTTGTTGGGAGGACTACAGCAAGGGTATACCTATGTATAAGGCCTAAGTATGATAAAGGCACTTATATTGAAAATGATGTCTCTATCCCAGAAGACCCTATCATAAGAAATAAGGTCACACCAAGGAAAATGGAGAGGGAGGAGGCTCCTGAGAAAAAGTAACCAAGCACACATACAGTGAAGTTTGTAGGCATGCAAGAGTCATGCGCAATACCAAGCACCTATGCATGGAGGAAGAAATCCCCCATAGAAGAAAAAGAGAAGACACCTAAGGAAGATGTTCCAGAGTAAGATAAGTCCCCTACAAAAGAAGAATCACTGGCAAGAAAGGATTCATCTAGAGAAGAAGAAAAATAAAAGTCTCCTCTATTGGAATCACCAGTTAGGAAGAAGCAAAGTGTAACAAAAAATGTGGACTCAAAAGAAATAAAGAGCATGGAGGCCAACAATGGTGGCGGGACGATGAAGAGTGCAATGAGGCTCAAAACCATCCTTTGTACAATGTACATGAGTAAGAGGAAGAGGTAAATGAAGAGAAGGATGAGGACAAAGGAGGTGCTTATGAAAAAGAGGTGAGAAAGGAAGTAAACATGAAGGATCAAAAGACTCTAAGCCTGACTAAGGAGCAGATAGAGGATGTTGTGGAGAGGGAGGTAGCAGGAATTATAAAGGACTTAGTGTATCAAGAGGTAAAGGGAAGCATTGAGGAGGTACTAAAGGAAATGTAGGAATGAGAAAGTGTGGGAAAGGAGTATGGAATAATGGGCAGAGGCCCCATCTTAGCGATAAGCATCTTAAAGGCAATGCGCATAGGTGGAAAGGGCATTGTAGTGGTGTAGGAATAAGAAATTACTTACATCAATGATCCAAACAAGGTATTTCCCATGTGTTTCCAAATTACCATGCCTACAAACCAACTCATCACATGGTCTTCTTTCTATAAAGAGGGTATGTACCTACACATGAGGAAAATGGTATCTTTGGCTTTTGAGTCCCATATTGATGAACCCAAATTTGAGGTCAATCGAGATGCATTGATGAAGATACCAAATGTCAAGGGAGTAAACCCTCTAGTGAATTCCCAAAAACTGTCTGATGAATAATTTTGCAATGCACTCAACAAAGTATCGGTGGAGGTAGAATCAAGACTCTTTGGTAGAAACGATAGAATAAGGGTCTTGAAGGAAGAGCTTGAGGAAAAGAATGAGGAGATCATTGAGTGGGACAAAGAGATAAAACAGAAGGAATTGATCAGTACATAATTAAGGAGTGAACTAAGGATGAAAAGTAAAAGGTGTGTGAGATCCATAAGAATATAGAGGTCATTTTAGATGCCATAATCTTGAAGCACCTGGACCTAGCCCAGTATGATTAGAAATAAAAATCAACCATGTACTACTTAGAAGACTTAACCCATATCCTCACCATGGAAAGGTGATCACTCGCATTCAATTTGGTGGAAGAGGCAATGGCATGCTAGAAGGAGGAAGAAAAATTGAATATTGGGGAGATGATTACTCGGTATTCTAAGCTCCTTGTTGTTGTAAAGAGTGTTGCGTAAATGGTGAGGATATATATGACAATTACTGCCGACAGATATAGGGTAGTGATCATATTGGTTACTACACATGAGGCGGATCTAAAGGAATTTCAAGAAAATAACAAAGGCAACAGGGTAGAGCATGATAAGATCCTAGCCAAGGTTGAGAAAAATTTGGAAGCAATCAAAACCTTGTAGGGTTCGATTAAGAATCAACTTAAGGAGCTATATCCCTAGGTCACTTGTATAATGGACACATTGGGTGATCTTAGCAAGCAACTAGAAGGCATTATAGATACACTAAATTCTAAGAGAAATGAATTGATTTTTGATGAAGTAAGCACTCTAGTAGGTGACCTACTTCAGTAGGTGTAGGGTGAGGTAGATGCCTAGGAAAATATTGAGGCAACCGTGAAGAAGGAATTCCCACTCCTCCTACAAAGTAGTAGTAGATTATTCTATTCTTTCATTCTTTATTTAGATTGTCCCAATTCCACTATTCTTTATTCTTTGAGGAAGAATAATGTTTCCAAGGACAAAGAACACACATATTGTGGGTGATGTTGGACCTTAAAATATTGGCTAAGTACCAAAGGCACGCACTGCAGGACCAATGATGATAAGAAGGGGTGCTCGGGAAAGTTCACTTGACAAAGGGGTTTAAGAAGGGTTTTAGTGAAACCAAATCATGTGTGGGAGGTAGAACATGGGTTTAAAGTACTTATCCATATTTGGAATTCTAGAGGCACTTGAGGAAAAACATGAGGACCCGACTATGCATGATGAGTGGATAAGGTGTCAACCTGGAGCCTTGGAGGCCAAGAAAAGGATATTCCACATAGGGAATATTCCTAGAGACATCATTACAGAGAGTGGAAGGTTTGTAAAGGGATAAGCATTCACCTATGAAGGACCACATCGACACTTGGCACACAATCTACACTTGGAGAAGGCATGGCGGTGGGTGTTGATCTTATATAAAGGAATGCTTAGGCCAAAGACAGAGACAGAAGAGATATACATAGAGAGAGGTAGATAGAACACGGCGAAATACATAGAGTAACAAGAGTTGCATTAATGTTAGGGTTTAGAGTACTTAGTGCTAGAGGTTTGTAAGGGATACCATGAGCATATTAGGATCTGTAACAAGGGATAGAATGGGGAAAGTTATAGCTAGAATCTCAAGTCAGAGAGGTTTTCGGGAGTCAATTCTCTATCATTTAATATATATGGTCTGAGATGACCCTTTTGACTGTAATGTGGCTACCAGAACTCTTTTAAATCAATATATATATATATATATATATGGGTTTGTTCTGTATATCTTGTTTATGGGTGTAAACCCTTCTTATATTTAGCATGTTATAGCTCATATCTGTTTTCCTATGGCTCATTTGGTGTTTATCTACCTTCTCTGATGCATGGGTGTGTGTGTGTGGATCTGCTAGTTTTATGTTCTTATTTTAAGATGCATGTATTTCTATCTCTGCAAATAAACCCCCATTAATGGTGGAACCTTGGGTTCGGCACTCATGCATGCCTTGGGTGAGTGCCCAATTTACTGTTGGGTGATAGTTGGCACACTTGGGTTTTGAAAGAATTATTAAGGGTAAAATAAATTACGGCAAAGAAACATATCTTACACACACAATCTCACTATTTCTTAAGAATTTCAAACACCTCGAAATCTCATGATCTACTATTAAAACACCTAGATTATTAATGTAAGTACTCATGAGTATCCTAAAACTCTTAAGAGCTTCCAGACCTTCACTTATGGTGTTCAAAACCTCTTGACACTATCATCTAGTTTGGATAAACATGTTATAGTGTGATATGTCAATTTTCTAAGAAGAGGAATATTAAGAAACCTTAATTTTAAATTATAGGTTTAAAGTAATATAATTCACAAATAGAGAGAGATTAGGTTTTGTTTAAGTATCAAACTAAAAATACCTTTATTTAATATGAAATAAAAGTAAGCATAGTAAAACATAATGAGTAATTAAATTTAATTTTTTAGAACAAGATCATAAGGGATCTATAGCATAGGAAGTAAAGAAATCAAATAAAACATAAGACTTTATTTATTAAAATCATAGTGTGTATGTTACATATATTTGCAATAACTTCATAATGGTAACCCAACTCTCCAATTATAATCAATATGTATAGTCATATCTTGCATAGTGAGGAATCCAATATTGACTTCAAACCACATACACCACACCGACCAAGGACATTTGGATTGTTTTGTGTACCCTCGCTAGATACACTATGTACACCTTATCTCAATCGTAAGGTAATTTCCTCTAACTTCCAACTTGAGGTTTTCCTTTGATAAATCCTTTATCAAATTCTATATCCAACTCATATATATCATAACCACATACTTTAATTTATCATAAATTTTCATACCATTCATCAAAGGTCCCTTTAATTATTTATTACATGTGAAAGGGTCCCACCCCTTGACACATCCTTTCATTACATGATTACATTAATTTCAAACCCATGTTATTGGGTTTTCACATTTATTTATTTCACCCATACTATTGGTTTTTGCTACACATTTCTTTTTACTATCATTCTTTCATAAACCATTATTACTTTTTAACCCATTTATTTTTCATAGGGATGACACAAAGATCAAATTTTTCACCCCTTTAATATATCATGTACTTATTAATATATGGGATTTAGTCTCATAACATTTAAGGCTATTCCACTATTTGATGATAATATATGTGAATCCCAAACAATACGTTTTCTCATGTTTATATTATTTTCCCTTCCCAAGTTAATCTTAATGTAAAATTGTAGAGTGCACTCCACTTTGAATATGTTCAAACTAGATTAGACAATTGATCTCATTTTATTTCCACTCATTGTGCTTACTATATTGGCATGGGGTGCTTAGGATTATGTATTGGATTTAGTAGTTTTCATTGACACTATTACCCTATTTTGGTGGCATGGGGTGTTGTTGTTTGATATAGGGATTTATCATTTTGATATTGACATGGAACTTTTCTAGTGATGTTGATAGTTATATATGTATCTATTTTAACTATTTCCTAATTAATTAAGTGTTTCAGGTAAAATAATTTGTTGTAGTGTAGATTATTTATTTTCACCAACAGCAAAGGGATAATCCTCCTTCTTGGGTATGGGGAGGATCCCATTATTGAATGTAAACTAGCTAAAAATTGTTGGATCTTGGTTAGATCGGGATCACATAGGAATAATCCACTAGACCTGTGGAAAATTACTTGTATAATGTAAAAGTGAGGAATTTACTTGGCAAAGCGGTAAAAGGGAGTAGGAGAAATAGGGAGAAAGGGTTAATGTTATGAGTACAAACTAGCATATTCCCACCAACAAGAACTGTGAGTATGTCCATGTTCAGTTAGAAGAATACACCAATCTAAGTAATTAGTAATACTAACAAACTAGAGACACAAATTTCTATAGATTCATTAATCAAGGACACAAATTTCCCACTTGGTTATACAATATCATCATGTTGGTAAAGTTAGAGAGTAGTGAGGATAGTGGAGCATAGACAAGGACATAGAGGAAATGTAGCTTTTATTGCTTGATGTAATTATGACATAAAGCTCAAATATATACAACAATAAACAATAGCCAACCCTTTGGAATGGAGAATCCATTAAAATTTATAGCATACAAAATATCTCTTCCTCTTCCCACCATATGAATTTTCACCTTCACCACTATGTGATTTTTCAAATTTCATAGGAATGAAATTAAGTCCTTTTATTATTTTTGAAAAGGGACTTTTACAATGTAACATTAAGTAACTTAAGTGAATAAGATGAAAAGAGTGAAAAAGTACACTCTCAATGAAGGAATAAAATTTTAGAGAGAGAGGGAGAAGAGAGAATAGGAGAGAGAAGGTGAAATCTAGAGACAGAAAGCTTTTTCTAATGAAGAACATGTTTATGATGGATCATGAATGAAGTTCCTTACCCTTGACCACTTATTGAATTGAAACATTGTGGTATAATTTCCCTCTTCTGTGATATGTAAGAACACTCCAAAGTAATAAACAAATTTTTAGAAACACTACTTTGAGACATTGCAAAGAGAACTTTGGATGACTGTTGACATCACCGATGATGATCCTCTCCTATCATGCTTCTCATAATCATTGCCTTAATGAATTGATTTTTGATGTTCAAGGGGAAATGACAAATCTAATAATTAACTATTTATTGTACTTACTATTTATAAATAATGACGATCGGAAGAATTGTTATTTTTATAAGTGGGTCTTCCCAAAGTGTCAAAATGGAGTGAAAGTGGTGTCAAAATTTTTGTTATTTCACAAGGATGCTTTGCTCCAATTTTTCAAGGATTTTAATTACCAAAAATATGTAGATATAACAAAATGGGTTTTTATTTTGGGAAAAAAATTCTGGAAATTAAGAGTAATATATAACACCATTAGATACAAGGTTGGGATCATTTGAAATGAATTTTGAGAAGGAACTACTTTGTTAAAATCTCATGGGGATTGGACAAGGGTTTTGGGAGATATGAGTAACTTTCCATTTTACCATGAGGCCTCTCGGCATATTTTTAGAAACATAAAAGAGAAGAGAGAGATATTTTGGGAGAAAAATGCAGCTTTGACACATAAAAATGGCTAATTTTTTAATATGAAGCTTTGTGTTCTCACTTGCACACTTTAACTCAAATTTGACTCAAATAAGCTTAACTGGAGTTGAATGAGGGTTAAAGTCAAGTTACAACAGTGAAAGAGGGGGAATGGGACACAAGGGACACCAAAATGTGACTTTCACTAGATGGTGATAAGTGGTAACCTCTGGTGCCTTGTGGAGGAGATCCAGTGTTGGGAATGAGCACTAGGGGTTAACATTTGGTTTTTAGGGGCTATAAATATGTTTTCTAATGAACATGAGATAAATGGGGTGAAAGAAGTAAAAATTCCTTGTCCGCTTTGTACCTTGGGGTACATGGGGGAAAACTAAGGCTCAAAAGTGTGACTAGGTTCTAGCCATCATAGAAGGGGGCAAGTTGGTAAGTCAAATTGTCTAACCTAGGTGTAGATGTGGTGACAGGTAAGTGTCACAACTTTACAAATGATGGTGGGTCACACTTTTATGGCCCATTTTCACCTTTTTGGGTACAATGAGAACATAATTAGTGAAAAAATATGACTAGGGGTCTTTATCATGAAAAAGTGGTCAAATTTTGACTTTGAGCTCACCTAACCACTCAAGTCACAAGTTTTAAGTGACGAAAACATAACCTCCATAGAGGAGTCACACTTTTGTGTCCTATTTTTACCCTTTAAACCTTGGGGGGTATAAGAGGGACACACTGAGTGAAAAAATGTGAACAAGGATTTTTTAGAATGTCGATGTCACCCGTTGAGTGCATTTCAAGACACTGGGAGTGATTTTCTACCCCGGGAGCATGATATAGTGTTTTGGCATCAAACCTTATATGATTTTGACTTCAAATCACCTATTTAGATCATACTAGACATTATTAGGAGCCCAATATACCTGGATTTTTAAATTTGGCACCACTTACCCTCCGAGTATGAAGGAGCAACAACAATGACTTGAGCTATCACAAAAATATTGAAGGCTTAGGAAAAAAATTATGTTTCCATAATATGGATAATTCCAAGACATTTAAGAATAGTATTTTATAAGATTACAACTCCTCCTAGAACTCCTAGAATCTTCTATATAAGTTGACTTTCTCCATTAGAGATTGCATTCCCTGCACCTAAAATGACCCAGTTTTTCTTAACTTGTTCCTGACATCAATTTTCTTCTCAAAATTTCCCTAAATTTCCTTATACATCCTTAATGTTATCCAAAATTACCTCAAATGGTTTAAATATTACCCGTATGCTTCCAGAAGGTGTTTACTAGTTGCAAAATGGCCAAAATGGCCTTTTTAGACCTCTAGAGGAAATTATTTTCTATCAAATCTTAATGAATTCAATTATCATCTTAGGTACTCTTCCCTTAATTAAGAAAAATCTTGTAAAAACCCTTACATCTTATATTTCTTATATTTAACTTATACATTTAAGGGTGTAAACATTTGGTGAACTCAATGCTTGATCAAATCTATCACTTTGTTCAAGCCCTAGTTTCCTAGGGTTTATCCTTATTCTCATGGTTCATGATCCTTTAGTTCTAATCTTGTTGCCTTTTTGTGCTATAATGAATGTTCTAATGATCCCTCATTAACTTTCACTTAGTCTATTCAACTTAATCCCACATGTAAAGATATCAAACATTAAGTCTTTAAAAATGCATGAATCCATCATAATACATCCCTTTCATATGTAACATTTGTTCTTAAAGTACACTTGTGTTTCAAAGAGGAAAATACATCCTTTGGTTCCATCGATATTCCTCCGTAAGAGGTCATTAACAATAATTTTCCTTTATATTTTAAGTCAAATTACATAAATATGGTAGTTAAGTGTGTCCTTGTCAATAATGGGTCAGGCCTTAATATCTATAGTATCTCCTTTCTTCATCGATTAGAATATCGGATGATAAATTTTCCCCTTTTACTATGAGTATTAGTTGATTTGATGATACACAATGCTAGGTCTTTGGGAAAATCATGTCGTCCAATTACTATGGGCATGCATAGTCTTAATATTATTTATCAAGTCATTCCTAGTGATCTAGTTACAATATATTATTAAGGAACCATTGGATATATATTATACATGTTTTCCCATATACTCTCCATGTATTCCTTTAATATTCTTATCAAGGAGTCATCTATACTACCTCCATTGATCCTACCCATTTTAAGTACCATGTAAATACTAGTATTGATTACTTGTCTACTCCTAGCATATAATGCAACCCTATCCCACAAATATTTATACATACTCCCATAACTTTTCTCATTGATCATAAATATTTGATGGGCTATAAATACTTATTACAAAAGGCTTCACTAGATAAGGACTTGAATGCCATGGAAAAGGAATCCATGAGCCAAAGTATTTCCTCACATGCAACACTATTAGCAAGGTCTTGGCCATACTAATAAGGATTTGTATAAATTTCTATTATCCCCCATCATGCCATGAATGCATTCATAATATGTTTATACAACTCATTATAAAATAACCTTACCACTAGTATACTCTAACCTTATTGGAAATAGTGCATTTCCTAATATTCAATCAGTAGATGAATTAACTAATGAAGAATCCCTTCTCAAATACCTAGGGGCATATAAGGATCTCCCTTCCTTATTTCATAAGAATAAGTTTCCTCACACTACACATTCTCATGTATATTTTTGATAAGGTGATATTTCTGATATTTCATTTGATTCTTATTGTATTATCCCTACCTTCCACTATATCAAATATCGTTGTTTAGAAAAATTTATAATCTTCAAATTGAATTAACAAAGTAAGAAAATAGAAATATACCGACCTCAAAAGACTTAGGGTTTAGAGATACCCATAGACATTGATTGAAAATGCTTGATGTTGATTCAAGTTGTGCTCTGTGACAGATGTGTACAAGCTCCTTTCCTACAAAGTAAACCTCCGCTCAAAGATACTAATAAAATATGGGATTAGATAGATATATAGTGTATTTCCTAGTAAAGGCCAGTCCCTGGAAGTCAATGGAATTCCTTGCAAGGATGTCAATCCATGTTCAAGAAATTAATTTGATAATGATAAAGTAAAATGATAACAAATGATATAACAAATAATGCAAAGGTAAAGGGACTGACGTGATCCAAGGCTATATGTTGGTCTGATGGTTGTTCTTGATCCAAAGGGAGTTGAGGAATTATAGTATGGCTCAAAGGAGAAATGATGTAGATGGATATGCACTCACAAAGGCAAGCAAGATAATGTGTTTGATCTAGATAAATGATAAAACATTACAGATGGCTCGAGGAGCTTGATGGGACTTGATGGACACTTGTAAATTTAGATTAATAGTCGAGATTGAGATCTAGATATCGAGAAAGATATTTTTTTGTGATAAATAACTTTGCGAGAAAGGGATCATCGGCAATTGAGTCTGATCATCGATGATTGGGAATCACCAAAGTGATTAGTGATAAATATGTATAGTTTGATAAAGGGTCGAGACATAATTGATAAAAAAATTTAAATGATAAATGATTAAGAAAATGATGTAAATGAAAGGTACTTACCTAATTCCAATTGATGAATAAGACTAAAAGGATGATGTTACTAGATAGGAGAAGGTTGTGGATGCCCGAAGGTTTTGATTTATTTTTTAGATGTTTAGATGCATTGAGAAGGGAATATTGTTGGTGTTGAATCAACTCCTGGATGTGTGATCAATATCCAAATACTAAGGAAAGGATTCTTGATGTCTAGGGGTGCTAATAGATGAGGCTGCAAAGGTGATGATAGCCAAGAGGAGAAAGTTGCAGGTGATGCACCGAGTTGAGCTCTAGGATGTGTTAATGGCCTCCAAGAGATAGAGAAGTAATATAATGAAGAGAGAAATAAAATAATGAGATTGCCTTAGGGATGCTTTGAAGAACGTCTTGTCGAAGGCTAATTTCGGGTGACTATCAAATAACTTTGATTGAAGGCCTGGAAATCATCTTTATAGAGTTTCATTTATCAATAGGGATGATCACCAAAGTGATTGGGGGAATTATTGGTGATCTAGGAAATATAGGAAAGTTATTGAAACAACCTCCCAGATCGAGAAATTTGTTTGTGGGTGTGTTGGAAAATGATTATGTGGATCAAGGATATTGTTAGATGGTTAGGGAATTAATGATTTTGTTTTGGATTTATC
Organism: Taxus wallichiana var. yunnanensis; assembly: GCA_018340775.1. Lineage (NCBI taxonomy): Eukaryota > Viridiplantae > Streptophyta > Pinopsida > Cupressales > Taxaceae > Taxus > Taxus wallichiana. Next base: position 576,110,668 of record CM031237.1, read on the forward strand.
TAATTAGGTTTGGAAGTGGTTATATGGGTTAGGAATGTTGTTAAATGTTGATAGGTTATAGAATTTTTTTTTTTTGGCCCAATATAATTTAGTTTGCGGTGGTTTGTGATGGAGAATTGGTTGAAACTAATTCCAAATAAGGATAGATATGATTTTATTTTGATTTATTTTAGATATGATTTGATTTAGATTTAGTTAGATATGATTTGATTTAGATTTAGTTAGATATGATTTTATTTTGATTTAGTTTTTATATGATTGGATTTTGATTTATTTTTGGTTTTAAGAAGATTATAGGTGGTTAAGGATGGTTTAGGAGAGGATAAATAGGATTTATATGTTGTAGAAAAATATTTACAGGAAAAATAAATATTATGAGGGGAATAACACTTAGGATTAGGATTTAATGTAAAATATGATAGTAATGGATTAATGTATGAGAGTGATAGTGATGTGATAATGAAAGGGGTGCTAGTGAGTGTATAGTATAGAGACATGGAAATTAGCGGTGTTAATTTTAGGTGTCTACATTTTTCCCCTTTTTGTTGAGTGGTTTTGAGACAAGCCACAAGACAAAAACAAGATGTGATAGATGAATGATGCAAAATTATATGATGAGGCACTCCCCTCAAACTAGGGATTGATGAACTAAAAGGGAATCGATCATGAGTTTGAAAAGAGATGATGAAAATATTAAAATATGAAAGACATGATATGAGAAAATTATACCCCATGACGAGGTATAGAGATAAGATAAGTGTCGTAAAAATCAAGTGATAGGGGAACTAAAGGGTTCGTGTCCTATAGATGTATGACTTAATGATGGAGAGGGAAAATAAAAAGGATGTTTTGACAAGGTCAAAGGACCGATGATGGATGTTGTCCACAAAGGTAGGCTTACAAGGTCATGAATTCAAGTGATAGGGGAACCAAAGGGTTCGTGTTCTATAGACATATGACTTAACGACAAAAAGATAATGGTTTGATGAGGTCAAAGGACCAAAAATTGATGTTTCCATAAAGGTGGACTTACGAGGCTAGGAAGTTAAGTGATAGGGGAACTAAATGGTTTGTGTCCTATAGACATATGACTTAATGGAAGTGGGGATGAAATGATGATTTGATGAGGTCAAAGGACCATTATTTGATGTTTCCACAAGGGTGGGATTTCAAGGACTAGATGGGGGTCCTAATGTTGATCATAGGTGTAGCACTTGAGGAGGCATCCGATTAATAGATGTCAATTTTACTGAGTAGATGTAATTTTTTTATGCAACGATGGAATTTTGAGATGTGTTGATGATTGTGTTGATATTGAGATATGTTGATATGATGATAGATATATTGATGGATGTGGATGTGGTAGGGTTGACAACTATTAAAGTTATGTTTTAGATATGATGTGTTATTTGATATTGATTGTAAATTGATTTTAATGTTTTTCAAAACCATGGTCAAAAATGAAACATGGATTGATTACTTTGTACTAGATTTGATACATATGTGATGGGAAGAAACAAAGTGAAGACCCTTGCACTTTTTTCCAATACAATAAATGTTATCAAATGACTAACAATGGGTAGTCACACATAAGATCTCGGATATAGAATAAAGTGAAATGTGTACCTTCATAGTACATGAGAAGGGTTGACATATGTAGGTTGTTGGGAAAAGAGGGTTCTCCTTTTCAATAGTTTCATAGAGAAATGCCCTAGGTATACATATATTCTGACGTAAATTATCAATGCGAAGTTTTCTTTGATGGAAAAGTTGATCAATGTAGGAAGATTTCCTATAGGATGCTTTTGATATTTGAATTTTTGAAGGTTGATCGATGTGGGAAGCCTTATTACATAGGTAGCCATCCTTTGAGGGTATGGTCTACATTTTTATTTTTTATTTTTACAATATATCATCCTTGAGGATTAGTCTATGATTTTTGACGGTAGTTTTCATTCCTTCGAGGGATCAGTCTACTTTTTATTTTTGATAATATGATTTTGATATTTTGAATAGTGTCCTTTGAGGATCAGTCTATTTATATGTGACTTTTGATAAAGCATCCATGATATTTTTTTACTTTTATTTTGAGTTTGAGGGAAGACCCTAATAGACCATTTCAAGGAGGGGAGAAGAAATGTGTACATGAACTACACATGTGTGCCCCATGACATGTATTTGGTTGGTATATAAGGTGGATGGATGTAATGATTGTGAGTTCTGATAAAGAGGAACTTTCCATTTGAAATATGTAATGAACAGAGTCGTGGTGCTCATATTTAAGGTTTGTAAGGATAATGATGGAATACCACATACTTTCAAATCATTATGATGATAAAATGACTAGTTGATGATGGAATAAGATCTTTGATGTGACTACTATCATGATGTTCGATGTGTTAATAGTAGAAATGTCAAAAGTTTCAAGGAATTCAAAGGTTGACCCATACTATATGGACCAATCCAATTAAGGGAAAACATTCCACATTTACTCCTTTCCAGAATAGTGACATTTTTATTAGATCGATAGGATAGGTTTGGTGAAGATGTGTTAGGGGAATGTGCAAGGTAATAATTTTGAAGTTCTTAGTAGAGAGGAGTCCCCTAGCATGATATTGTGGATAGAGACAATGTGAGTGAAAGGAACAATATCTTTCATCTTAGGATGATGGAATTTTGATGTTGATTGATTGAGTATATGGTAAATAAAGGAGGTCTTGACAAAGGATCCATTGAGAAATTGGATGGGATATGAGAGGATGGTTGATGAAGAGGTGAAGATGAAAAGCTTCTTTACCTTTTCTTCATGTTTGATGATTCTAGGTTTTCATGGGTGGTGAATCATACTTGATTTGAGATGAGGGACCTTCAATAGAAGGTGATGAGAAGACATATGAGAAAGGTTTTCAGATATATGATTGAGGATGACCCTTTTTCCTATAGATGTCAATGAGGACACCGTTGTCAATGACTTGGGTGTAGATGTTGACAAGATTAAGGGACCTTCAAGGGAAGGTGTGGACATTGATGATATTGAGAGACCTTCAATGGAAGGTGCTTGATGAGATGTCTAACAAAGGTTTGATAATAGGATATTAAGGATGTCCCCCTTGACCTACAGATGTTAATGTAGATGAAAAGGGTGGAGGTATAGATGATATCAATGATGGCTTAGGATGGTCCTCTTCTGGGTGAAGATTATCATCGATGAGGAAGATTCATTGGATTATGGATTTAAGCACTTTACAACTCTTTGTGTTGTGACCCGATATTCTATGATAGGCATAGGTTTTGTTTTGATCATACATGCGTGGTTTTCCAAGTTTTTGGATTGGGTGTTTAATTGGTGGTAATGTGATAAGAGAAGCCTACATGAGCCTCTCGAGGATGTCAATGTAAGTCCCTTTTTAAGGGTTTGGATTAATGAATTTTGATTTTTATTTATGAGAATGCATAGTAGGACGCGTCTTATTTTTGGATGGGGTGGATGTATGGATGTTGTATGGTGTTGAAACATCATAGGGTGTTGTGAGGTTGATAAGAGAGAGGATATGATATGTGGAATTGATATAATTAGATGATGGATGAGGTCTTAAAAGGACAAGGTGGGACTAGTTAGGGATGAGAAGGGGTGTTAATGTGTGTTATGATGTTGAGATAAAGGATGGGGACCCAAAATAGACGATAAGTGTGGAAACTCATAGATTTGATAGTTTTGGATTGTGACAAAGGATGGGGTCTCAAAATGGATGATAAGGTTGAGACCCTAGATAATGTTTGTTTTTATTTTATAATGTTAATTTAAGGTAAAGGAGGGGGGTTTATGACAAATGATGAGGATGAGGCAGTGGATGTGATAGGTTTTGATTCGGTAATTTTTTCCTTAGATAGGGAGAGGTTTTCATGTTAGATGATGAGGGTGAGGTTATGGATGTGGTGGTATTTGATTATATAGCATTTTATTTATGATATGGTTCTAGGCTAGATGGTAATTGAGATCCTTGTATATGATTGGGTCGAGACTTGGATGAGGGATATGTTGTTTTTTCGAGACATGATTGAGGTGGGATATATTTCATTTGAGCTATCCATTTCTTCGATTAGTTTAAAAAGTGGGTTGATGTAGAGATCTTTTTTATGAATCCATCCTTATTAATAGTCTCCATGATGGATTATAAAGGTTGCAATGAGGTAATGGATGATTGGAAAGTGGACACAAGTGATATCGACATGTGAGGATCATCTAAAAGAGGATTTAGGGGTTAAATTTTCAAGGGGAATCATTAGTGATGAACAATCTCATCATAAGGAAAATCACATGTACTTGTTGTTGATGATGTGATTCAAGGATGCACAATATTTATATGGACCTAATCTATCAAAGGTGTTGGGTTAGGAAGATAAGTAATGACATCATGTGTTGTATTTTTATCTTACTCATAAGAAGACCTACGGGAATAAGATGGGACATGTGGATATTGAGGATCGAGATGACCATCTTTGAGGGCTTGGGTTTCTAATTTCTTAGCCATGGTGAAGGCTTCATCAAACGTCTAGAATGCATGGATCTAGATAATGGATGAAACTTGATGAGAACATGATCAATTAAACAACTCAAACACTTTTGATTATGCAGATGAAGGTCAATTAATTAATAAGTCTTTTTCACCTAGTGACAAAGTCAACAAGGGATTCATTTTCAGATTTTTTGATGGTAGAAAGTGTTTGTACCCAAATTTTTCTCCTTTTCAGTCTGAGCAACATCATAGATTTAACATGAAGCTTGAAGGTAGATAGATCATGATGTATGTCATTTTGTATCTAGGGATGTGATCTAACTAGCACTCATATTTGTGGAGAGATGGATAGCACTCAAATAGGACTTGATCTTGTCCTAAATATTTTAGGTTGTGCCTTTCAACCAAAGTGAGAGAACCTATATTGCAGCCTCTATTTTATGAAGGAGGTGAAAATATCCTTGTAATGTGTAGGTTGGATGGAGATGGCCTTGAGAAAACATGATCAATTTCCCATTATTCGAACTCAAAAGAGTTGTTCATATCTAAATGATGGAAATGCGTTCAAACAAGATCATTTTAGGATTAGAGACATGGTATGATCCTAATTTGCTTTGATTTAATAAAAATGGAGTAGTATTATTTAGTTGACACATAATACAATGTAGGGGATAGTAATAGGTAGGATTAGTTTGTTTGAATGAATTTTGGGTGGGAGATTTTAGACAAGACTAACCAGAATTTGCCAAATTCTTTGAGGACCTTTAAAAAAACTTGTAAGACCTAAATAGTAGAATGTTTCAAAGAGGTTAATGTATTCCTTCAACCAGGATATGTGCACCAAATGGATTCCTAGATTTGCACTCTTCCACACAATCTTTGACAACCTGATAAAAAAATCTTGAAGTAGATGAACCAACAAAGTATCTAGAAATTTCTATTTAATCATGACCTAAGGTGCACCCAAAGGTTTACAAAAATCTCTGAAGTCATGAAGGTAAAGTGATTTTAAATTTATTTATCTCTTTATCATATGAAATCTTTTGAATGTGAGATTGTAAAAACTAAACTATCATAAGGAAATGAGACCATTGTATGATCAAAAGAAACTCCAAACACCAGATTGCAATAGGAGTAAGAAACACAAATTGAAAACATTCTAAAACATAAGTGTATGCAAATTTTGCCAAGAGACAACACAAAATAATCTAGAAATGATCAAATTTTTAGTAGGGGAATGTTTCAAGAACAATCTCAAAGCTTGTTGATGGCTTTACAACTAAAACCAACTCAACATGATACAAATTTGATGCAAAAAGGAATTAGAAATTGTTCTCGTGTTGTTTCTCGTTAGAGACAAAGGGAACTTCCCAAAAGATTTTTGACTAGTGATTTTCAATTTCCCAACCATTTGCAATGTCTCAAAACATGCATTATATATTCTCTATTACATTTGATCCTTCTTTCCCAAGAAAAGAATATATTATGACATCTTATTTTGTTACAAATTCACTCATGACTTCGTAAAGAAAGGGATAATTAACCAATTTTGTAAGGAGGAGATATAGTAATTGATCATCAAAGGGAAGAAATTATTACAAATCTTCATCATTCCTTGTCATGGGATCATGTATTCTTCCTTTGGAACCCATAGCATCTTCCTCTTCCATCATTTCATCTTTACACTTTCTAATTTCACCCTGTAAATTTAGGATCTTGTATTTCACGTTATGCACTGAACTAGAGCAAAAAGTGCTTTGAAATGTGCCTTGGATCTGAAAATTGACCCTCCCAAGATGATCAATTTGAACCAGGTAGGCCAAAACGACATGAATCCACAAAAAATACTTGGTCAAAAACAATGTAAAAATGCATTTCCACACTTCCTCGAGCCAAAATGGCGGTTTTAAAAGTTGACAAAATGTACATTACCCTCTCTACCTTTCTCCCTTTAATGAGGATGAATCCACATGTCACAATGTGATTGGAAATGGGTTTGGGATCATTTTTTGACTTTTCAACACTTTTGGAAAAATGTTAAAATTTGACATTTTCTCTGATGCCTTTCGATGCAAACAAGCCCAAAACATGTCCCAATGTGGGTCCCAACAGAACCGTTGTTTGATTTTGGAATTTTAAGGGATTTTGGAAAAACAAAAATATTCCACTTTTCCTCCTCATAAATTTCTCCTTCTGACGTGGGTCCCAATGGGACCTCACTTCATTTTTTCATTTTATCCATTTTACAACCTTGGGAAAAAAAAAATTGTCCCCGTGGGCCCACACCTCCTCCCTGATTATTTAATGTAATTTAATTTGACCAAGTGGTGGAGAGTCGCACTTGGTTTTCAATCATGATGGATTCATTTATTCTTTGGCAAGGCTTGATTCAAGAGTGCTCATTTTTGGGACTTTACTCCATTTTTAAGAAAGAAGGTTAAAATATCAAACCCTCCCAAAACCTGGAGATGCTCTTTCATGACCTTCATACTTTATGCCACTTTCTAATTTTTGATTTGTTGGTGGGATTGCATATAATTTGAAAATGTTTCCTTCTACTCCAAAAGGTAAAAGTTTTTAAAGCCTCTAATGGATGATTGGATCCTTTGATCCGAAACTACCATGTGAAGATATCGAAAAGGGAGGGACAAGATTTTGAATTTTCAGGAAAAAGATGAGCCCGTCTTCTCATAGGGAATAAAAATGTAAAAATTGCCAAAGATGCAATTGTACAATTTTTTCTTCATGGATGAAGAATTTTTGGAACAAAGGATAGATGAAACATGTTTTCAAACTTTTTTATATGTACAATTTTTTAATAGAATCATGTGTGTATTTTTATTCAATCATGGAAAAGGATTTTAGATGCATACAAGTAAAAATTGATTAATTTTGAGCCTCCATGGTCGGGAAAAATGGCAGAGCTTGCAAACTTCTAACATTTAGGTGAAAAATTCAAGCAAACTCGGATTTCTCTGGATAGGGGAAGGAAAAAGTTTGATGAAAAATTCAAGGCATAAAAATGGAGACAAAACATTATATCATCCATCTCAAAAGGGAAAAAAATTTAGAGATATTCTTTTCCAAGGAAAAAATTACAAAACGATGGAGGGTCAATTTTTGATGGTATAAAAAAAGGTCGAGATGGTAATGATTTTATGAGTAACATTTATATAAAATGATCGAGGAATAACAAGGATAGTTGAGTGAAAGATATTAAAGAGATGTCGAGGAGGGAGTTATACTAGTCCAAGGCAAGTCTCACTAGTGACATAGGAAAGGTTCTAAACATGAGATATTTTTCGTGGATGATGAGATAACACAAGTGTCTTGAAAAGATAATATGTGTTGTTGAGGGTTCTTCATACCATGGAACATAGTAAAATTAGGTAATTACCAATGTGGAGGATATGGTTTTATGGTACATATGGATGAATGGGTTCATTAAACCTCATCATAAGTGAGAACATGTTTGGATCCCTTAGTAACGGCTTCCAAATTGTCTAATATGTTTAATAGATCTCGCATGGGATTGTTTTTAGGATTAGATGTGAAGGAATTAACATGTGATTGATTTGATTGATGAAAATGTGTAGTAGGATGTTTTTTTATGGATGGGTTTGATGTGGAGTTGATAATGAAAATATTGAGAGGATATTGTTTGTAGAGTAGTTTGTGATAAAGGGATGTGGGAGATGTGGAAAAATGTTGAATATGTTATTTGTTGTTGGATGAGAGGGGTTGATTGGGCCTAAATAGGTATGTGTGTATGAGTTTGGGATATAAGGTAGAGAGAGGTATTGAAGTTGAGATAGGTTGATTGGATAAAAGATGAGGGATTTTAAGATTTTATTGAGATTGTGATGAAGGAAGGGATGTGGAAAAGACTACTTGATGGGATGCACTTGACATGGGCTGAGGAGTGATAGTTTTGAAGTAACCTAGTTGTGAAGAATAATTTTAGGGTTATTAGATGGGGTTTTATAGGATTTTATGATTGGTTGAAAGGTAGAAACTCCATAAGGAACAAAATATGGTATAGATGGCTCGGGAAGCATACCAAAACTAAATGGAGTTGAGTGGGTCATGATAGGCTGATAAGAATGGTAAGGATTAGATTTTGTGGATGAAGTAATGGAAGATGATTGTAAAAATGAAACATAATGGGAAAAATAATATATTGATACAAAGTATTGATCCATATTAAATGATAATCAATCGATGATATACAAAAATCCTAGAAAGCTAGAAATGTAATGACAAGTCAAGCAGAAGAATTTTAATTATCTTGTTTAGAATTTATATGTGGAGGAAGAGGCTCAAAGGGAACCTAATGATATGGTCATTCTAATGCTAGTTTTAGGTAATGTTTAAGGTTGGAGTCCTCAATATCTCCCAAAGGTACATGATGTCGAATCTATGTTGTTGTCGGTAAGTGGCTTGGTATTGGGACCTACCCCTCACTTCATAGTCCTACAGCGATAAGGGAGTCGGGTGCTTGGCCAATATACTGACAATAGTTTTTTATTCTCATCCTAAACACCAATTGGTTCCCTATTAGGTGATGAAATCCCAATAGTTATCACCTAGGAAGAATTTTTTAAATGTGTGTTCATGTTTTGAGTGATTTGGTTTTGTGTGGGGGAAAGATAAATTGAATGCAATCAATTAACTTTCCTAATTAAAAACTATGTGAGCAAGAAGAATGTAATTGTTTGTTTTAAGCCCAAAATGAATATTGATTTTGATGAGAGAAATCAAGCAAAAATGTAGTACAAAAAACAAAAAGAAGGATTAAGACTCACTCTAATAAAGCTTCCTTTTTAATTTTTGTAATTTTTAAATTTTTATTTTAGTGATAAGCAATCCAACAAGCAAAGCCTTCGAGAGACAAGAACCTATAAAACCAAGTTAGCGAAATACATATTACATAACAAAAAATAGTGATTAGAAGGCCAACTGTAAAGTAATCAAAAGTAGTAAGACAAATCATTGGCATTGATTAAATCAATCTAGATTCACCGATTGCTAGCGATTGACCAAATTGCTAGTGATTACTAAATAGAAAACTAGATTTGAAAATATGATATTTTGATGAATGAAATAATGAAATAAGGGACTTAGGTCTCCCACCGGGCATGCTGAATTTTAGAAATATTTCTACTCTTCAACTTGAATTAACTAAGAAATAAAATAGAAATATACCAACCTCAGAAGACATGGGGTTTAGCGATACCCATGTAGATGTTGATTGATAATGCTCAATGTTTATTGAAGTTGCACTCCATGAAAGATGTGTATAAGATCCTTTCTTGTAAAAAAAACTTGCTTCTAAAGATACTAAAAAAATATGGGATTAGATAGATATATGGTGGATTTCTGGCAAAGGCCAGTCCCAAAGTCAATGGACTTCCTTGCAAGGATGTCAATCCATGTTCAAGAAATTAATCTAATAATGATAAAGTAAAATGATAATAGATGATATAACCAATAATGCAAAGGCAAAGGGACTGACGTGGTCCAGGCTATATGTTGGTCTAATGGTTGTTCTTGATCCAAAGGGAGTCAAGGAATCATAGTATGGCTCAAAGGAGCAATGATGTAGATGGATATGTGCTCACAAAGGTAAGCGGGATAATGTGTTTGATCTAGATAAATGATAAAACACTGTAGATGGCTCAGAGGAGCTTGATGGGACTTGATGGACACTTGTAAAGGTAGAGTAATGGTCGGATTGAGCTCTGGATATCAGAAATATAATTTGTTGTGATAAATGACCTGACATACGAGGATCGCTAGCGATTGGGGAATCTTCACCAATTGAGGCCGATCGTTGGTGATTGGGGAGTCACCGATGATTCTTGTATAATATGTATAGTTTGATAAAGGTGAGATAGGATTGATAAAATTTGTTAAATGATAAATGATTAAGACAATGATGTAAATGAAAGGTACTTACTTGATTCCAATTGATGAATAAGACTGAAAGGATGATGTTACCAGATAGGAGAAGGTTGTAGATGCCTGAAGGTTGTGCTTGATTTGTTGGATGTTTAGATGTATTGATAAGGGAAGACTACTGGTGTTGAATCAACTCCTGGATGTGTGATCAATCTCCAAAGACTGAGGAAAGGATTCTTGATGTCTAGGGTGCTAATAGATGAGGTTGCAAATGTGATGATAGCCAAGATGATAAATCAATGGGTGATGCACTAAGTTGAGCTCCATGATGTGTTAATGGCCTCCAAGAGATAGAGAATAAATACAGTGACGAAGAGAGAAATAAAATAATGAGATTGCTTTAAGGATGCTTTGAATAATGTTCGTTTCAAAGGATAAGTCCAGTGAATATCAACTAACTTAGATTAAAGGCACGGAACTCATATTTATATAGTTTCAATCATCGATAGGGAGAATCACCAAAGATGATCGGGAAATATAGGAAAGTTGTTGAAACAACCTCCCAGATCGAGCAATTTGTTTGTGGGTGTGTTGGAAAATGATTATGCGATCAAGGATATTGTTGGATGGTTAGGGAATTAATGATTTTGTTTTGGATTTATCTAATTAGGTTTACAAGTGGTTATATGGGTTGGGAATGTTGTTAAATGGTTGAGAGGTTATAGATTTCATTTTTGGCCTTATCTAATTTAGTTTGCAGGTGGTTTGTGGTGGAGAATGGTTGAAACTACTTCCAAATAAGGCTAGATATGATTTTATTTAAATAGGTTTAGATATGATTTGATTTTGATTTATTTTAGATATGATTTGATTTAGATTTAGTTAGATATGATTTTATTTTGATTTAGTTTTGATATGATTTTATTTTGATTTATTTTGGTTTTAAGAAGATTCTAGGTGGTTAAGGATGGTTTAGGAGAGGATAAAATAGGATTTAGCAGTTGTAGAAGAATATTTACAGGGAATAAATATGATGAGGGAATAATACTTAGGATTAGGATTTAATGTAAAATATGATAGTAATGGATTAATGTATAAGAGGATAGTGATGTGATACTAAATTTAATGTATAATGTGATAGTGATGTGATAATGAAAGGGGTGCTAGCAGGCGTGGACATGGGAATTAGCAGTGTTAATTTTAGGTGTCTATAATTGTTCCACATTACTTAATAATGATGATGAGAGGGTGGATATCTAACAAGTGTATCACTATTTTATCAATATCTCAACTTAGGATTATAGTGATATGCATATAGTTGACCCATCTATCAAAGCATGCATAACATAGTGTTACATAAGAATGCTAAATTGATATAACAAAAAAAACATTAAATGCACCTTATTTCACCTTATGGTTAGAAAGGAAATATCGAAACTCATTGATATAGGTTTCATTCATGTCATGGATTACCATCAATGGATTTCAATTATCAATCCTATGGCCAAACATGGTGGAGATCAAAATTAACTTTATCCCAAGGATAGTTTTCCTTTGTTGGCTTTGTGTTGTCATTGATGTCAAAATGTGGTGTTTTCGGTGTTGATTGAGGTATCATTGACGTAAAAGAGGTTAGAAACATGAAGGTTGATTGGTAGTGTCTTGGTGTGAGATTCCATGGTGTCCTACATCCTACATCATCTTATACATACCTCATCTACTAAACATTTCTACATCATCTATATCATACACGCTACACTAGTCATCATATCATCTACGTCTAGTCTTGCATCTCTTTCTTATGTTCCATATCTATGCTAGCTCACATTATACATGGGGATAACTTTACATTCTACCACCATTTTATATTCCTATCATCTCACTTTCTACATTCTACCACACATTAGCACACTCTATTCACCATTCGGTCAACTACATTGCATTGTTCTACGCATTGCACCCACCACCCTATGACTCACTTTAGTTCCTCACCATACTCAACTGCTAAGGGTTTACCAATCAAATGGACCTTATATACATGTGACATGTCATACCACATTCATCTTACTAGTGACAAACTCTCTAGGCTATATCATCACCCATACTCGTCATCATATCATGTAGTGGTATACACCTTAATTTAAATCACCACTCCTTTACCCATTCTACATTATCTTTTTACAACCTATCATCACATATTCTATTACCCTATTCTCAGTCATTTTCTTACATCATCATTTATCCTAATCATCACTTAGTGGTATACACTTTAGGCTAAATCACCACCCTCACCTTATTCATCACATAGTGGTCTACACTTAGTGCTAAAATCACCACCTTCCGTTATCCACCACCTACTTATCTATGCTTCATACACCCTCATCACCCATCTCGTAGTGACATATGTTATAGGATAGATCATCACCTTCTTCCTCCATAATGTAGTGATATACACTTAGGAATAAATAATCACTCCTCTATTCAACCAAGTCACGATATACGTTTAGGTTATAGGGTCCATGCACATCTTTTCATACACTTTGTATTCCCATCCACTCCTTCTATAGTGATATACACTTAGGGATAAATCATCACTCCTTCGATCAACAAAGTCATGATATACGCTTCAGCTATAGGGTTCACATACATCTTCTCCCCATGTCACATTACATCACCACTCCCCATACACACTCATCGCAGCATGCTAGACACAACCAACACTACTCGACCATTTCTCGATGACGCACTCTCATTTACTATTCATTCTTGATCGTTGAGGGGAAAAAATGAACCTCATTGCACAAAATTCCATACACTCGGGGGGCACGTTGCTCCTATCATTCCATCTTTCATTCCATTCCATCCATCCACAACATACTATTGCATTGTCTTGGTAGAATTTACTTTTTCTTACTAGTGTTTTGCATGCTCATTCTATTACACATGTTAGCTTGTTTTCCTATATTTCATTATCATACACACATGCGCATTCACAACTTTATTTATTGTGATCACAAATACAGGACATTTACATGTGACATGGATACTCACCTTCTACCCTTACTATATTGGTCGTTGGGGGCATCCACCTTCATCTCATAAAGGTGTTATTGTTTCATTTTTCACTTATCATCTTTTACTACTTGTTCCTACATGCTTTAAAATATGGATTTTCATTCTAACATGCTAATTGGTGTTCCATGTGCAGCAATTGTTTTGCATGACACCATGTTTCCATGAATTCACGTTTGTTTTTACTTATCTACTTTGTTTTCTATTGTATGTGGGCTTTTCCCTTTACTTGTGTGCACACTTGATAGTTGTTTGCATCTATGATGGCCTTGCGTGTATTGTGACATCGTGAGTGATATCCCATGTTTGAAATCCACTTTTGTGGTATCCTTTTTTTTTGCATGTTTATACTACTCTGTAATTGGTAGTTTTTATACATTATCTACATCTTTTACACTTATTTGCATGCATGTGTTGGGACTAAAACTTGTATTGGCTAGTCATCCCCTTTTGTGCATGCCTTGGTATCTACCAAGCACTTTATTTTTCCCGTTGTAGGGAAGCATTCTATAATTCATAGTGTAATTGGTCCTCTTTTGGGGTCACATTCTCCTTCGAGGTTCACTTTGCATGCACCCCCAAAGATGGGGGAATCATTTAGGGTTTCTAATAACACATCGTATCTACATCGGTTCACACACAATGAGTGAGTTCAAACCAGTCTACAAACTCCATACACAATAGCCTTAATAGGACATTGTGTCCTTTAGTAATTCTATGGATCGATCATAGGATTAGGGTTTACAGATGGGTTGCCTCTTAACACTTCTCTCCAGGTGGGCGTAGGTTCACCCAAAAAACCAACGCAATATAGATATCTCTTCAACAAATTTCAGCAAAAGTGGTTAGAGTTGGAGGACACCGAGCATTTCCTCCCTACACTTCTTCATCCAAAGTGGCATGAGATCACCCTAAAAACTCGCGACACTATAGGATATCCTTCTAAACCATTTTTCTCGACATGGATCAGGTGTACATGTTCCATTTTTCCATTTACACTTTCTATTTTAGTGTACTTTACATTTGCATACTTTACACAGTATTTTTACATACATACATATTTGACTACTTTATTGTTTTCTCCTTGCAGTTTTCCTTATCGAAACAAGCGGTCAAATTTGAAGCAATAATAACAATAGTGACAATGAAAACACACCACGACAATACCTACTATACTAACCATATAGGTACACTACTCACATGTAGTAGCTACACACACATTATGCCCTAGGTTCACTCTCATCACTTTTATTCACATCTTTCATCTTTAGAATCCATGCTCCTCCACATTTTTCTTTAAGTTATTCCACACTTGAGTCTAGTCCAGGTGACACGTCTTATTTTACGCTCTACATGGTTATCGGTATGCATCTCTATCTAATTTATGTTACCGAGCTTTCCGCTCACCAACATAAAGTGGGGGCAAATGTATACAAAAATATTACACATTAGACAATATTTAGCCCAATCTTATAGTACTATTTAAAAGGTTCTCAAGTGTACAAAGTACTAATTACTCCCACCTTTTGGACACCTTTTCTTATCCTTTATTTCATCTTTTCCGTGTATTTCATGATACCTATCAGCCCAATTCATGATTGTTCCAAGTTTCTAGCCCTAAATCAGGGGCACCCCAGTGTATTGGGGTGCCTCGAGGCACCTGGGTCCAGCCCCGAGGGCACCTCGGTCTATGCACAACCTCTTTTTCTCCTTTTTGGGTCACTTATATTTGTTGGCCATCCTTATCCTCTTCTTAGTTGTCCTTGTCGGGATTACTTACGAAATCAAACTTGAGAGCCATATAAATATAAAGCTATTAGACCATAATAAGGGGCCTAGGTCATTGCATCATATCACTACTATCACTCCATTTAGGGTTGCATCTATTGTATCACTTGTATCCACATAATACCATACATTCAAGCTAGAATTCTACATCACACACATTCTTAGAGGAGGGATTCTAAACATTATATTTTACTATCCACATATTCTATATTTATTATAGCTCATTATTTCACAAAGTGTGACTAGAAAGAGAGAACCTAGGGCACAAGATACACACACTCACTAGAAATTCATCGGGTCCGTAATGTAGTGTAGCGCTCAAAACAATTCCACCACTTTAGCGGTGAGGTGAGGTCGATCCCAACCCTTCATCTTCTTCTTGTGCGGGGCATCATCTAGTTAGTCGATGAATCTAGCATGATACACGAGAGTATTCAGAGACACTTAACGACCATACCAAATTAGGTTGTTGAGCATTTACACTATTCTCGAGCACCCATACTACATATTAGGGCTCCCAGGGCACCCCAACACACTCCCAAGTGCCTATGTCATCTCAAATAGTCCAGATCTTCCCTTCCGAAGTTTCATGAGTGTTCGTTTGCACTTTCAAGTTCTAGTTCCAGAACTGTGACAACTGCGACAGTCACCATCAATCAACTAAGTCATTTCCCTTTTTCCTCTTACATATTAGGGTTTGATTTCACTTAGAATAGTTTTTTTACATTTATTTCATATTACTTTAGTTCATTTACAATGTTTTATTCCTCCTATTTAGATTAACACTAGAACCCTAAATACCCCATTTAGGACCTCTTTATTTTTATTAATCATTTTGGTGAACCCGATCGTACTTTCTACCACCTTCTAGGTATTTTTCATTCCATCATCATTAATATCTCTATCACTAAATACCTGCTTACCCACCCTGATTTTTTTCATCAAGTCTAAACCCTTTTGCTACTACTGATGTTTCTACCGACATGCATCCAGACTCCCTGTATGACACATTTATCAAGGCCTTTTCTCAACATATAGCATTCAGGGGCAATCCTCCCACTGATATTCACCCTTTTAATAATGACCCACCACTTTACATCATGTCCCACATCTACAATGTTGTTATCAAGTGTACTCTTATTGATAATGGATCTGAGCTTAATTTGTGCCCCATGTCCTTTCTCCAAGCCATAGGTTTTTCTTCTCATGACATTAGCCCTTCTTCCATTTCACTCCATGCTTATGATGGTTATATTCATCCATGTCTAGGCCATGTTACTTTTCCTTTAACTGTAGGTCCTAAAACTCTCCTACCATTTTCTATGTTATTGATTTCCATATCTCATATAATTGCTTGTTAGGTAGACCATGGATCCATGCTATGTAAGACATTCCCTCTACCATCCACCATTGCATCAAATTCTTACATGAGCGTGTTGAGTATATTGTCTTCCGAGATCATGATCCATTCCAATATTGTGTCCATGACCCTCATACTAGTATCCATATTCCTCACATTGACACCATCGATGAACCTCAGCCTTTGGACGATTAGCCACATTTACCGCCACTTGAGGGAGCTATTTGTTTACTAGATGCAATCCCCCTACATCACCCATTCCCACCGACATAGTTCGATATCAGCCACCCCCTCCCTCTGAACACTATCTTCCCATCTTAGCCAATATCAGCCATACACCCCACCCTTCACGTGTACCCTCTTTATCTGTGACTCATTTTAAAAACATGTTCCATTTAATCCCAAATGTGATGAAACCATATGTTCTAATGATGTACTATCTCACCTTTGTTTACCTTTGATGACCTTCAGCCTTCTACTCAGGCCTCTCATCTCTATTATGGTTTTTCACCATCACTTCGTCATTTATGGTTTACATGTCTTTGACCTCCTCATTTATCTACCGTGTACCTCTTTCTCTTCACCACTCACATTAGGGTACTCCTTGCTTACTTACTTCGAGGAACATTAGACCCTAGTCACACTGCCATCTCATTCCCATGCCATTTGGCTGCATTTTCATTTTAAATAGTTCCTATCTTGGTCATTTGTCCAACATCGCTCAATGGTATGCATGTGGTTGTCCACATCCTCCATTTACTAACAAATAATACGCTATGGGCATGTACCATTTGTCTCTCACTAGCTCATTACGTGATCAACCTCATACTATAGCCTTGCCAAGTTGCTAATTCCGATCCATTTGACTTTGACCCAGAGGATGATGATCTCCTTGACGAGTTCACATAGCCTCTTCTCACATTACTGTTGGGGGCATATCACATGACATACTCCTCCCCCTCACTTTGCATACTTGTACCCCTTTATGTCCTACACTTCATCTCTATCACTTATTAACATCACCTTTCCACCTATCCCATCATCTTTTATCACACCCTCATTACCCAATGACACACCCTAGTGCTTCGGTTCACACTAGACTATTGAGGGATTACCATTACACTAAACCCCACACACTACACTACTTGACCTATACATATACATCATACATCATCCAAGTACATACCTCATCGACTAGACATTTCTACATCATCTACTAGACATTTCTACATCATCTATATCATACACACTACACTAGTCGGCATAGCATCACGTGTCTAGTCTTGCATCTCTTTCTTACATTCCATATCTACGCTAGCTCACATTATACATGGGGATATATTTACACTCTACCAAAATTGTATATTCCTATCATCCCACTTTCTACATTCTACCGCACATCAGCATACTCTATTCACCATTCGGTCAACTACATTGTATTTTTCTATACGTTGCACTAACCACCCTATATGACGCACTTTAGTTCATCGTTGCATACTTGACCTGTATCGAGGGCTTACCAATCAAATGGACCTTATATACATGTGACATGTCATACCACATTCATTGGACTACTGACCAATTCTCTAGGCTATATCGTCACCCATACTCATCATCATATCATGTAGTGGTATACACCTTAGGTTAAATCACCACTCCTTTTCCCATTCTACATTATCTTCTTACATCCTATCATCACATATTCTATTACCCTATCCTCAGTCATTTTATTACATCATCATTTATCCTACTCATCACTTAGTGGTATACACTTTAGGCTAAATCACCACCCTTGCCTTATTCATCACATAGTGGTCTACACTTAGTGCTAAAATCACCACCTTTCATTATCCACCACCTACTTATCTATGCTTCATACACCCTCATCACCCATTTCGTAGTTACATATGTTATATGCTATATTTTTAACTTCCTCATCCATCATGTAGTGATATATGCTTACAACTAAATCATCACTGCTCTATTCAACCAAGTCATGGTATACGTTTAGGCTATAGGGTCCACGCACATCTTTTCATATGTCATAATCCCATCCACTCCTTCTAGAGTGTTATATTCTTAGGGATAAATCATCACTCCTCGAATCTCAACTATAGGTTCCATGCACATCTTCTCCCCATGTCGCATTACATCAACACTCCCCATACACATTCATCGGGCGTGTTATACAATACCAACACTACTCGACCATTTCCCGATGACGCACTCATTTATGGTTCATTCTTGACTATTGAGGGGGAAACCAAAATGAGACTCATTACACACACTTCCATACACTTGGAGGCATGTTTCTCCTATCATTCCATATTACATTCCAATCCATTCATCCACAACAAACTGCATTGTCTTGGTAGTATTTCCTTTTCCTTACTAGTTTTTGTATTCTTATTCTATTACACATGTTAGCTTGCTTTCCTATATGTCATTATCATACACACATGCGTGTTCACACATTTTTAGTGTGATCATATATACGAGACATTTACAGTGGCATGGATTCTCACCTTCTACCCTTACTATATTGGTCGTTGGGGGCATCCACATTCATCTCATACAGGTGATATTATTTCATTTTGTACTTATAATATTTTACTACTTGTTCCTACATGCTTTGACATATTTATTTTCATTCTAACATGCTAACGGGGTGTTCCATGTGCAGCACTTGTTTTGTAGGAAAATATGTTTCCATGACTACATGTTTGTTTTTACTTTTCTTCTCTGCTTTCTATTGTATACTAGATTTTCCCTTTACTTGTGTGCACACTTGATTATTGTTTGCGGCCGTGATGGCATTGCATGTCTTGCGACATCGTGAGTGATGTCCTATGTCCGAAACTCATTTTTGTGGTCTCCTTATTTTCTTGCGCATTTACAATCTGTAATTGGTAGTTTTTCTACATTGTCTATGTATTTTACACTTATTTGCATGCATGTGTTCAAACTAATACTTGTATTGGCTAGCCTTCCCATTTTTTGTGTGCCTTGGTATCTACTAATCACTTTCCTTTTCCCCTTGTAGGGCTGCGTTCTATAGGTAAGATCGTGGTTGGTCCTCCTTTGGGGCCACATTCTCCTTCTAGGGTCATCGCATGTACCCCTAAAGAGGGGGCATCATTGAGGTTTTCTACTAACATAGTGTATCTGCATCGACTCACACATAGTGGGTGAGTTCATACTAGTCTACAAACTCCATACACACTAGCCTTAATAGGACATGGTGTCTTTCAGCAATTCTATGGAGCGGTCACAAAATCGGGGGTTACAGGTGGGTGGCCTCTTTATACTTCTCCTTCTAAGTGTGTAAGATCACCCAAAAAAAGGCATTAGAGAGATATCTTCGAAAAAAATAGTAAAAGTAGTTAGAGTTGGAGGACACTGATCATTTCCTCCCTACACTTCTTCAGCCAAGGTGGCGTGAGATCACCTAAAAACTTGTGACAATACAGGATATCCTTCTACAACCTTTTTCTCGACATGGATCAGGTGCACATGTTCCATTTTTCCATTTACACTTTTTTATTCTAGCATACTTTACATAGAATTTTTACATACATACATATTTGACTACTTGATCTTTTTCTCCTTGTAGGTGCGCTTGTATGAGAAACAAGCTATCAAATTGGGGGTGTAGTCATTTATTTACCCTTAATACTTCTTTCTAACCCCAAGTGCATCGACCTATTACCCAGTGGGTGCTGGGCACTCTGTTTTGCACGGAATGTTTCAACTTTTGGGAATAGAGTTGCTTCTATCCTTTCATTCCTTTAAGAAATAGATAAGGGTTAGGGCTAGGAGGAATACCTGTTGAATGTCGAGAGGGTGTGCGTATACCATAGAGAAAGATCAGATCGACTGCGAAGAACTCCTTTTTGTCTGGGAAGGACTACCTGTAAGTAAGAATACAAGACCACCAGATTTTAATTAGACAATAAATGAGGGAACTACCTTGGGCCTAGGAAATATAAAACTTCCTTTCAAAGGTGGTCAGTTCCCCTGCTAATATGAATTAACACAAATTCTAACAAATAAGCTATTGTCCAATTACAATTTGTTTACCTTATTAGAACAATAGAGAAAGGGCTGGTCTTGGTTTAGAATCAAGGTGACCGATGCCGGTCCACCGTAACTGCATGCTTAGGTTGGCTCTAACCGATATCGGTAGGGGCAATGTTTTAGGGGCTTTTGGTGAAGGCTCGTTGTAAGGTGGTTGTTTTGTTTTATAAGGCTAATAAATGGGTGGGGTTGGGTAATGGGGTGATGAGAAGGACTCAGAGAATACGGGGGTGTTCTTAGGGTAATGTAAGGGTGGAGGAATGACAGGTTAGATGTAGTGTGTTCTTAGGGTAGTAGATCTAGGAATAGACTTATGATGGTAGTGGTTCGAAATTCAAGAAATGTTATTGAAAGAATGTATAAGACTTACTTACTAGTTCTTGATGGAAAATGCGGTTAGGGACTGTGATGACGAAGACAGGGGCTCAAGTAGGATGATCGGCTGACAACCCAAGATGAGCTATCTCCTCTCCCGATACTCCGATGAGTGTCACAAGGCTCTGTTACTTAGTTGTAGTTTTTGGGCTTGATGTCCTTCCCTACAAACTCTTCTTCTTTTTCTTTCACTTGTCTCTGTTCACCAAGTAAATTTTGGATTCTTCCAATGATTTCTCCTTCATCCACTAAAATCTAACCCCTTTTTTTTGTTGGGAGTGGTCATTTACAGGGAACCAATGGCGGTTACGTAACCGACGGCGGTCGAGTAGGAACCGGTATCGGTCAGGTCAAAGCAGGCTATTTTTAGTAAAATAGCCAACTTTTCCTCTTTTTTCTCCCGAGGGATTAGTTGCGGGCTTGGTCAAGTCATTATGAGGTTGGTTTTAGGTGCGGGTGAGGAGTAATTAGTCATGGGTGTGGATGTGGACTAAGTTATAGGTCTTAATTAGGTTAATTTAGGGTTAAGACTAGGTCATGATGAGGTGGCGAAATGAGGTGGCAGGTATGGCGATGTGGATTTATTAATTATAAGGTAATTAATAAATAATTGTGTAAGGTTTAGGTGATGAGGTTAGGTTGCGCAATGAGATGCGGGGCACAAGGGGTCATAAGACACAAATTTGGTGTCTACATTAGCCCTTGTTGTCATGTAGCTTGTCTTTGTTAAAGCTGCACGACAATAATAAGAAGTGGTTACCCTGTTAAGGGTATAGGTAATTCCCCCTCAAATCTATCATGAATTGAGGTAGCGTGAAATCGGGGATAGGGTTGATAAAGGGAAATGGTGTTGAGATGATGGTAAGATGGTGGGGTAGGTCCAGGAAGCAAATGCGCGTTGAAATGCAAGTAGTGCAACCAAGTACATGATTTTGAAGAGCAAACAAGCAATTCATAGGCAAAGGTTGATAGTTTATCCAAACAAGGGTAATATAATCCTGGTATCCAAGGCATAGGAATTAGCTCCAGGGGATATAACGGGTAAGGTACAGGAACGTTTAGGCATGTTCGGCAGTACCAAATGGTTGGTTTGGTTGAGATAAACGTCACGGTCTTGGTCTAGGCAAAGTTGGTCGACTGATCAAGTCAAGGACCCTAATCATGCTAAAACACGAACAGGTGAGCTCGATTGAACAAAGAGCTACATGATGGGTGGATAAAATTGTATTTTGTTGATGTTGGGTGAGGTATTTAATTGGTGCGGCCTTGGGTCGGGCCAAATGGTTGGGTGCGGCCTTGGGTCAGGCCAAATGGGTTGGTTGCGGCCTTGGGTCGGGCCAAATGGATGGTTGCGGCCTTGGGTCGGGCCAAATGGTTGGGTGCGGCCTTGGGTCGGGCCAAATGGGTTGGTTGCGGCCTTGGGTCGGGCCAAATGGATGGTTGCGGCCTTGGGTCGGGCCAAATGGGTTGGTTGCGGCCTTGGGTCGGGCCAATGAAGTTAACAAAGGGTTTTCAGCCAAGGTGGATATAGGTGATGTTGTGAGAAAGGGTGATTAGTAAATAAGGGCAGAAATTGGGGAAGAGGTGGGATAAAACCGATATCGATTGTCTATGACCGATATCGGTTAGGTGACCGATATCGGTTAGGTGACCGATACCGGTTCCTTAGGGCACAATATAACCGGTATCGGTTATAGGTCGAAAACCTATAAAAAGAAAAAATACGGCCTGTCATTGTCATATTGTCAATTTGAAAACCAATTTTAGTTGTCTGAGGTCTTTTGGTGAGATTGTTGAGTTTGTCGGCTGAGGTGGCACTATTTGAGTGGAGAAGTGAGTGATTGGTAGGCCCTAGCGAGGAGGAGGCAGCATTTGATTGGTGGAGGACCCAGCAGAGGAGTTTGAGAGCCATGGCACAGCCAGGAGGAGCTGGAGGTGCTGGACCAGCTGGACCACCACCACCTATCCCACCACGATGACGTGTCGTCATTCCGGTAGGTTCAAAACCCTTCATTGTGTGAATTTGATGTTGTTAAGCTATATTTGGGGATTTGGGTAGGAATCCATGTTTTGATAAAATAATGAATAAATTGAAGTTATTTGAAAAATCAAGAGGATATATGGGTTAAATAGGTCAAGGTGGCGGGGGTGGGTAGGTTTTTAGGGTGTTAGGGTGGGTAAATAGAGAGAAATAGGGAAAAATGGATTTGGGGGCCACATCGGGTTTGGCCCGCAATTTCATGTGACGATGCCGGTCACTAAGTGACCAAACATCGGTCCAAGAAGTTTTGGGGCGGGGTAGTTTTGTGGTTGACCGGTGTCGGTCTTAAGTCGGCGGCGTTGGTGGAGAGGGGACTGTTGTTGTCGGTCATGGGTGACCTGCACTGTACCTACTTAGGATTTTCTATTTTGTTGCTTGGTTTTGTTGTGGTTGTTGTTATTTGGGTGTTTTGGTTATTGTTTGGGAGTTATGGTTATTGGGGTGAAGAGGGAAGGGGTAGAGGTTGATAGGAAGGTTGGTTGGTGGGTGGGGGAAAAATGGGGTGGTTGTGTGGTCGGGTTGTTAAAAGGGGGTATAGAAGGTTAAAGGAGTTGTTGTGATAAAGAGTAGGGCTAATGCAGTGAGTTGGTTTTGCAGGCACGTCAGCAGCTGACGATGCGGGATAGGATGCCCCCGTTGTTGAGACGGATGCGGCCACACGTGTCCGCAGCGCAGTGGGCCATCATGCGTGAGGTGGGACTCAGCGGAGTCCAGCGTTATAGGGTGATAGAGAGGGATCACAGTCTTATGGTCGCCCTCATCGAGAGATGGGATCCGGCGACCAATGTGTTCCATCTCCCGACTGGAGAGATGACCATTACATTGGAGGATGTGTATCGCATCCTTAGATTACCGATCGATGGAGAGGTAGTCTTCCAGGTGGATGCAGAGACAGCCATGGATAGCATCTTACAGGTATTCGGGGATGCGGTTGTGCTATTGACTTATCACAGCACGAGCATCACCTATGGGGATATGTATCGTGCCCACCGACATGAGACATGGCTTGCCATGTTGATGATGATCGGCATTACATGCTTCGCCCTCCCGGACTCAGAGGGAGGCCGCTTTCCATGGGCACTGATGGGGGTATTACACGAGATGGTTGAGGAGCATACATGTTATGCTTGGGCACCAGTATACCTGGTGCAGTTATACCGAGAGCTGTGGGGCTACCGCCGGATGAGGCGATTCGAGATTTGCTCTACATTTTTGTTACACTGTTGGGCATATGAGCATATCATATGCATTCGACCAGTAGGGCTGCCCCAGCAGCCAGGGCCACAGGTGATTTATAGATATGGCTTTCAGAGGTGGTTGGGGGTCGTGGGCCAGCCATGAGCAGTCCCACCGGGCGTGCCAAAATGTTTCACACGGAATGTTTCAACTTTTGGGAATAGAGTTGCTTCTATCCTTTCATTCCTTTAAGAAACAGATAAGGGTTAGGGCTAGGAGGAATACCTATTGAATGTCGAGAGGGTGTGCGCGTACCGTAGAGAAAGATCAGATCAACTGCGAAGAACTCCTTTTTGTCTGGGGAAGGACTACTGCAAGTAAGAATACAAGACCACCAGATTTTAATTAGACAATAAATGAGGGAATCGCTTGGGCCTGGAAATATAAAACTTCCTTTCGAAGGTGGTCAGTTCCCCTGCTAATATGAATTAACACAAATTCTAACAAATAAGCTATTGTCCAATTACAATTTGTTTACCTTATTAGAACAATAGAGAAAGGGCTGGTCTTGGTTTAGAATCAAGGTGACCGATGTCGGTCACTGTAACCAAAGATGCAGGTTGGCTCTAACCGATATCGGTAGGGGCAATGTTTTAGGGGCTTTTGGTGAAGGCTGGTTGTAAGGTGGTTGTGTTGTTTTATAAGGCTGATAAATGGGTGGGGTTGGGTAATGGGGTGATGAGAAGGACTCAGAGAATACGGGGGGTGTTCTTGGGGTAATGTAAGGGTGGAGGAATGACAGTTAGATGTAGTGTGTTGCTGGGTAGTAGATCTAGGAATAGACTTATGATGGCAGTGGTTCAGAAATTCAAGAAATGTTATTAAAAGAACGTATAAGACTTACTTACTAGTTCTTGATGGAAAATGCAGGTTCTGGGACTGTGATGACGAAGACAGGGCTCAAGTAGGATGATCTGACAACCCAAGATGAGCTATCTCCTCTCCTGATACTCCGATGAGTGTCACAAGGCTCTGGTTACTCAGTTGCAGTTTTTGGGCTTGATGTCCTTCTCTGCAAACTCTTCTTCTTTCTTTCACTTGTCTCTGTTCAGCCAAGTAAATTTTGGATTCTTCCAATGATTTCTCCTTCGGATCCACTAAAATCCAACCCCTTGTTTTTGGTTGGGAGTGGTCATTTACAGGGAACCGATGGCGGTTACGTAACCGACGGCGGTCGAGTAGGAACCGGTATCGGTCAGGTCAAAGTGGGCTATTTTTAGTAAAATAGCCAGCTTTTCCTCTTTTTCTCTCAGGGATTAGTTGTGGGCTTGGTCAAGTCATTATGAGGTTGGTTTTAGGTGCGGGTGAGGAGTAATTAGTCATGGGTGTGGATGTGGACCAAGTTATAGGTCTTAATTAGGTTAATTTAGGGTTAAGACTAGGTCATGATGAGGTGGCAAAATGAGGTGGCAGGTATGGCGATGTGGATTTATTAATTATAAGGTAATTAATAAATAATTGTGTAAGGTTTAGGTGATGAGGTTAGGTTGAATGAGATGCGGGGCACAGGGGTCGTAAGACACAAATTTGGTGTCTACACACTCACCCGAGGTACACACAGTGTTGATCCCCTTTTATGTGATCCTTGTGAGAAGGTCCCACCATTAATGGAGGATTATTTACAGTAGAAGTACATTCACTTAAAAGGTAGAAGATGCAACTAGCAGCTTCTACACATTAATGCATCACGTAATCTATTTAACATTGTAAGAAGTCTAATAAAATATATTTGATCCCCTCTTTTATGTGATCCTTGTGAGAAGGTCCCACCATTAATGGAGGATTATTTACGTAGTAGAAGTACATTCACTTAAAAGGTAGAAGATGCAACTAGCAGCTTCTACACATTAATGCATCACAAAATCTATTTAACATTGTAAGAAGTCTAATAAAATATATTTGAGCCATGATAAGTCATATAACATGAGGGTTTACACCCATAAACAAGTTATACATAACAAACCCACATATATATTGATTTAAAAGAGTTTTGGTAGCCACATTACAGTCAAAAGGGTCATCTCAGACCATATATAATAAATGACAGAGACTTAACTCCTGTAATCTTCTCTGATATGAGATCCTAACTATAATTTTCCCATTTTAACCCTTATTACAGATCCCAGTACCATATATAGGCTTATGGCATCCCTTACAACCCTCTAGCACTAAGTGCTCTAAACCCTAGTATTACTACAACACTTCATTACTCTCCTTCTTTTCTCTGATTTATCTATGCATTCTCTCTGTCTTTGTATCTATCTTATACGTGTCTAAGCTCCCGATCCAAGCATCTCTTTATATAAGATCATTGACCACCACCATGCCTTTTCTCTTGAGCAGATTATGTGCCATGTTTTGATGTGGTCCTCCATTGGTGAATGTTTATCCCTTTATAAACCCTTCACTCTCTATAATTATGTCTTCGGGAATATTCCCGCATGGAATATCATTTTATTGACCTCCAAGGTTCTAGGATAACACCTTATCCACTCATCATGCCTAGTCGGGTCCTCACACATTTCCTCAAGTGACTCTAGAATGCCAATATGGCTAAGTCCTTTGAATCTATGTTTTACCTCCCGCGCAGTCCCGGCTTCTCCTAAACACTTCTTAATCCCTTTGTCTGTGTGCTTTCCACTTATATCCCTTCTTCTCGGTGGTCCTAAGTGCGTATGCCTTTTGGTAATTAGCTAATATTTTATGGCCCAACATCACCCCACACTACATGTGTTCTTAGTCCTCAGAAACATCCCCGCTTCTTCAAAGAAAAAATAATAGTGGAACTGGGACAATCTGAATAAAGAATGAAAGAATAGAAGAATTTGCTACACTCTTCTAAAGTTGGAGTGGGAATTCCTTCTTCACTATTGCCTCAATCTTTTCCCAAACATCTACCTCACCCTACACCTGCTAAAGTTGGTCACCTACTAGAGTGCTCACTTCATCAAAACTTAATTCATCACTCTTAGCATTTAGTGTATCTACAATGCCTTATACCTACTTGTTAAGATCATCCAACATGTCTATTCTATGAGTGACCTAGGGATATAGCTCCTTAATCTAATTCTTAATCAAACCTCGTAAGGTTTTGATTGCTTCCAACTTTTTCTCAACCTCGGATAGGATCTTATTGCACTCCATCCTATTACCTTTGTTCTTTTCTTGAAATTCCTTCAGATCCACCTCATGCGTAGTAACCAATATGATTTCTACTTGTCTCTATCATCACAATGGTCATATACATCCTCACCATTTGCATAGTCATCTTTACAATTGTAAGGAGCTCGAAATACTAAGTAATTATCTCCCCAATCTTCAGTTTTTCTTCCTCCTAGAGTGTCATCACCTCTTCCTCTGACTCCAATGTGAGCGGTCACCTTTCCATGGTGAGGATGCAGGTCAATTCTTCCAAGAATTTCATGGTTGACTTGTATTTTTGCTCAAGTGGGGCCAGGTCTAGGTGCTTCAATATTATGGCATCTGAAATAATCTCTATCTTCTTATGGATTTCACACACATTTACCTTTTCATCCCTTAACTTGCACCTTAATTGTGCATTGATCAGCTCCTCCAACTTTATCTCCATGTCTCTTTCAATGATCTCTTCATTTTTCTTTTCAAGCTCTTCCTCCAAGACCCTTATTATGTCATTTCTCCTAAAGAGCCTCACCTCAATCAAGTTATCCATATTTCACCATGTGCTAAATATTGAATCAACCATGATCCCACATAAGAGGAAACGAGTCAAAAGGCGATGTGGAAAAGGGCTTCAAAATTGGCTAAGTATAAAGGTGTAAGCAGAGAATGTCAAGTGTCAATATGGCACTGATTCAAGGGGTGAATAGAGAAAATATTTCTAAACAAGTTCCAGAGTGTCACGTGTCCTAGGGGAAGTGTACCATCAAGGAAAAAGTTGGTTCTTTTCCCCTTGTTATCTCAAAAGGGGTAATAGTTGCAAAGTGACCCACAACTCCACCCAAGGAAAAAGTCATCATTTGGGAACGAGTCAAAGCCAAAGTAGGGAATCAGAAGAAAGGGCAAAAGATAAATTGCGGACCCATAGGCTTGATTTTTTTTCCAATCTAGCTGCCACATGTCCGACATCAAAAGGGGACCCATTTTTCAAGCTATTTTCCCGCCTCCCGTCTGCACTGATACAAACTTCAAAGGGGCATATCTTTCGACTCGTGGCTCGAAATATTGTAAAACTAATTCCATTGAAAATATCTTAGCCTCACCCATGCCATGGGGTCTGAAACTTTAATTTTGAGGAGGTTAGGTGAAGAAAAATGGAGGAAACGTATTCGGTATTTCAATGCAGGATCTTCTTGCCTCAACAACCAAATCATATTTTATTCGTTTCGTCATTTCCTCTTCCTTTAAGGTGCCAAACCGAGGATTGATGCGAGAAAGACGGATTTGGGGAGATATTTCATTAGAGGAATAACACCGGGTAGTTGAGCTTTAACTCGCTTTTCCCACTTCTCTCTCTTTTCTTCTTTCAAGTTGAATCTATAAATATGGGGGTAGGATTCATTGTAAAGGGTTGGACATTATTTGTTTTGCAGGCTCCCTTCTCCTTCTAGCAAAAGGATCTATGGGGTTCAAGCCTTCTATCAAAATTACATTACGTTTCTACCTCTTGGTTACTTTATAATGGATCATCACTCTACAAGCATAAAAAATGTCTCGTGATCAATTTTAGATCCTTTCTTGTCTCTTTTTTTCATCTGGTCTCCCATTACATATCTGGCTATCTATGTTTGTTTATTGTATGCATTTTGTTGGTTTTTGTCTATTAGCAAAATAAGTGTCCATCATTCCTTTGGTGCATCACCTGGTAGTTTAGTCATTTCTTATTTCTTATACTCTTTTATCCCTATCTCCTTGGCAAGTTTTAGACTAATTATAGAGATAAACCCTCTACAAGCTCCCACACACACACCTGAATAGAGGAATAAGGAGCCAACCTTTAATCTGGAGAGCTTTTCCATTTTGTAAGGGCCCACGCCTTGGGGAAAGTTTCATGTTATGCAATCACACTGAATGACTCTGCCTTAGAAAAGTAGAGATCCATAACTCATTTGGGGGTGCTTTGATTTCGCACTAACATCAACTTCTACCAATACTTTGTTAAGCGCGTTGCAAACTTGCTCATCAAATAGTTGTTGGGAATTCACCAGAGGGTTTACTCCCTTGGAATCTAGTATCTTCATCAACACCTCACGATTGACCTTGAATTTGGGCTCATCAACATGGGACTCAAAATCCCAAGACAACATCTTCCTCATGCATGGGTACGCACCCTCTTCATTGAAAGAATACCATGCAAGGAGTTGCTTTGAAGGCATGGTACTTTGGAAATGCGTGTGTGGTACCTTATTTGGATCATTTATGTAATTCATTTTCCTTTATTGTTACTTATGCCACTATTATGCCCTTTCCACCTATGTGCATTTTCTTTGAGAAGCTTACTGCTAAGCTAGGGTCTCTTTCCATGCTTCCATACTCCTTTCCCACACTTTCACTTTCCTTTGTCTCCTTTATTACTTCTTTGATTCTGCGCACCCACCTCTTTATCCACCAATTCTTTTTAATGTCTATTACCTCCCTCTCTGTGGCATCCTCTATCTACTCCTTAGTCAGGATTGGAGTCTTTTTATCCTTCATGTTTATTTCTTCACTTCCCCCCTTATTGTGAGTGCCTCCTTCATCCTCATCCTTCTCTCTATTTCCCTCTTCCTCTAACTCATGTACATCATACACAAGATGGTTCTAAGCCTCACCATGCTCTTCATCATCCTTGTCACCCTTGTCAGCCTCCATGCTCTTTGTTTCTTCTATTCTAACTTTCTTTTACTCTTTGCTTCTTCCTAATTGGTGATTCCAATATAGAAGACTCTTCTTTTTCTTCTTCCATAGGAAACTCCTTTATTTCCGGTGATTATTCTTTCATAGGGGACTTCTCTTTCTATGGTGCCTCTTCCTCGGGGTGTCTCTTCTTTCTCTTCTCTTTACTTCTTCCTCCGTGCATAGGTGCTTGGCTTTGCACCCGACTTCTATGCACCTACATAATGCATTATATGTGTACTTGGTGCTTTTTTCTCTGGGGCCTCCTCTCTCTCCCTTTTCCTTGGCACCACCTTCTTTCTTACGGTGGGGTCTTCTTAGATAGATACATCATTTTCAATGTAAGTTCATTTCTCATACTTAGGCCTTATACATAGGTATACCCTTATTGCGGTCCTCCCAGCAATATACAATGTCACTGGCTTTAACATATGTACATCATGGGATACATACTTCTCCACATAGCCATGCTTCTTTGGATATATAAATGTTCTATGCAACTCACGGTATTCTTGGTCTACCATGCTAAGGTCAAACCTTAGCTTCTTTTCCTCTTTGAATCAATTCACCTCGGCCTGGAAGTGTTGTGTTGTGAAGGAGAATGGAAATTTTCACTAGGGACCCTTGGTGCCATCTTCCAGAGTAAACCTACAATACAAAAATGTTGGTATATGGTGAATTCAACCTTCACCTTGCAGTAAAATAGGTAACTACTCAGGTATTCTCCATTCACCGCCGAATGTGTCACACATTTGCTTATACCATTTTTCTAGGCATGTCTTGTGAAGCGGCCATCATGGTGTCATAAGTGTACTTCTCAAATATTTTGGCGGGGAAGGGTTCTCATCTAGGTACTCCCAAACAAATTTATCTAGCCCATCGGGCACTCCAATCTCTGAAAATACAATGGTAAGGAGGACATTACCAAACATGATCTTTTCTCCATCACATACGGCATTGATGATTTCTTCTTCTATGAAAGCTTTGAGAGGTTATAGATGGTCCCCTCTAAGATCTTACGGAAAATGTTCAACCAAGCCTTGTTGATTTATGTCCATCTCTCCTACCCATTTAGTTTTGTGACCAAGCATGTGGCCATCCTCATTACAAGGTCAGAAATCATAGAAATGTCAAAGTATCGTGACCCCTTCTTATATTCATAAGCTTTAACAGATTTCTTGATGGCCTCTTTATCATCCAAGTCATCATCATCGAATGATTCTCCTTCGAGATAAGACCGGTAAACTTAGAAATTAGTTGGGGAGTTTTTTGCATCCTTCATCCCACAAAGTAGAAGTGGTCTTCATGTACATGACGACATTAACCACTAGAACAATCGCTCAGTTTTTTCCAAAATAGGAAACTCATAGAGTTACAATAACCCAACCTTCTCCATTTTCACCTTACCTCATCATCGTAGATAGGCATTCCATCGGGTGTCCTCTTGTCTATAGGGTAAACCAATTCTTATGTCATCTCGTTCTCTATGGTGCTTGTTCGATGGTTGTAGTCACTCATGGCCATCTTTCTAACATGAGACATGCATTCTTTTCCAAGCAATACGTTCATCTGGATATTACATCTTTGTGTACCATTCTTCATTGAAACTAGTGGAAACAACTTGTTTCCCTTTACCCTTTCCCTTCTTTGGTGAAACATTTGTTGTTTTTCCTTGGTGTCATTTCTCCGTCGGGTCGTCACTAAAAGTTCTTTCTTTCTCTTGATCCTAGCTCTTCTCAACTCTGCAGCTCCACTCCTTTACAAAATTCCTTCAAACCATGTGCCCTAGCTTATGGAACCCTAACTAGAAAACCCTTTTTCCACAAGATGGTGTAATCACCCGTGGGATTCTTCCACACAACCTTCTCCTTGCTTAAACCCGTGTACTCTTTTTCCACTCCGGTTCGCTGATCAAACTAGCTATGCACGTCAAATCTTCAAACTCCTTTTTCACAAAACTTTTCTTCAAGGATGCCCTAGTTCACAAGAGATCTTTGATAACACAAATATAAGGTAAAAATAATGCACCTTGACCTTCTACTTATAGATTTTTATTTTTTCTACAATAAATTTCATGCCACCTACCAATGTACTTTTGCAATAAAGGAATAATTTTCTTCTAAAACCAACCTTCAACGCTTTTACCCCGCACCCAATCCTTTGTGAAAACTTATACAACCTTTTGCACGCAAAAACCCTTACTTCGACCAAGATCCTTACGCACGTGCTTTCAATGTCGAAGGCACTTCTTTTATCCTTATCCTAATTTTTGACATTGCCTACCTCATGTTGTTTTTTGCTTCTCACCCTTGTATGTGGTTTTTGTAAAACCTTTCTGACACCATACTTCTCATGTTCACCTTTTCTACACACGCTGCTTCCAAATACATTTTTTTGATACTTCAACCCAGCCATCGAACACAGCTTCCAATACCAGCTTTCAGTGCTTGTCACATCACTTCATCCCACACAAAAATAGATGTGCGGTCCTCTACGCATAGAAAATTTTTGAAAATAGTAAGTGGCTACAATGCACAAACACACACAATACAAAAATAAAAGGAAGAAAAATGGAAACACAAAGAAAGGAAATGCATTAAGGGAAATCCTAGGCTAATTGGCAATATTGCCTTATTTACAAACACAAGAAAGACTTATTTATAGTAGGGCTTTATCCTACTCCATTGAAATGGCCAGTAAATCCGTGTTCCATCCAACACTCATAATTGGCAAAGCACTTGAATCAAGTATATAGGATACAATGTATGGGCCCATCCAATGGACTTTGAATTTCCTAGGATGGCACAAAAACTTGGAATCATATAATAGAACCATCTGCCCAACCTCAAACTCTTTTTTTTTTGATGTGTCTATCATGCCATGCCTTCTACTTGGCTTTTTCTATTTTCTACTCCAGTGAGCAAATAGCCCACCTCTCATCTAACTACATTAACTTATCAATCCTCTCCTCAAGTGCTTGTTCATCATCTAATCCTCTTGTGCACACTATACAGTAGTGATGGTAACATGAATTCAATAGGTAACATTGCTTTCATGCCAAACACCAATTGAAAAGGTGTGGCCTTGTTTAGTCTTTTATAAGTAGTCCGGTATGACCATAACACAACATAAACTTTATCATCCCAATCCTTCTTCCCACATCACAAATCTTGGTTAACATGTGATTTAGAATTTTTTTAAATGCCTCAGCAGTCCCATTAGCTTGTGGGTGATAGGGGTAGTCTTTTGGTGGGATACCATGAATTCTGCCAACAATATTCTAACTGTTTCATTCAAGAAATGAGTACCCCTATCACTTATTAAACTCAATGGGCATCCATATTGATGATTATATTTTCCCACATAAACCTAGTTGTTTTTGCCATTATGCAATCCCTCAGTAGGCTTCTTTATGCCCACCTTGTAAGATAATCTATGCATGTAATGATATAACGTGAACCTATCCTTCACGCAGAGGGAAATAGGGCCTACAAAATCAATTACCCACTTCTCAAATGGTTCTATACTAGAAATCAGTCTTAAGTGGCATTTCATCACTTTTCCCTGGTTTACCAAGGCACTGATAAATGGTCACAGGCCTCTGTAAATACTCGATATAATCCTTGTAAATAGTTTCCCACCAAAACCCCACTAAAGGATCTTGTGTGCGGTTACATTCCCTACATAGTGTCCTCTGTAATTCCACCATGTATTTCTTCCATGATTACAATGCACTTCATGTTCTAACACACACCATGAAAAACTCATCATGGGCCTAGCTTGTATAAGTCTCCACTAATTAACATGTAGGGTGTGGTGTGTATGGCTAACTGCTTCCTTTCCAAATTCTTCATTCCTCTCGGTGCCACACCCATTTTGAGAAATATAACAATATCTTCCAAGTCAAAGGGTGCATGCCACAATCTAAATAGTTGCACATCTAGAATTATATCCTCAATGCTTTGCACATCCTCCCCTAATTCAATCCTCGATAAATGGTTAGTCCCAAATTACTCTTACCCAGTTTCACAACAACCATAAACTCAAACTCTTGAAACAATAGGACCCACCGAATATGTGCCCTTGTAAAATGGGCTTGTTTACCAAGTACTTCAATGTCATGTGGTTTGTGTAGAATATAAAAGGTGTTTCCAACAAATACTTTGCTTAAATTTGTGCAGTGCTTAGATCATTGAAATGGTTTGTGATCGTAGTAGTATATAGTTATTTTCTGTTGGGTTTTGATTTCCTACTAAAAAACAAAAGGGGTGGTCAATAATTCCCTCTCTAGTTTGTGCTAAGATTTCCCCAATCGCAACTCCTGAAAGCATCAACATGTACATGGAATGGCTTATCCCAAGAAGGAAAGTGTAATATGGGTGCAGTGATAAGATTATTCTTTAATGTATCAAACACCATCTATTTTTCCTCTCCCCTAATGAAATGGACTTTTGTGTTTTAATAACTCTTCCAATGACATGGTGATCTTGGCATACCCCTTAATAAATTTTTGGTAATACCCTATATGCCCAAGGAATCCATGCATTGCGCTTTCACTGGTAGGTTCCCCAATCCCACAATAATGAAAACTTTGGCAGGATCCACCAACAAGCCTTCCTTACATATGATATGCCCCAAAAGGGTTCCAAATGGAGTAGCAAAAACACATTTCTTAATGTTGAGGGATATCCTCAACTATCGACATCTTTCAAACATCAGCCTCATATTGTCACAATGATCCCTCACTAATCCATATATCATCCAATCATCAAGGTAGACTTGAAGAAACTTATGGATGAAGTCTTGAAATTCCTGCACCATAATGCATGAAAAACACAAATAGACATTTCTTTGTCCAAAAGGCATGAATGTGTAGGAAAAGCTTCCCCATTCAATGGAAAAAGTTGTCTTTTCTTGGTCCTCCTTTGTAATTCTAACAAATGATATCCTGAGAATCCATCTATGAAAGAATAGATCTCACACCTAGCTACTATTTCCAGGATCTCCTTGGTGAAGGGGGTTAGAAAAGGGTCAATAACACAAACCACATTCAAATCCCTATAATCAACACAGATCCTTATCCTCCCATCCTTATTAATGTTGATGATCATCAGAATTATCCATTCTGATTCATCAATGGCCTCAATGATGTTTGATGCGATCATCTTGTCAATCTTCTCCTTGACTTTGACGTGAAGATTTGGATTCATTCGATAAGGTCTCTTCCGAATTAAGTGCCCACCTTCCTTTAACTTGATTTTCATTTCTTCTAAAGAGTGGTGAACTCCTTTAAGCTTGTGGTACTCACACAAAAAAAAATCCTAAAATTTTTGCAATAGATCAATGATCTTAAAAACCTCCTTTTTGTCCAATAATCTCCCAATAGTAGCCTCCTTAGGTTCTACCTCCAAACTAATGTTAACCTTCTTGGTTTTTAGGGGTTCATGGTAGGCACATGTTTTCTCATCAGCACTATCCATAACTTCACATGTACCTATAGTATGGTTAACATCCAAATTTTCCACTTCTTCACCATCGATCACATAGACCAATTTTCCTTTCTCTTTTCCATATATGCATGCTCAAGTTGTATCTCCTCTATTCTTCCTCATAAAAGTGTGCTTCTAAGCCAGGTTCACCCAATAATTCTAGTATTCTATCCTCCATCATGGCACTATCTCCCATAGTTAAGTGCTTAACAACCTACAATGTCTCATCCATTGATGGCTTAGTGCTCGATATTCAAAATTTGAAAGGAGGTTCAGCATCAACTCTTACCAGTTTCTTTTCTGATGGCACATCTCTAAGTGAATGTACCATGCACGTGTGCAACCTTGTAAGGTGGAGTACAACTTATGCACCCATAAAGAAGGTGGCAAGGCTTTTGCACCTTCCATCCAGGCCTTCTCACATGCTTGGACATGAAATGAGGCATGGGTTCCTTCCCATGATAATCTTGTATGATAGTAGGTGCATTGCTTTGGACAAACCTAACAGAGAATGTGATTCTCACTTCATGCCACTCTAGAAGGTTATCGCGATGGGTCACCCACCAACATGTTATGGTCCCGAGTAAGGTATAGCTAAGCATCCTTCTCCTTTCGATCTCACATCTCCATTAGGTTTCCATTTCTCATAGGAAAACATCGGGTTGGCTCCTCCAAATAACTTGGCAACTTCTTTCCTCCTAGGCACTTGATTGAGCGCACCTTTTACTCTCATCACAGCCTCTTAAGTTCCTTCTGACTAACTCATATGTCACATGTGCCCAATTGTCACATGCCACACTAGTTATATCACTTATAGATTAACATCTTCCCACTAAATAACTCCCTCCTTTGTTGGTTGCACAACTTCAAGGTCCCGATAGTGCACACGTAAATTTTGTCTAGGTCTTCTTCTCCTAAAGGCTCAATATAGGGTGTTGACTTTTCATTCATCAAATGAATGATAACATGTTCCTCTTTGTTCTCAAAACTTATATACCCCTTATTAAAATAAGTCAACATTGTTCTTATAGCACCATGGGTGCCCAAGTAACGTTGAAAGTTTTCTTCCTCTCAAGCACTAAGACTTCGAAGTCTCTAATGAATTTCACCCCTTGGATAGTGATAACAACATCCTTTAAAACACCAATGGGCATTGCCTTTATTTTATTGGCCATATATAGCACATTTAAGATGGCTGTAATGGTTGCCTTCCCATTTGATTCCGTGATCTAGGGTGAGAACATTGACTTTCACATCATGTGTCAATAAAATATTTCTTAGGATCCATCCATCAAGAACTACATTCAAGATAATATCCTTATCATAGTCAAGGTTGTGGGAAGGAAGGTTAGCATGCAAAACTTGCCTCTCACACTCTGCTACAGTGCTTGGTATCTTATCCCTCAACCATTCTCCTAATAGAGGAATGATATTCTCTTGGCACAACATTTTACATACCTCTCTGACATCATCTATATCTGACAGAGGGACCTCAGCACTTTGTTTCTGCCCCAACTTCCTGGATTGCTCCTTTAGACATTCAATTTCCCATTAAGACTCCTGATTACATCCATGGTCTCTTGATAGACTTCCTTCTGATGGGTAGGATCTAGATTCTTCCCATACACCACCTCTTCTCTTGTAATCAGTGGTCTTTACTTTGGTATTTGTTATCAAAAATGAGCCCCTGCTTATTTTGGCTAACTTGCCTTCATTCTTGCATTCCTTGTGATTCAAATTTAATTTTCACAACATTTTAAGCACTCAAAATATTCTAGAAATGGCTTCATTAGATAGGATTTTTCTTCCCATTTTCCGTAAAGGTAAAGAAGTCCTCCTAACTCCTTGTATTTTTTGAGTTAAAAAAATCAAATGGGCTCTGGAGGGGAAATTTTCCTAAAGCGGGCTTATGAGCTTGGGAGAGTTTTATGCCAAAAGGCTCTAGCATGCAGGATGGAGAAGGAAATTTTCCAAGGAATTTGGTAAGTTGGCGGAGGCATGTAGATGAGAATTCACCACTTAGCCTTTTGGGGCAAAAGGGTTAATTTCCTCAAATGAGTGGCCGCATGAGCCCGCAAAGGAGAATGGAAGGAAAATGGTCAAGATTTCCGCTCTAATTAGAGAGAGCCACATGTCAAGTCTATGTCGGCAGCCCAAATAGGCTAGCAGGAGATAGGGGAAGGAAAGTTGAATATTTTGCTTTTTGGTGAAAAAAAAAGGCATGAATTAAACCCATTGTTCCATCGACCCATAAAGGCATGTCAAACGTTAGTAGCACCTTAGCGGCGGGGTCATTCAGAAAAGAAGTTAACTTTTTATTTTTTTTCAAAAAGGTTGAAGGCTAAGAAATGATCCATGACCCCATCAACAAATCTGGGAAGTGCTATGTGTCATTGGAGGAGGGAGAGCGCGAGATTTTTTGGGAAATTTTCCCAATTTGAAAAAAGAGGGAAAAGGGAAGTCTTCTATTCCAAGGATCATCCGAGAAGGTGACACGTGTCACTGCGGACTTAGCAGGGGCCATGAATTTTTGGGGAATTTTTCCAAAAGGGAAAAATTTAAAGTTTAACCCTACATTTTCACTATGTTTTTTACTAGTTTTTCCCTAAATCTTCAGAGGGCCATATCTTTCAAACTAGAGCTCAATTTTTTGCAATTTTGGTGTCATTGGAAAGTCAAATTTGAAATCCTCTACATGATGGACCCTTAAATTTTGTATTTTCTAGAGTTTTGTACTCCTAAAATGGGAAAACATCTTTAGAAGGGAAAATGTAGTAAAACCACAAAATTGATGAAGTATGGCATTTAATTTCTCCGGCGATTTTTGGTGAATGCATTGAAAAATGGATTTTTGAGGGTGGCCTTGTAGTTTAATGAATGTCATTGGTTGGAGTTTTAAAATTGATTTTATCACGTTTTCTCATCTTCATTTTGTTCGAGAGATAATAAGCTAGTTTTTTCTCATTTGTAAAAGGTTGTTCATCCTTCTTCTCTACCTCTCCCTTCTTTTCTTCCATAGGGTTGAAAATGAAGTTTTCCTCCTCCCCTACTCTGTAATGGAATTTTTTCCTCTTTCCCATGAAATGATGTTCGTGTAAACTTCTAGAGCAATAAAAAAACATGTTTTGTGATGCATTTATCCATCCTTGCAATAGGCATTTTTGGTTGTTTTATTCTTGCCTCTCTGGTTGCAAGTATTTGTGCATGTTTGGATGTTCAGGTGTCGGCGGGTTTTGGAGTTTTGTTCATGGATTTTGGAACATTTCTTATCTGAATCCATCTTTTGTCTTTGATTCACTTGTCCATTCTTTCCATTGCTCACCTCTTCTTCTTCCTTAGTAGTTTTGATAGATGATAAACACTTTCCTAAACTAGTGTATCACCATTTTAGTGTAGGCTCTATTTTTCCTTGTTTCCTTCTCCCTTGTCTCCTTGGAAGTTAGATTAGGAAGATTAGCTTACTCGCACTAGAATATCTTGTGGTAGGTAGTTTAGGAAGAGGAACCTCCACGCCTTCTTATGCTCCAATTTCGGAGCTTTCTTCCATTTAAAAGGTCCCACACTTTGGGAAGAGCTCAATGTTTTTGCATATCACACCAAATGAATTTGCTCTTCGAAAAGTATACTTCCATACACCACCTCATTTAGGGTCAATGTGAATTTTCACTAATGGTATCTCCCGGCACATGTAGCCTCTACTCACATTGTCACTAGTACAAGTTCTAATTCTGACTCACACACCATCCTTGGCATCCACTACGAGTCTCTTTCTTAACACTTACCATCCCAAACGCCCTTGTCTTTCATTATTTTTAGCTCATGTGTTCAAATAGCTCTAAGAACTCCTCATACTTGTGTTTCTTTCCACACTAAGAGCATTGTAGTAGGTTAGGACATTTTGCTATAGTGCTCCGTAGACCCACAGTTGTAACAAGTTTCCACAAGGGAATTCACCTCTTCCACCTCCATGATTGCCATGACCTCTAAATCCTCCATGAAAGCCTCTTCCACAGCTCCTCCATCTATGCATCCTTCATAGTGATGACCATCATCCTTGGAATTATTTTTAATGCTGGTCTGCATACACCAATATCAATGGCATCATGTATCTAGTCAATCAATCTACAATCCTTGGTGTCATGAGTAGTAGAGGTGCAAATCTTGCAATAGCAAGACACATTCTTAGGGATCACACGCTGCAGTAGAAGACACCTACTTGCATCATGATCTCCATGGTAAATCTCACAATCTACCATCATGGTGTGTACTGATATCTAAGGATAACTTTCCTTCGTATGCCCCTCTACCTCACAATCCATGCACCATAGGCCACTACGAGTCTCATGGGCCGAGTTCACAGATAGCTTCTCCAGTTTTTTCCATTGTAACAATCTGAGCTTCAAGAAAAGGACTAACATTGGTATCCATGCTTCCTACAACCTCGGCATGTAAGGCAACCTCCAAGGCCTCGTGTGGGTCTATGAAAGTCTTATGTGAAATCACTCTCCTAAAGGCGTTATTAGTCCTCCAACAAACCATTGAGCATGTTGAGAAGGATGAATATCATAAGATAATTTTGATAAGAGAGTCTTAAAATGCGTGTGTCATACTCCCACACACTCTCTTCCATACCTTGTTAAATCTCCTTCAAGTATGCGTTAATGTTCTTATGTTCAAACTCAGAATATGGAATTCAGCTAAGAAGGCATTACGTAACACGTGTGTATAATCTATTACTATCTGGTGGGGTCATACTTCTGGTACCAACTATGTGCACCCTTAAAATGTTGTTACAAACTGACTTGCCTTCCATTCCATGGTAGTGATCCCCTTCACGTGTGCCATAGTAGCTCACATTTGTGTACATGTTTTACAACATCCTCAACACCTTTGTAATATGGTAGATGCAAAGACATTTCAAAAATACTTGTTGAGGTGGTTGAGGTCCTTGTCCACCTAATCTAGAACCTTGATTCCCTCCGATGTTGCCTCTACCACTAGATCCACCAACGCTTGTCCCTCTCCCCACAAGATCCTCCAAATCCCCCGGTCCACCAGTGTCCACTAGTTCTTATTCCACCGACTCCACTAAATCCACCTCCCGTAGCTAGAAAGGGTCTTGAAGTGGTCGCATCTTATGTCCCCACTTTCACACTAAAATATGCACCAACAATCTATGATATTACACCACTACCAAATGTGTGTCTCGTGCCACTTCCAAATGTGATACCTAAGCTTTGTGTACCTATACTTTTCCCAAATGTCACTCCAGACAATATACCTCCAAACACAGGAAATGATTGTGTAGCCATAGATGTGCCAAATGAAAATTTATACCTCCTAGGTGCTGATTGGTTACTTCCACTAATACCAACTGGGTTAGTAATACTTATCTCTAGATTTGGAAAACTAAGCACCAAGGCTTGGTCACCAGGTGGATTTAGATATGCATGATGGCTATCCTTTCTCCAAGTGACGATATCTCATCGGAAGCTAAAGGGTCTCTCTCCCATGCTTGCCAAGATGGGGTAGCATAGACTTGCTCAGGCTCCATGTCCTCTACGTGAACCTCAATTCCTTCCTACATGTCTACCTCCATAAATCCATCACTCTTGCAACTTCACATTGTCTATCTAAACTTCCTTTCATGAGCTTCATTATTCTTGAGTCATCTCTCTTCCATCTCCTTTTTTAGCCGCAAGGTCCATTAGACTCTTCCTCCACTCTAGCTTCCTCACCTAATGCTCGGAAAAGCTTAGTCGACCATAGGAAATGCTTCCAAACTCGGGCGTAATGATCGGATCTTTATAGCTAAAGGGATAACACATAAGAATGGTCCTCTTAGCTCCTTTAAGAACTCAAACTCAACAATCTCTAGATAGGAATACGTAGAAATCATGTATCCAAGTGTAACTCACAACACTCTACTCCATCAATGATCAACAACACATGTCCAATTCAAATCACCATTATGCAACCTCTTATACTCTTCTTGGGTCCATATGTGATTTATATAGTACCAACTTGATCTAGATGCATACGCTGAGAGACATTCATACAACTCCACTAAAAACAATAAAAGAAGGTCTCATACAGCTCATGATACATATGTTATTCTACCCATTTACATGCATCAAACTCAAGTCCAGTACTAAATCTTTGAGTAAACTCATCCTCCGTGCTTTTAAGCCATGCTTTGACACTATCCAAGGTCAAGTGCTCTGTCATCATGCACCATTCTCACAACATCTTTGAAAAGAGGTTCTTGGCAATGGAACCAAGATGTAGTCATTATTTTACCCTTAATACTTCTTTCTAACCCCAAGCGTGTCGACCTATCACCCAATGGCGTTGGGCACTCACCCAAGGCACGCGTAGGCATCGAGCCCCTCCTTTATGTGAGCTTTGTGAGAAGGTTCCACCATTAATGGAGGATTGTTTGTAGAAGCAAAAGTACATTCACTTACTTAAAAGGTAGAAAATGTAACTAACAGATCTACACATTAATGCATCACAGAAGCTAAATAACATTGTAAGAAGTCTAATAAACTAGATCTGATCCATGATAAGTCATATAACATGAGTTTTACACCCATAAACAAGTTATACAGAAAAAACCATACATATATTGATTTAAAAGAGTTCTGGTAACCACATTACAATCAAAAGGGTCATCTCAGACCATATATAATAAATAAGAGACTTAACTCTTGTAAGCTTCTTTGATATGAGATCCTAACTATACTTTTCCCATTTTAACCCTTGTTATAGATCCTAGTACCCATACATAGGCTTATGGCATCCCTTACAACCCTCTAGCACTAAGTTCTCTAAACCCTAGCATTACTGCAGCACTTTATTACTCTCCTTCTCTTTCTCTACATTCTCTATGCATTCTCTCTGTGTTTGTCTCTATCTTCTTTCTGTCTTTACTCTCTACCTAAGCATATCTTTATATAATATCATCAAACATCGACATGCCTTTTCTCTCTAAGTAGATCACGTGCCAAGTGTTGATGTGGTCTCCATAGGTGAATTCTTATCCCTTTATAAACCCTCCACTCTCTATAATGTTGTCTTCTTGAAATATTCCCCGCATGGAATATCCTTTTCTTGACCTCCAAGGTTTCCAGTGGCACCTTATCCACTCATCATGCATATTTGGGTCCTCACGCTTTTCCTCAAGTCACTCTAGAATGCCAAATATGGAAAAGTCCTTTAAACCCATGTTACGCCTCCCGCTCACGTCTTGGCTTCTCCTAATCCCTTCTTAACCCCTTTGTCCTGTGCACTTTCCATTGAGTTCCCTTCTTCTCACTAGTCTTACGTGCATGCACCTTTTGGTACTTAACCAATATTTCAGGGGACCAATAGGGGGAAACAACAACAACAATGACAATGACAACATACCACGATGGTAATTGTAATACTAACCATGTAGGTACACTACACACATGTAGCAGCTACACACACATTCCGCCCTAGGTTCACTCCCATCACTTTTATTCACATCTTTCATCTTTAGAATCCACATTCCTCCACATTTTTCTTTTAGTCATTCTACGCTTAATTCTAGTCCATCAACACATCTTCTTCTACGCTCTACATGGTCATCAAGTAGGCATCTCTATCTACTTTATGTTACCGAGATTTCTGCTCACCATAAAAAATGGGGTGAATGTAGACTCAAATATTACACATTAGACAATATTTAGCCTGGTCTTATACTAATATTTAGAAGGTTCTCAAGTGTAAAAAGTACTAATTAATACCACCTTTTTGACACCTTTTTCTTATCCTTTATTTCATCTTTCCCGCATATTTCCCGATACCTATCAACCCATTTCAAGACTGCTCCAAGTTTCTAGCCCTAAATCAAGGTGCCCCAACTTATACTAGGGCTCCATGAGGTGTCATGGTCCCACCCAAGGGGCCTCGGTCTATGTACAACCTAGGGCACCTTAATCTGTTCATAACCTCTTTTCACTTCTTTTTGGGTCACTTCTAGTTGTTGGTCATCCTTATCTTCTTCTCATTCAGCCTTGTCAGGATTAATTATGAAATTAAACTTGATATCCCTATAAATATAAAGTTATAAGACCATAATAAGAGTCCTAGGTCATTGCATCCTATCACTCCATCTAGGGATACATCTATTACATCACTTACATCCACATAGTACCATACATTCAAGTTAGGAAGTCTGCATCACACACATTCTTAGAGGAGGAATGATTATATACATTCTATTCTACTATCTACATCTTTTATATCTAGTATAGCTCATTATTTCAAAAGTGTGACTAGCATGAGAGCACCTAGGGAACAACATACACACACTCACTAGAACTACATCAAGATCTACAATGTAGTGCAAAGTGCTCAATGATGACTCCACTTTGGTTTGGTGGCGTTGAGGTCGGTCTAACCCCTTTTTCTTTTTCTTGTGTAGGGTGTAATCTAGTTCCTATGACGAATCTAACGTGAAAGATAGAGAGTATTAAAATACACTCAACGACCGTGACAAATTAGGGTTTTAAATATTTACATTGTTCCAAGCACCCAGACTACGGAGACCATGGTGCCCCCGGGTAACCACAACACACTTCCAAGTGTCTATCTCATC
This sequence comes from Taxus wallichiana var. yunnanensis, assembly GCA_018340775.1. Lineage (NCBI taxonomy): Eukaryota > Viridiplantae > Streptophyta > Pinopsida > Cupressales > Taxaceae > Taxus > Taxus wallichiana. The sequence continues at coordinate 576,155,003 of CM031237.1, forward strand.
TCGATACAGACCTAGATATTCCCTTCCTAGAGCCCCTCAGTGTTATTCTATGTTGTTGAGTTCCAGTTCTAGATCTACGACAACCAACGATCTCACCATCAATCAACTAAGTCATTTCCTTTTTCCTCTTGCATATTAGGGTTTGATTTCACTTAGAATAGTTTGTTTACATTTATTTCATATTGATTTAGTTCATTTACAATATTTTAGTCCTCCTATTTAGATTAACACTAAAACCCTAAGACCCCATTTAGGACCTCTTTATTTTTGTTAATCATTTTCGTGAACCCGACCGTACTTTCTACCACCTTCTAGGTCTTTTTCATTCCATCATCATGAATATCTCTATCACTAAATACATGCTTACCCACCCTAATTTGCTTCATCGAGTCCAAACCCTTTTCACTACTACCGATGTTTTTGCCGACATGCATCCAAACTCCCTGTATGACACATTTTTTTAGGCCTTTTCTCAACATATAGCATTCCGAGGAAATCCTCCCGCTAATATTCACCCTTTTAACAATGACCCACTACTTTACATGATGTCTCGCATCTATAATGTTGTGGTCAACCGTACTCTTATTGATAATGGCTCTAAGATTAATATGTGCCCCATGTCCTTTCTCCAAGCCTTAGGTTTGTCTACTCATGAAATTATCCCTTCTTTTATTTCACTCCATGCTTATGATGGTTCTATTCATCTATGTCTAGGCCACGTTACTTTAGCTTTAACTGTAGGTCCTAAAACTCTCCCCACCATTTTCTTCGTTATTGATTTCCCTGTCTCATATAATTGTTTGTTAGGTAGACCATGGCTCCATGCCATGCAATCCATTCCCTCTACCACCCATTATTGCATCAAATTCTTACATGAGCATGTTGAGTACCATCTTCCGAGATTGTGATCCATTCCAATATTGTGTCTATAACCCTCATACTAGTATACCTATTCCTCGCATTGACACCACCGATGAACCTCATCTTTGGATGATCAACCACATTTACCGCCACTTGAGGGAGATATTTTTTACTAGATGTGATTCCCCCTCCATCACCCATTCCCACCATCATAGTTCCATATCAGCCACCCCCTCCTTTGTGAATATTATCTTCCCATCTCCACCAATATCAGCCATGCACCCACCCTTCACGTGTACCCTCTTTATCCATGACTCATTTTGGGACCATGTTCCATTTGATCCCACATGTGATGAAACCATTTGTTCTCCTGCTGGTCTAGTTTTCCTTGGCTTTACCTTTGATTACCTTCACCTTCTACTACTTAGACCTCTCTCATCTCTATTACGATTTTTTCACCATCATTTTTGCTTATGGTTTACGTGTCTTTGATCTCCTCATTTATATATTATGTACCTCTTGCTCTTCACCACTCACATTAGGGGAATCCTTGCTTACTTACATCGGAGGTACATTAGACCATAAGCACACCTACATCTCATTCCATGTGCCCTTTAGCCACAATCTCATTTGCAATAGTTCCTTTCTTGGCCATTCACCCAACCTCACTTGATGGTACACACACAGTTGTCCACATCCTCCATTTACTAATGAAGAATACATTATGGGCATGTACCATTTGTCTCTCACTAGATCATTATGTGATCAACCTCATACTATAGCCTACCTAGTTGTTACTTTGGATCCATTTGACTTTGACCTAGAGGATGATGATCTCCTTGACGAGTTCACATAGCCTCTTCTCACATTACTACTAGGGGGATATCACCTGACATAATCCTTCCCCCTTGCTTTGCATACTTGTCCCCCTTTATGTCCTACTCTTCATCTCTATTTCTTATCGGCATCACCTTTCCACATGTCCCATCATCTATTATCATACCCTTATTACCCGATGACACACCCTAATGCTTTGGTTCACACATGCTTGTTGAGGGATTGTCATTACATTGAACCCCACATACTACACTACTAGACCTATACATATACATCCTACATCCTCCAGTACATACCTCATCTACTAGACATTTCTACATCATCTATATCATATATGCTACACTACATTAGTCATCATATCATTTTCATCTAGTCTTCCATATCTTTCTTCATTCCATATATATGCTAGCTCACATTATACATAGGGCTAACTTTACATTCTACTACTGATGTATATTCATATCATCCCACTTTCTACATTCTACAAAGACATCAGCACACTCTATTCACCATTCGGTCAACTACACTACATTATTCTACGTGTTACACCCACCCACCCTTGAAGCACTTTAGTTCTTCAGTCCATACTGATCACGCCGAGGGTTTACCAATCAAATGGACCTTATATACATGTGATATGTCATACCACATTCATCAGACTAGTGACCAACACTCTAGGATATATCATCACCCATACTCGTCATCATATCATTTAGTGGTATACACCTTAGGTTAAATCACCACTCCTTTCCCCATTCTATATTATCTTCTTATAGCCTATCATCACATATTCTATTATCCTATTCTCAGTCATTTTATTACATCATCATTTATCCTACTCATCACTTAGTGGTATACGCTTTAGGCTAAATCACCACCCTCACCTTATTCATCACATAGTGGTCTACGCTTAGTGCTAAAATTTCCACCTTCCATCCATCACCTAATTATCTATGTTTCATACACCTTCATCATTCATCTCATAGTTATATAAGCTATAGGTTAGATCTTCACCTTCCTCCTCCATCATGTAGTGATATGCACTTAGGGATAAATCATCTCTCCTCTATTCAACCAACTCGTGGTATACGCTTAGGCTATAGGGTCCACACACATCTTTTCATACGCTACATTCCCATCCACTCCTTCTATAGTGTTATACTCTTAGGGCTAAACCATCACTCCTTCAATAAACAAAGTAGTGATATACGCTTTGACTATAGGGTTCATGCGCATCTTCTCCCCATGTTGCATTACATCACCACTCCCCATACACATTCATTACAACCCATTAGACACAACCAACACTACTCGACTGCTTTCTTGATGACGCACTCTCATTTACGTTTCATTCTTGATTGTTGAGGGGGAAACAAAATTAACCTCATTGCACAAACTTCCATACACTTGGGGGGAACCTTTCTCCTATCATTCCATCTTGCATTCCATTCCATCCATCCACATCATACTACATTGTCTTCGTAGCATTTAATTTTTCTTACTAGTGTTTTGCATGCTCATTCCATTACACATGTTTGCTTGCTTTCCTATATAACATTATCATACACACACGCACGTTCATAAATTTTTTAGTGTGATCACATACACGTGGCATGGATCCTCAACTTCTACCCTTACTATACTTTGGTCACTTTGGGTGCATCCACATTCATCTCATATAGGTGATATTGTTTCATTTTGTACTTAACATCTTTTACTACTTGTTCCTACACACTTTGACATATTTATTTTCATGCTAATGGGTGTTCCATGTACAACACTTTTTTTAAGGACGACATGTTTCCATGACTACATGTTTTTTTTACTTGTCTTCTTTGTTTGCTATTGTATGTGGGCTTTTTTCCTTTGCTTGTGTGCACACTTGACTATAATTTTTAGGCATGATGGCCTTGCGTGTCTTGCGACATCGTCGAGTGATGTCCCATCTCTTAAACCCACTTTGTGCGGTCTCTTTATTTTCTTGTGTGTTTACAATAATTTATTTGGTAGTTTTTCTACATTGTCTGCATCTTTTACACTTATTTGCATGCATGTGTTCGGACTAACACTTGTATTGGCTAGCCATTCCCTTTTGTGTGTGCCTTGGTATCTACCAAGAACTTTCCTTTTCCCCTACAGGGAAACATTCTACAGTCATAGTGTGGTTGGTCCTCTTTTAGGGCCGCATTCTCCTTTCATGGTCATCACATGTGCCCCTAAATAGGGGGCCATCATTGACGGTTTCTACAAACACATCATATCTACACTGGTTCATACACACAGTGAGTGAGTTTAGCCTAGTCTATGAACTCCATACACACACACGTGTCCTTCATCCTTCGAATTCTCATGGAGCGATTACAAGCTCAGGGGTTATAGTGGGTGGCCTCTCTACACTTCTCCATCCAGTGGCATAGGATCACCCAAAAAACTAGTGCATTACAGATATCTCTTCAACAAAATTTAGAAAAAACATTTAGATTTAGAGGACACTAAGCATTTCCTCCCTACACTTCTTCAGCTAGGGTGGAATGAGATAGCCCAAAAAACTTGTGACACTACAGGATACTCTTGTACACCTTTTTCTAGACATGGATCAAGTGCACATGTTCCATTTTTCCATTTACACTTTCTATTCTAGCGTACTTTACATTTGTATACTTTACAAAATGTTTTTACATACATACATATTTGACTACTTGATCATTTTTTCCTTACAGTTCTGTCATATGAGAAACAAGCAGTCAAATTGGGGGAAATAACAACAACAAATGCAATGATAAGGATAACACACCACGATGGTACTTGTCATACTAACCATTGAGGTACACTATACACATGTAAGCATTACACACGTTTTACGCCCTTGATTCAATCTCATCAATTTTATTCACATCTTTCATCTTTATAATCCACATTCCTCCACATTTTTCTTTAAGTCATTCCACTATTTGAGTCTAGTCCATCGGCACATCTTATTCTACGCTCGACATGGTTATCAGGTATGCATCTCTATCTACTTTATGTTACTGAGCTTTCCACTCACCAACATAAAGTGGGGGAAAATGTAGACACAAATATTGCACATTAGACAATATTTATCCCGGTCTTATACTACTATTTAGAAGGTTCTCAAGTGTACAAAGTACTAATTAATCCCACCTTTTGGCCACCTTTTTCTTATCTTTTATTTCATCTTTCCCACGTATTTCTCGATACTTATTAGCCCATTTCATGACTATTTCGAGTTTCTATCCCTAAATCATGGCGCCCAAAGCTATACTAGGGTGCCCTAAGGTACCTGATCCTACCTATGGCACCTCAATCTATTCACAACCTCTTTCACTCCTTTTTGGGTCACTTCTAGCTATTGTTCATCCTTATCTTCTTCTTAGTCGGCCTTTTCAAGATTAATTACGAAATTAAACTTGAGAGCCCTATAAATATAAATCTATAAGACCATAATAAGGGTCCTAGGTCATTACATCCTATCACTACTATCACTCCATCTAGGGTTGCATCTATTGCATCACTTACATCCACATAGTACCATACATTCAAGCTAGGAAGTCTACATCACACACATTCTTAGAGGAGGAGGGATTTTATACATTCTATTTTACTATCTACATCTTCTATAGCTACTATAGCTCATTATTTCCCAAAGTGTGAATGGAATGAGAGCACCTAGGGCACGACATACACACACTCACCAGAACTACATCGGGTCCGCAATGTAGTGTAGTGCTCAACGATAAATCCACCTCGCTTGTGTGGTGAGAGGTCTTTGTTGGTACCCAAATTGGTCCTCCCTTTATGGCTGAGCAGCATCAATAGAATGAGAAGGATGCCTAGAGGATGATAGATCTAGATTTGTGTCATTTTGTAGCTAGGGGAAGGATCTCATCATCTCTTTATCACTCAAGCTCAAGGATTCAGGTAGCACCATGCTGAGGGTATGACCTACCCTCCTACTTTAGGCTTTGCCTTTAGCCAGGGTGAGAGGACCCATTATGTAGTCTATAATTGTGAGTGGGGTGGATGTATCAACAATATTTGGCACTCTTTTGTAGATTAATTGAAAAACAGCTCTAAGAAGACATGGTCAATTCAACAAAGGCTAACTCTCATGAGTTGTCACTTCTAGATAGTGCAGATGTCTTCTAAACAAAGATTAGACTACTAAAGATAGTAAGGAACTAGCTTGCTTTAGCATGTTGTTGGATTTAATGAGGCAAGCATGGGTAATTCTGGTAGGATTAGTTAGTTTTGGATGCATATGATTTGGGGAATTAAGTAAGATAAAGTTGATTATACCATATTTCAAATAACCTTCAATAAATGTTGGGAGATCTACCAAGTGCAAGACAAACATACCTCAAATAGCTCACAATGATCCTTTAACCAAAAGATGTACACTCATGGAAGCCCAAGAGTGCATGGTTTCACACAATCTTTAAGGATTCAAACACAAAAGCTCATGCTAAAGACTTAATAAAACATCAAAGATTCACAATTTATCACACCTAAGATACACTCAAAGACTTACAAGCAACATTTAACAAAGTGGAGACATAGTGATTTTAAAATTGTTTATTACACAAATGAAATGAAAGCTCTTCTCAACAGTGTAATTGTAATTTCCAAAATGCTACCAAAATGATAAATTTTTGTGTGACTTAAAGGATCTCTAAAATAATATTACAATGGGAGCATGAATAACTATTTTAAAATATATCATCTTGACATAAGATATACAACAATGCTCATGATTAACACAATTAGTTCAAGGCTCATCAAATTTATCAACAAGGGAAAGTAGATCTACAGTCTCAATGCTTGTCAATGGTTGTACACTTGCAACCATCTTGACATGACTAAATTTTAAGGCTCAAAGAAAGTAATAGGTTTCTCTGATGAGTTCTTGGGAAAATGGTTTTTCTTTCAATTATCCTTTTCTTCAAATAATTCTCAAGTAATTTTAACCCCCTTTTGTGTGATTATTTTCTTCACATTTATACCATTCTATCCACTCATTAGCTTTCTAAATTTCCCCAAAAGCATGAATATTCAAGGGAATATTCCCCTTTACAACATATATTTTAAACCACGTTATTCTTTTGAAAATGCTTTGTTTAGTGTTTCAGTGTAAGAATTATGAGCCTTTTTCAATTTTCTCTATTTGTGTATGATTGGGATACCATGTCATCACTTTTGGCCAATTATTTAATTATTCTTTTCACTTGGTGATTGGATAGTCACTTTTGATGATCTTTGAGCACTTCCAGGTGATTTGATATGATAGATACTCTTATCTACTTTCCAAGAATCTGTCTTGGGTGTTGCACTTATTTTCACGTCTTTTGGCTTAATCATCACACATGGTTCTTGTCAAATCATATTAATTCATCAATTCTTCTCACTCCTAATTCATTTCAACTCTTAATTTTTCTTCATGTGTGAGCTGAGAAAAATCTTCCTTCATCTAATGGGAATGATTTCTCTCAACTAAATCAATATGCACCATTCTTACTATAAAACTCAGCTCTACCCTCTCACCAATATGCATTTCTTTCCCTATCTTGAAGGTAAATAACTTTTTCATAGTTCTTATCAAAAAATGGTAAAGGTGCTTGTGGAAAATAGTCTAAAAGATATTTCTTTAGAAGATTTAAACCAAATCTTTGACTTACATGGTCCGGATGAAGCCTTTTCAAAGCTTTATTTTTTATATAGCACATCCAGGGGATACTAAAGGGCCTTTGACTTATCAATAGTTTCAGCTTGCACTCCTCTTGAGGTTAATCAAAATCAATCATGTCTTCTTAGCCTTTCAATCCATGTATTTTCATCTTTTTGGTGGGAACATCAAAGGATCTCTGAAGACTTGAAGAGATTATGGATTGAAAGGAGGCCTCAAGTTTCGGGCAAACTGATTTTCAGTGTCCTTTTTATGCAATGAATAATTTGTGTTGAAGGAGATCCCCAAGGAGTCTTATGTGTTGTATGACAAGTATTTTATTGATACAGTTCCTACCATTTATCATAAAATAGATGAACTGGAGTGGAGGATTATTTCTCTAGAGAAAGGTCAAGCAGAACCATGTCATCACAACCATTCACAATACCAATACCATCTTTGGGTAAGAGAAGGGGTGAGTCAAGCTCCCAACCCCAATTATCATTTTGGATGGAGAAGAGGAAATTTCTTTATCTACTCATCACTCTAGAGTGGTAATTTCTTCTACCAGAGACAACAGGGGTAGGTTTTTTATTTGGTCTTCCACTCATTCAATGCATTTTGCTCCTTCATCAGAGCATGAATTCTCAGGGCCTTGGTCGGATTCCTTCTCCAAGAGAATGCCCACCCCTCATAAGGAGATGGAAGGTGAATCTAGCTCAAGATCTCTTGTTTCACCTAGCCCCCAAGGTGTAGTTCTTGCTCTTCCAACCACTCCAGACATTCCTTCTCAGTCTATTCCTAGTAAGTCTACCCTTCACAAGGGAAAAGGGAAGATAGAATTCTTCACGGGTGGTTTGGATCTTCTAGATTGGGTGTCTTCCTATCAAAAGAAAATCAAGCTAGAAAAGATCATGAACAGTCCCATAATGACTCTTGAGTCATTGATGGATATGGGGATGTCCCGAGATCTAGCGGGGTCCATTGTGTTTTTCCAAACAACACAAGGCTCAAATGAATTCATGTTGAGGAAGAACAAACTATTGAACAAACTCCCTCCACTGGGGGGAAATTTCAAAGAAGGAATAAAGGACATCTAAACATTGTCTTTCCTTCGGTGTCTTTACTTTCAAACATGTACACCACCTTCTTCATCATGGGTTGGGGCCCCTATAGAACCCCATTTTGTCTTTTTTTCAAAATGCAGAAAGTACAAACATCTCATTAGTTTATATGCTTTTACAAATGGACATAAAATTTCATCCAAGCAATATAAAAATCTAATGCATTGTATCAAATTACAATTTATATCAGAGAACAATGAGTTTTAAAGTAATATTCATCCTTCATGAAACAAAAATATCAAATAAAACACCTAGTCACAAATGAAATATGGAAAGAAGATAAAGTTTTAAGAATGACAAGCCTAAGCTTGTTCACCATCCTTTATGTCTGCACCCTTTTCTTCTTCAGTTTCTTCTCTTTCTTCTTCTTCTTCTAGCAACCTTGCCACATATGCATCATATATTTGAAAAATCTCATTGATTTCTTCTTCATCTGGTCATGTATGGTGTTGGAAAATCAATGTTTTCTTGTTATTGCATCCACACAATGGCCCATTTTTTGCTTGTATTCCAATGGCCTGGCTTTTAGCTCTGTAATTCTATTCTCAATTTTCTCATTGTTTTAATAACTTCATAGGAGAAATTGTCTTTCTGGATGTTTTTCTCAAAAGAGATTTGAACAAGAAATCAATTTTTAGATCACCATAGATCTTCTTGAATTTTTCAAAACCATATCTTCAAGTTTTAAATCAATAGCATCTAAAGTATCATCGACCCATTTCCTTTTAACTTCTATTTTTCTTTGATCCCATTCAAAATATCCATCTGATATTTGCTAATTCTCCATAGCATGTTGAGTTCCTTTGAATTCCTTTGGCACAATCCCTTATTTTTCAACCAATTCATCACTTGAGTTGAGTTATATGGTCCATCTTGGGAAAAAATCCTCAAAGTAGAAGATTTCATTATCACATTGCTCAATTATTTCATCAATTTCATTAATCCTATTCTTGAGTTCTTCATACTTTTTCTTGGCTTCTTTGATTGCTTATTTTCCCTTTTTGTCAACTTCTCAACCCATGTGTCCACAACTTGAACCTTCTTAACAACCTTATCAATATTTTCCATTCCTTCAGGGGTATTGGCAAAGGTACTTGCTTGAGTTTGACTAGACTACCCAATTAATTGTTGTAGACTAGAACTCAAAGCTTTGACTTGTTCTTTCAATTATTTTTTAGTTATCCTATCCTCATCAACCTTTTGTAACAATTCACTTACTTGCCTTGATACTCCTTGTTTTAATTGATCTCTTAAAGGCTTTCCTAAGGGAATAAGTTGAACATTGTAGTCACTGGTTGTTATATTATCTCTGGTTTTTCTTTGTGAGGGATTTCCACTTCTAAAGTTTTTAGATCCCAATGGATCAGTATGAGTCTTGGTAAGAACCCTAGATCTTTTGGAGGTTCTCACCGGTTTTGGAAAAGATAGAGCATGAGGTCTATGGCCTCAATAAGGACAATTTCTTTTTCTTCCTTTGAAATCAACTCCCCTATCCAGCCCTTTGCAAGACTTGTCCCAACTTTTGTTTCTTGCAATTCTTGTTGGGTTTTCTTGGGAAACCACCAACTTCTTGGACATCTCTTGTTCACCTTGGGTTAATGATTCTACCTACTTTTCATGATCTATTCTATAGTTATTTCTTTGTTCTCACTCTTTACTAGCATTTCCCTATTGTCTTCCTTCTTGGTCTTGAGTTTGGGGTTGATCAGTCTCTTTCTAACTTACATCAGTAATTGGGATATGTTCTTTCCTTATTTCTTCAACTAATGCAATGTTAAACTCAGATTTTCCTTAGGAATTTCTTGAACTAATATCTCGCTTGCAGGGCTCTCCTTTTCCTTCCAATATTTCCACCTTCTTTGGAGGTTGTTGGGTTGACACATCATCATCCTTTTTCTATGTTGATATCTCAGGTTGTGTCATGGTGGATTGTCTTCCCATTGCTAGTTCCCTATTCTCACCCAAAATTTGTACATCCACACCAGCAATAAATTCATCCCTAGCAGTTGCATCTTGTGTAACCTTTGTTGTTTTTCATCTACGATTTCCCTATTTGAGATGGCTCACTATCCTTAGTGGCCTTGACATCATGGGAAGAATATTCTTTCACTAATATCTCAATACTTACACCTTTTTCACTAAGCATCTCTGGCTTATTTGACTCTGAAGCCACCTGATCTATAGAGGAAACTGTCTGATGCTTGAATTCTGATTTCAGTGGTTGGTATATGAGTAATTTTTTCCATTTCTTCACTCATTTGAAGATTACTTACATTATTTGTTGTTTTTTCATCAATAGATATGTCAAATGCATCCAATGTGGAAAATTCCTCACTAGTATCAACATCCATTATCTCTACCTAAGCCTTTGCTAACTCTTGCAATTGTTCAAATAAAGGTATATTAATATTTTCAACTAACATGGTTTCAGATGTTTTCACACCTTGATCCAAGACTTCACTATCTATTGATTAAATAAGACATTACCTTGAATTATTTATTACTGAGTGTTCCCAATTGTCACTCCTCCGAAGATAAAGGTGAAAATAAAGGCACTAGTTTCCCAACATGTGGCACTAATGTTACATGTTGTACCTGGAAAACATAAATTCTTTCATGTTCTTGGGGATTAATCACTACATCCATATGCTTATGTTTCTTGGTGTATGAGCACCTTCTCTCACTAGGATTGGATCGTACACAATTTTTTGTCTCTTATGTTCCCTTTCAAACTTCTTAAGGTCTAGTGTTGCTCTTTTTTCTTCATCATGTGGCTTAGATTGTGAATGACCACTTGTTATGGCCCCACTCATCAACTTATCAACATTGTGGGGTTTTGGAAAAACATCTAAAGGAGTCTTATGAGTAGCCATACCCTTCCCTTTTTCTTGAATTTGTAATGCAAAGGTGATAGGAGAATTCTCCATAGATTTCAGAAGCATTTCCTCAGTCTTATGTCTTAGAGCAGACATATAAGTACTAGTCCCACTGGTAGCAGAAGTCCATTCATCTATAAGTTCTAAAGTAGGCCTTTTTGAAGGAAATTGAGGATATTTTCCTCCCAAGGGATCCATTCTGATCAACTCCTTCTTTTAGGGGAGGAAGGTCATCTTTCAATTTTCCCAAATCCCTAAAGTTATTAAGAACTCTTGTGCTTTGAATTGATAAATCAATGTTCTTCTAGGCTAACCAATTCAATGTTCTCCTCATTACATCGTTATCTCGGGCATATGAATCATCTTATTCCTCTTCATTCTAGTTCAAAGGGGCTATCGGTTGTCCCTCCACCTTTTGATCAAGATAGTATTGACTCATAGTATGTGGATCATCCATAATTCCCTCAGGATAACAACAATCTTGAAGTCTATAATTTGGGTGAGGGTCATTCTTGAGAAGTCTCTTAGCCTAACCTCTTCCTCATCTCTACAATTCATCCAATAGTCCTCAAATTGAGGCTCATGTTTAAAATTGTTTGCAATATTATTGAACACCCACCTGATGTCATAATTGGCCCTTGCCTCAAACCTTTCCATCCCAAACCTTTTCATCTCATCTTCCATTAATCTAGCCTTTATAATTAAAGGGCAGAGTACCTTCCAACCTTGATGGGAAACTTAATGTTTGTCTTATGTTTTACAAACAATTAATTTGTGAATTGGTGTCAACTATCTTGCCAATTCACACAAGGTCCTTTTTGTCATCTAAGTACTTGGGAAATTTACATGGTTGACCTTCAAATCCACTAACCTTGATGTATGTAAACTTCTTTACTTGAATGAAATAGCATCCATATTCCATGATTACTTGTCTAACCTCCTCAGAAATCTTGTATTGTTCCCATTTTGGCCTAAATAAACATATGATTGGTGCAAAAGAAGGCATCATTAACCAATCTCACATTCCCTTTCCAATTAACCAACTATAATTGGGGAAAATCTCATGCATTTGGAATTTTTTAAAGTCATCACATGGCAAGAGGCCGAGAAACACGTGGCCTACAATATTATAAATCAAATAATTCATCATGTAAAATTCCAATTTCTGTAGCATCACCCATCTCTATTTTTGTTGTCAGTGCAACCATGTGGTCATGAAGTGCTTCTACAATGAAGGTTTCCCGAAAATGCTCCCTTTCTTCTCCAAAACTATCCACATATAGGTGCACATCCATTCCTTGAATTCATTTGTGGTCTCCAATCCAACCATTTGACTCAACAATACAATCACATCCTCTACTTCTTCAACAAATTGTGCCCTAACCAATCTTTTAGGGATTCGAGTGGTTGCCTTTTTCTCTACTAAGAGCCATTTAGTATTTATGAGCCTAACATAGTCCTTTTTCTTGGCCTCATAATCTTGTAAGGCTAAACCAATACCCAAGGTTATTGGATTTCTTATTACAGATAATTTGAGCATTATCCTGATGGTTACAGCATCAAAGTCAACACTACCTCACCACTTCCATCTAGTACTTCCCTCTTTTCTGGGTTGTAATTCATAGCGCAAAGCCATACTAATTCTAGGCAAGTGTATTGAGGGTGGAATAGCACCAGCTAAATCAATATTGCTATCTTGAATTGCTTTCATGGATTCACTCTTGTTAGGGCTATTCAATCTTTGTAGAAACTCTTTTAAGTCAGCATTCATTAAATCCATGTCTGTGATTTTATCTAGATCACTGTGATTCCAGATGTAACCAAAAACCCAAATGGCATGGTTTTCATCTTTAATGCCCTATTTTTACTTCAAATTTCTTTCCAATGAAATAAGAGTACAGGAGTGTCTTAGTTCTTACCGATTTTCCCATGAATACCTGTGTAATTCAACTTTGATTCAAAATCTTTTCAATCTTTGGTCCTCAATCGAGCTCCGTGATCAATTTCACGTTGTTCCTTAAGGAAATATGCTAACAATGGCATCCATATCTCAACAAATGATAGCAAAAAGATCAATGTGTTCAAAGACTTCAAAATTCCTCCTTGATTTGTGTGAAAATGCATTGATGGTGGCAGAAATTAATGCATTGCATCATGGTCATCCATTTCACTTTTCCCAATTTTAAATATGAGTTGTCCATGTGGAATAGCCTTATGTAATGTGGGCTCGGGAAACTCTTTGCACTTTTTCTTTGTGTCATAAACGCATACACATTTAACTATTTGACCCGACTGCCCGCTTTTGACTTTCATCCTGAGTTTGACACATGGTTACATCTTAATGGTGGCAGAGTGCGGGCCGTTTCTAAATATTTTTTCTCTTTCTCATTTGAGCCCAAAATTACCAATTTTCTTTGATGACCTCGCTTCCCGATCTTTGCATGAGAAAGAGCCACGTGTCCTTGGTGGGCCTCAGAGATTCTTGCACTTTTATACTTTATTACCTTAGTGTGCAAAAATATAACCATGCCTCAATTCCCCACATTCAACCTATTTGTGACACGTGTATTTCCTCGGAGGTAGAGTAAATTTCTATTTTTACACCTTTTGACTATGAATATTCGGAGGAATATTCATCGGGCCTTGGGGCTTAATTTACAAATTGTGAATGTTATAAAATTGTTACAAGTTTGCAACTTAAACCCACCATACCATGACCAAATGGAACACACCACATATCATCGGTGGCGGAGCCAAATATGAAATTTGTAACATGATCAGGGAATAGTGTACAGAGGTAATTTTCCTGATTTAAAACCAATTCAAGATCATTTTTTTATAGGGATTTTCGAGAACAACATGTCTAACATGATCCTCGACCAAAAGAGGAATAACAACCTACACAATGGGATTTTCAAATGAATTTAACATGACTGTAACTTTTGAACTCACACTTTCATGGGAAAACAAAAAATGTAAAACATTTCAAGGCATGTTCCAAACAAAGGGGTGAGATTATTTCAAGCAAAGAACAAGTCGACCCCTTCTTATTATTCTTGTGTATGGCATCATCTAGTTCATCTGATGAATCCGGTGGCGACAAGCAGAGAGTATTCAAAGACACTAAGAGACCATGTCAAATTAGGGTTTTGAGCATTTACACTATTCTAAGTGCCTAGACTACGACTGTGGTGCCCTAGGGTTCCCCACACTCACAGGGCACATGTGTCATCTTAGATAGCCTATATTTTCCCTTCACAAGGCCCCTGACTGTTCGTCTGCACTGTCGAGTTCTAGTTCCATATCTGTGACAACCTACGACAGTGTTATCAGCTAATTTTGACTTCGCAAAATTAATAAGCATGAAATTTTGAAATTTTTCATAAGTATTCTTTTACGTGTTTTATCACCCTTGTCATGATCATCTCGTTCTTGTGATCATTTTGGTCTTTGTTTCATTCATTTCAGGTGAGAACTCCTCCTGCCAGGTCATAAACTACATTAATAATTAATTTATTAATTAATTAATATTTAATTAATTTATTACCCTTTATTTGATAAAATAAATTTTATTAATTTTTGGGTTTTTAATTAAATAAATATTAATATAATATTTATTAAAAATCAATCAACAATTTTTTCTTTATTGCCGAGGGAAATTAAGCTTCCGCTTCCAATTGTTGGGGATGCCAAATTGGCTTCTCGTACCGGATTTCCCCTTTCCTAGAAAATTCTTCTTATTTTCTTGCTTGTGGGATTTATTCTACGATTTCTAATCCAACCTAGGTTGATAAACGGGCTAAAAATATCCTGATCTCCCACATGGGGAATAGGATGGGGATTTTCAGTTTGCCTTGTCATTTCATTGCAAATGCCCGATATTTTTTCCTTTTTCCTGACAATTAATGCCACTACCCGAAGGAAGAGGAGTCAGTTATTTCAATGGGAAGGGGAAACGGTTACGGGGAAGCTTCTTTAATTCTCGTAACCATTTCCCCATGAAACTAGTTGGAAGAATTTTTTTCTTATTTATTTTAGAGTGAAGGGAAATAAATATAGCCACGCTAGTAAAGGAAACTAGCACAGGCCATATTCCATGCATACAAGGAAGAAAATAATTCCACACACAATAAATGAAGGAGGATATTCCCACAGGGCGAATAATAGGAAAAAGCTTTCATCCTTTAAAAATATCTCACGAATTCATTGTTTGCACCAATGATTGGGAAGAAGAAAGGAGATTAAAGAAAATCCACGCACTACCCGATCGCTGAGCAAAGGTCCACACCAAAGAAAGGAACAAGGAGCTCCACATTTCAGTAGAAGATCTACATGTTTTATCGAAATCAAATCCCACACACATCCATTAGTCAGCTTAGCCAAAATGTGTTTGTCAAAAGAAAAATCCACAAACAAATGCTCATTTCACGCCAAAAAGGAGGTGAGATCTTTGTTGGTGAAATTTTGGAGGGATCCGTCTTTTCCTAAAGCATCACCTATTCGTTGCATATATCCTTTGGAATTTTCTCGGTGTTATGTCTAAGAAAAGAAGGATGTATTTATTTAAAAATAAATACTTGACAGAAAATGCGATGGAAATACATAATTATGAGATGCAAGAGTTGCTGGCTATTTTTCTGAAGTCAAGAAGGAATTAATTTAGAAGCCACGCATGCAAAGGATGTATTTAAAAAAAAAAGGAAATATGCATGATTCCACATAGGCCTAGGGAAGGCAAAAGAGTTTTCAACGCATGCACAAGGAGGAATTAATTTAAAAGCCCAAACAAATATCATTCACTGCCAAAGAGGATAAAGCCAAGTTGTTTGAGTAAAACAACATATTTCCACTTATTCACAGGAGTCAAACATCAATTTCCAAGTAGTTGTTAATAAAAATATTTCAACGCATAGCTTGAATCCACGTTGCAGGTAAGAAGGAAATTCAACCACTTTGTAGAAGGAGAATAAAAGGTTTCAACACTAAGCCAAGAGAATCTCCACATTTCCCAAGAGAATTTTATCATGCATCACATAAACAATGGACCACGTTGATAAAAAGAAAGGAGCCAAGAAGAAATCTAACGTTGCAGCTCCATCCACATTGCAGAGTCGATCATGTTCCAAGCATTCAGACAAAATAGTATCATGCATTCAAATGCCAACATCAAGAAATAGTGAATTAAAAATATTAAAATTGATCCTACGCGAAGTCATTAAAAATCGGGAGAATTTAATTTTATATATATATAAATCATTTTCATCACGCATTGGTGAGAAGTATTCAGACAAAATATCACACATTCAAATGCATTACTGATGTATATCAGCACAAAGGAAAATGAATTTAATGAAGAAGACGATAAGATGCGGAAAGAACGTGTTGCGTGTTGTGTCTGATGAAGTAATCAATTTCAGAGCTCGATATCTCGAAGTTGGATGATTCTCATGAAAAACTAATTATTTCCCGTGATCTTACTCATGATAAGCGATGCAACCTAGAATTTACTATGAATAACCCATGCGCATTGGAACATCACTAAACTTGAGTGAGTGCTCACCTAAAGCGTGCAAAGGTACCAGGTCCCTCTTTAGGGTTACTTATAAAGGATGTTAGTGAGCTGATGTTTAAACATATCAAGATTCATAACTAAACATAGACATTCCACACAAGTCATAAACAAGATCTATACCTCAGATAATCATGAACTAAACAATAACTATAATAAGATTAACCATACAAGAACTAGATTCAGTTATGTCTAACACCATTATCCAACCAATATACTCCATTACATTAAACATTGTAAAACACAGAATCTTATTACACTATAAATTATCTCCATGAGTCATGTGCGCATCAAAACCAGCAACATGACTCTACAATAATTCACCACCCCTAAACTACACAGTTCAATTACATATTTATAGAGGTGGGGACTTGCCCTTCACCACCCATGCACTTCTCAAAATAGGTCGCATGTTGATAATAGCCATGTGCCTTTACAATAGCATGCACAACATGTAAGTGTTCTAACAATAGATGTCTTATAGTTAACTCTAAGAAGAAATCCTATTATTAGCTTAAACTATGCATGATGTTTATCTTCCACTTATTTCCAAAATACCATTTCACGTAGCACAAGTCTTTGTCTCTATGTGTGCTCCACATGCTACCTCCAAAAATAGCCCTTATCCACAAAACAACTAAGTCCTGAGCTTGGGCGCTTCAATACTATTATAGCTCTGTGTGCTTCCAGCACCCTATCATCATGCACCTAATACTTAGAATATTTCTGGCTACTCAACATTACCCCACACTAAAGTAAATTTTCGCCCCAACAATGGGAATTCTTTCTGATGTGGCCAATGATAAATAATAAGTAATGAAAGAATGAAAAGAATGAACCAAACTCTATACAAAATAATCACATTTATTTTGCAACACCCCCTTCTTCAACTAGAAGGATTAGTTATGGATATTCATTCCTGATCTCAGCCTCTAAGGTCTATCAGTCACTCAATGCATTCCTTGTTTTCTCTAGAATATCAGTGGCTATGTCATCCAATTCATCCTTAGAGAGTTTCTCTTTCTCATTTTGTAGTATCTGGACAACATTGGCCATACCTAATAGCATTCCCTCCATGAGGTCCATCTTCTATGCTACGAGCTTTCCAATCTCATTAATCCTTTCCTTGTGCAAATCTTGGGCTGCTGCGAGGGCTTTGCACTTTTGTTTTACCAGTGCCAACCTTTATTTTCATCCAAGTGTTTCATTCTACATCACCTTCAGAACTTCATTATCCTCTTCTATAGTTCTAGTCCTTATTATGGAAGTTGGCACCGAACATAAATTAAGAGCTTGGTCATCTCTCTTCATCTTATCCTTCATTTTTGGAGCAACACCTCATATCTTGAAACTCTTCGATCAATAGTGGCCCTTGGTCTTGTTGCTTCTTCCATTGCATCCTTTTTCTTAGGAGGTGCATTGGTCCTTCATCCAAAGGTATTTGAACTATTGCACACAGATAGTGTAGCTCAGACTTGAAGTCCTGAGGCACCTTTTCCTGAAACTCAAGCCTCTACAAAAAATCTCATCTATAATCTGTTCCACCATCATCTTTACCTTCTAGGCCTCTGTGACTGCATTATCGTGCTCTTGAGTACAATGTTTTATTTATGTTTCCTTGTCCTTTTTATCCTCCACTAGTGCCTAGATTGTTGTTGCCTTATCCATATTTCTGTGTGCTACTTCATGGACACCTTAATCAAAGCATTTCTCACCTACTCATCTGAAAAATTGAGTTGGCTTAATGGTCATATGGTGCATATGAGGCACCTTCCTCATCTTATTTGAAGTGCATGCCTCCTCACAGACATCAAAATCAAGCTCATCCATGTGAGTCTGCATGCCCCAAGATAGTTGCTTGCGAGTGCATGTATTGGCCATTTCAAGGTCCATCCAATCCCATCCATACATTTTTTTGTTCGTAGTGTACTGAAATGGGTTCTAATAATTTGTGAAGGTTCATTCATATAACCCAAGTCTTGAGTACCTACTACTTCTTCTTCTTCATGCATGCCTACATGCTTGCCAACATCCTCATGTGCTAATGCATCTTCTTCTTCTTGTTTAGCTACGCCTACATCTTATGGGACAATGCCTTCAACCACTTGGTTGACTTCCTCCTCATCTTTCCCTTCTTCCTGCGTGGGGCATGAGGACTTATGTATCTCCACCAGTGTTTCTTTCTCCTTCACTAAATATATCTTCTCGAATACTCACATTGGGGTCTATAGTCTCATAGAATTACCACTCACCCATCTCTTCATCATCATGTATCTCCACACTAGGGGTGGCCTCAGCTCTATCTCCACTCATTCTTGGAGCTTCCTCCTCTACTTCCTACGTGCTTGGCTGTGGGGATTCCCCTCACTATCTTGTATAGGGATATACTTCTTGTGCTTTCTCTTCTCCTTCTCTTCATCCTTTACCGAGTCATGCATAGTGATTTTCTTACTAATTGTGAAGTTTCAGCATCAATATCTCCTAAAGCACACCTCTTCCTTAGAATCCTTCTTGTATGCACAAGTCTAGCATTGTCTTCAGGTTCCTCTTTTTCTAGGACATTTTGAAGTCCTGTATGTACTGGGTCCTCTTGAGTCGGGGCGCAGATGCAACATTCCTTGAAGTCCCCATTGTTTGCTTCTTCTTAGGAGGTCCTAGAAGAGCCATGTTTGTGCCCTTCACCACATTTTCATCCTTGAACATTGGTCTTGGGTATATATAGACATGTGTTGGTTCGATTTTCCCTATAGCCAAACTCTCTGGCGTGATGTCCACAGTATTAGACTCCATAGTTTCGACATAGGCCTCCTTACCTAGTCATACATATGTTTTGCGTAGAATGTGAATGTCTACGTCCACTTTTTCTGCGTCAAACTGGAGCTTGTGTGCATCATGAAATATATTTATAGATTCCTTGAAATACCTTGCAGTAAATGCAAAAGGCAACTTACACCATGAGTTCTTCTCTCCAGACTTCATGTGGAAGTGCCCCGAGCTGAAATGCTGGTAGACTAAAAATTCATTCTCCACGTTCAACACCTTGGGTAACTCACGCAAAATGTGCCATTATCCCTCAAATGCCCTGTGCAATCTCCAAAACCACTTGTCCAAGCGCTCTTTGTATGTGTTGGAAACAAACCCATACAACATGTACTTGGCTATCTTTTAGACGGGTACTTTTTCTCCAACGAAAACTCCCATATATTTTCCCTAGGACCATCTGGTACCCCAACTTCACTTAACACAATTAATAACAAATTTGTGCCCCAAGTTATCTTCTCACCCTTTTACTGCTTGGATGCACACCTTGTGCACCAAGCTCTCTGCAATGTAACTAGTGATATTTTAGTAGGTCTTGTTGGCCATTTTGTGCGTTATATGCAACCAACACATGTTTACCTCATTCCCTCACTCAGTGGCCCCTATTTTACTCCCCTGTCGACCACGTTGCTACTTTGGTGGCCATGTCTAATGTTAATGACCTTGAAAATCTTGACCCCCTTCTTATACCTGTATTGGGTTGTTGTGGCATTAATTCCTTCATCATTTGTTAAGTCTCCAACAATTTCTAAACCTATGTCACACAACTCGATAACTTTTCTAACTAATTTAGCAGTTATCTACATTCTCCTACTCGTAAAATAGAAATAATCTTCATGGACCCATGACATTAGCCACTGGTACAATTTCTTGGGATTTCCAAAGTAAGGCAACTCCAGGATCTACATTATGCCCACGCTCTCAAGTAGTTTCTTCACCGAGGCATCCAAAACCCTAGTGTCGTCTGCCAGTCACTAGTTAGTCTTTCTGTAGACTTATGTCGCGATGTCCTTCATACATTTTACAGTGTGGTGGTTAATCTCTACAACCCTACACTGGGTAATATTTGTTTTCCACAACCACCCTTCAATGACTCCTAGATATAGCATTTCCACCAGCCACTCCTTTGTTGGATCGTCAACCTCCTTCTCTACTACAGTGTGCTTCACAATGTGATAGATTTACTCAATCTGCAGAATGGTCTTCATCTCCAGCTCTTCTCACACTTTGCAATTTTTTTGAGTTTGTAAGGTAGTAAATGACATTGAGAATGCCAACTTTAAACCAAGTTTCAAAAATTCCCTTCATTAATTTCTCCACCTACCACCATACATAGCATTAATTTCTCTTAAGCACATTGTGCACCTCATTATCCCACACTTCAATGTCTCGCACCTTAAAATTTTGCACTTAAGTCATAATTTTTTGGTGTGCTGCTACTTATCCATCACAGATCTCCTCTACCCACACTTCTTTAAACCGAAGTAGTTTATCCAATGTAACCCAACATACGTAGTCTCTAATGCCACAGCCTCCCTTTAATTATACCGAGCGCCCAATGCCTTACCCATGGTCTTAATTTTCTTTAGCAATTCTTTAGAAGTTCTCATGAATTTTGAAACCTTGCTCCTTCTTTCCTCTTGTGGTTACCCGTGATTTTATTTATTTTCCATACCTTCTTTATCCACCCCACACTAAGGGTATGTGTAGTCCTCTATGCATATAAACACTTTAGATTGTGATCAACTTTTGGTGCACAAACATGCTTATTACACAAAACATTGAACTAAATTGACAAAGCATAGCGATAAAGAAGGAAATACATTAAATGAAATACAATAAAGGAAATCTAATCTAAATGGAAATACTAACTTATTACAAACACCAAGAAGGATTATTTATACTAGGGCTTCACCTTACTCCCATTAAAGTAACTAGGTAACTATGTTCCATCAAGTGCCTCTAACTGGAAAGCATCTGATTCAAGTATTGAGTGATAACATATGGTCCCAACCAATGCACCTTAAGCTTGCTAGGTGGTGCGAAAACTTTGAATCATAAAGAAGTACCATCTTCCCGACCTCAAGCTTCTTGTTCTTTGTGTCTCGTGATGTCATGCCTTTTGTCTAGACTTTTCCCGCATATTACTCCAACAAGTTATGGTGTTCCTCTCATCTAATTGTATTAACTTGTTAATTATTTCTTCCAATGCTTTCTCATTAATTAGACCTCCCATGTGCACAATACACAAAGAAGGTAATAGGAATTCAATGGGAAGAACCGCTTCTACGCCAAACACCAACCGAAAGGTGTGGTATTATTCAACCTTTTATAAGTTGTTCTATATGCCCAAAGTACAATAGAATATTTATCATCCCAATCTTTCCTTCCAACATCACAAATTTTTATCAAGGTCTGGCTCAATATCTTGTTGAAGACCTTAGCAGTCCCATTTGTTTGAGGGTGATCGGTGTAGTCTTTTGGTGTGCGACCATAAATTCATCTAATAATATCCTGATTGTCTCATTCAAGAAGTGTGTGCCCCTATCACTTGGCGAGGCTCAACGAACATCCATAACTAGTAAGAATATTTTCCATAAAAACCTTTTTGTTATAGCCATTGTACAATCCTTTGTAGGCATTACTTCTTCCCACCTTGTAAGATAATTTTTATAAGTGATGATGAAGTGTGATCTATTTCTACGCAGCGGTTTGGGAAATAGGACCCACAAAGTCTATTACCCATTTTTCAAATGGCGCCGCACTAGTAATGGGCCTCAATGGCATTTCATCTCTTTGCCCGTGGTTTTCCAGGCACCGACAGTGATCACACACCTTACAATACTCTTTGACAATCTTTGTACGGGTCTCACACCATAAACCAAGAAGTATAATCTTGTGCGTGGTGGCATCACCTACATAGTGCCACCCGCAATACCATCATGAACCTCTTCTATGATATCTGTGTGTTCATGCTCTAGTACACACCGGCATAATACTTCATCTTGGCCTAGTTTGTATAAGTCACCACTAATCAACATGAAAGGTGAGGTGTGAATTTCAAGTTGTTTCTTCTCCGAGGCTTTCATTCCTTTTGGCGCCATACCTGTTCATAAAAAGACAAAGACAATATCCTCTTATTCCAAAGGCGCATAGTTTAACTTGTATAACTGTGCATCTAGAATTATATCTTCAATTATCTACACCTCCTCTCCTAATTGAATTCTTGATAAGTGGTCTAGACCAGAATTACTTTTGCCTAGTTTTATCACGACTATAAACTAAAACTCTTCGAATAAGAGAACCCATCGGCGTATGTGCCCCTTTAAAAAACGGGATTATTTACCAAGTATGTTAATGCCATGTGATCTATATAAAACGTAATGAGTGTAGCCAGCAAGTACTTTCTAAACTTATGCGCATAGATCATCGACAAGGCCTCACACTCTATAGTTGTATAATTTTGTTATGTAGAGTCAACTTTCTACTAGCAAAAAAATCGGATGATCTAAGATACCTTCTCCAAGATGATCCAATACTACACCAATGGCCATGCCGAGGTTTCCACATGTACGTGAAAGGCTTGGTTCCATGAGGGAAAATGCGAATAGATTTTGTAGTAATCCTCTCCTTTAACACCTCAAATGTGTGTTATTGTGGTTTTCCCAATATAATTTCCCTTTCCCTTTTAGTAACTCCTCCAAGGGCATGGAAATCTTAGCACATCCTTTGATAAATTTTCTATAATATCTTGTGCGGCCCAAGAATCTATGCACCTCACTCTCACTGGTAGGCTCCTCCAGGCCTATGATAATCGCAACCTTAGCGAGATCTACTAACAAACCCTCCTTACAGATGATATGCCCTAGCAGAGTTCTAAAAGGTGTAGTAAATACACACTTCTTGATGTTTAAGGAGATGCTTAATTGTCTACATCTTTCAAACATTAAGCACAAGTTGTCACAATGATCCTTGACAAGCCCATATATTGTCCAATCATCTAAGTAAACCTACAAGAATTTTTGAATAAAATCTTGGAATGCTTGAATAACTATGCGTGAAAATACTGCAAGTGCATTCTTCAGTCCAAAGGGCATCACCGTGTATGCAAAACTTCCCCATTCAATGGTGAAAGTTGTTTTCTCTTGATCCTCCTTTGCAATTCTTACCTAATGATACCTAGAGAATCCATCTATAAAAGAGTAAATTTCATGCCCTGCAACGCCTTCTAATATTTCCTCGGTGAAAGGTGTAGGAAAATGATCAATCACACATGTAGCATTCAACTCCATGTAGTCCACACAAATCCTAATCGACCATCTTTCTTTATACTAATTACCATGGGGCTAACCCACTCTAATTCTTCTAGGGGCTTAATGATGTCAAATTTCAACATCTTGTCAATTTCTTCTTTAACTTTTATGCATAGGTTAGGGTTCATCCTGTAGGGTCTCTTCCTGATCGGGCACGCACCTTCTTTTAGCTTAATCCTCATCTCACCCAAAGACTCATGCACTCCATTTAACTCATGGTAGCCCCTAAGAAATAAGTCCTGGAAATCATGTATTAACTCAATTATCTTAGCCACTTTAGAATCAAACCAATAATCTCTAATTATAGCCTCCTTAGGTTCAACATCCATGTCGATGTTCACTTTCTTAGTCTTTATAGGTTCATGATAGGCACGTGTCTTCTTATCCACACCGCCTAACACCTCATGTGTACCTTTTGAATGGTCAATGTAAAAATTTATATTGCTTCATCATCCAAAATGTATACCTTTTTCCTTTCTCCTTCTCTAGCAAGCATGCTTAAATAGTTTGGCATCAATATCATCTACTTCATTAAAATGTGCTCCTAGGTTTGCCTCACCAAATAACTCCTGAATGAGTTCTTTATTTTTTTGCACCTTGTCTCCTATATTCAAGCACTCCATAACCCGTAATGCCTCTTTCACCGAAGGTTTCATGGAGAAGTACTCAAAAGTATGGATCATTCATGCAGGTCAAGTCTTTCCAATTTACGGTCTCCATATACAACTCTAGATAAACGTACACAAGCACGTGTGTAGCTACATAAAGTGAAATAAAGTTTATGCACTGTAGTGAATGTGGTAAATCTTCCTACCCCTCTGTCCATATTCTCTCACACTGTTGAATGTGGTGCTAAATAGGATGATTACCATGATATGTGTAGATTTGAGTAGGTGCATTTCTCCTGAGAAATCGGGTTGTTAGAGAAATTCTCACTTAATTCCATTCTATGAGATTATCCTTGTGAACCATCCACCAATGCATTGTTGTCTGCATAGGGTATACACTAACATATTTCTTCTATCCAACTGATCCTTCCATTGTTCCTCCATGGTGCACAAGAATACCGCATGGTCTCCTTCTCCAATGTCTTGGGTACGAGTTTTTACTTGTCCTCCTAATACAAATGAGGCTTGTCTCTCCATACTGATTCACTTCTTACTTCACGCCTATCTATCTCATAAGTTCCATGTGCCCAATTTTCACATGCAATACTTGTAGTATCACTAATAGACTATGCATCTTCCCACTGGAGGATTCCTTCCTTAGATGGCTCAAGTACTTCTAGATCTCGAATGGCGCACACATAAATTCTTTTCAGTCTTCCTCACTCAAAGGTTCAACATAAGGTGCAAATTTAGTCATTTTTACCCCTATCACAAAAGAAAGGAACCCCATGTGCATCGGCCTATCACCCAGCGGATGTTGGGCGCTCACCTGAGGCACGCGCAGGTGCCAAGTCTCTCTTTTATGTGAGTTTAGTGGGAAACATCATCTATGATCCATGTTTAAGATATTTGAAAGGAAGTAAGACATACAAGCACCATAGAGCTCAGAACGGCTTCTAGATCCTTGTAGTCATTCCAGACAGAAAGTGCTTAACAGATTATCTAACTTATACCAAAATAGAAAGAAGTTGTACAAGCATCCATACTTAGTCATAAACATAAATGAAAGAGAACTATGAGAAATATGTATGCATCAGAATCATCAATGTTCATATTCATGTAAGTTGGTAACCTCATTACATCCATGGAGCCATTACAGAGTGTCACAGAGAAGCAGACCACAGTCATGCATTATAACTGGACTAATGTAGCTAGGCTATCAAAATAAAATTTATAACAACCCCATACCCATGATACATATTTCCTATGCACAATTACCCACTAACAGAGTTCTTGCAGTATTTCTATAGAGCTCCGCTTCTATATGTCTCTCTTTATTTTACTTCTACAGGCACTTATATATGTAGCCTTTCTGGACTGCCAACTCAACCTCCAGCACCCTCATATCTGATGCCAAGTATCTGAATGTGGTCCTCTATGCGAGCATGCTCCTCCAGGCCTGAGCTTTCCACTTTTTACCATGATGTGCTTCTAGAAGCTTCTACCATAGGCATGCTCCTTCTTGGGCCTACTACTGTTGCCAGGTTGGCACCTAATCCATTCTGCATGCATAGTTGGTCATGCTTTTCATGTGTTCTACCAAAAATTCCCAATATGGATAAGTCTTGAACCTTGGGTCTGTCTGCGTGTGCCACGGGTTTCCTTAAACCACATCTGTGCTTTATCCTTATGTGCCTTTCTTCAACTAGGAACTTGCGTGCCTATGCACCTTTTATACTTAGCCAATATTTTAGGGGCCCAACATCACCCCACACTACGTCGTTTCTCCATCCACAGAACACTTCTCCGGTGAAAATAAATAAATATAGTAGGATTACCAGTGCGAAAGGTGCAACACAAAAACAACAACGTGAAAGGGAAACACAAGAAAAGAAAATGCATAAAGAAAATTCTAAATTAACTAGAAAAACTTCCTTATTTACAAACACCAAGAAGAATAATTTATAGTAGGGCTTGACTTCTCCCATCAAGTGTCTAGGTAATTTCATTCCATCCAAACTTAGAATCGGCACGCACCCAAATCAAGGATGTACAATATTGTATAGGGACCCAACCAATGGACTTTCAACTTCCCGTGATGGCGCATAAAATTACAATCATACAAGAAGACCATCTACCCAACCTCAAACTTCTTGTTTCTAATGTGGCATCATGTCATGCTTTTTCCTTTACTTTCTCTGTTGTTTGGCTCCACCTGATGAGTGATCATCTTTCATCCAGCTTCATCAATTCATCAATTCTCTCTTCCATCACTTGCTCATCAATGACCCTCCCGCGCACGCATTATTCACGAGAGAAGGTAACATGAATTCAACCGGCAGAACATCTTCCACGCCAAACACCAATTTAAATGGTGTGGATTTGTTTAGCCTTTTATAAGTTGTCCTGTAAGCCCATAATACAGATGATACTTTTTCATCCCAATCTTGTCTTTTGACATCACAAATTTTGGTCAGGGTGTGACTCGGTATTTTGTTGAATGCTTCCGCGATTCCATTTTCTTGTGGGTAATAGGGTGTAGTCTTGTGATGAGCCACCATGAACTCTGCTAATAGGATCCTCATGGTCACATTCAAGAAATATGTACCCTTATCGCTGGTTAAACTTAAAGGACATCCATACCTCGTGATAATGTTCTCCCACAAAAATCTTGCCGTTGTGCTGTATTTGCGATCTTTAGTAGGGGCTACCTCTTTGCCCACCTTGTCGGATAGTGCGTGCAGTGATGACATAGCATGATCTAGTCCTACGCGTTACTAGTGCAATAGGGCCTACAAATTCTATTGCCCATTTCTCAAAAAGGTTCCGCTCTAGGGATAGGGCAAAAGGCATTTCATCTCTCTTTCATCGCTTGCCCAATCGTTGATAATGGTCACATGTTTTACAATAGTCTTTGATCCTTATATAGAGTTTCCCACCACAATCTTGCCATTAATATTTATGCATGGTGGCGTCACCTACATAATATACACCCTTCCTCTGTGAGCTTCCTCTATGATGGCGAGGCGCTCATGCTCTAAATGCAGACTGCTGCGTAAAACTTCATCACACCCTAACTTGTAGAAGTCCCCATTGATCAACATGTAGGGTGCAATCACGTGTATGGCTAGTTGTTTCTTCTCTAATGCCTTCATCCCTTCCAACGCCACACCTTCTCTTAGAAATTTTGCAATCTCCTCCAAATACGAGGGTACACTCCATGACCTAAATAGTTTCACATCTAGTATTGTCTCCTCGATACTTTGCACATCCTCCCCTGAATCAATTCTTGGCAGATGATCAGGTCCACAATTACTCTTTCCAGGCTTCACAACTACCGTGAACTCAAAATCTTGAAATAACAACACCCACTGACATATGTGCCCTTGTAGAATGGGCTTGTTCACTAAGTACTTTAACACCATGTGGTCGGTGTAAAATACAAAGGGTGTTGCTAGCAGATACTATCTGAACTTCAAAAGCACGTAGATCATTGACAATGCTTCACGCTTAGTCATAGTATAATTATGCTTTGCTAGTGACAACTTCCTACTTTTAAAACACGAGAGGATGATCAGCAATTCCTTCACCCACAGTATGCAAGCACTACTCCAATGGCGGTTTCGAGGCATCTACATGGACATGGAATGGCTTGTCCCCCAAGAGGGAAAATGTAATATAGGCACGTGACCAATCTATCCTTCAATGTTTTAAATGCCCTCTATTGTGCCTCTCCCCAATGGAAGGAACTTTTATGTCTGAGCAGTTCTTCTAAAGGCACGGCGATCTTGGCATACCCCTTGATGAACTTCCTGTAATAACCCGTATGCCCAAGAAATCCATGCACTAGTGCAATAGCTTACGCGCTTCTCAAAAAGGCTAGTAGCCTCCCCCAACCCCACAATAACTACAACCTTGGTAGGATCTACTAGAAATCCCTCCTTACATATGATATGCCCCAATATAACGTCCCAAAGGGTGTAGCAAAGACACACTTCTTAATGTTGAGGGATATCCTCAACTGTTGACACCTCTCAAACATCAACCTCAAATTATCACAATGGTCTTTTACTAGCCCATACACCATCCAATCATCTAGATAGACCTAAAGAAATTTATGGATGAAGTCCTGGAACACCTACACAACTATGCATGAGAAAACAACAGTGCATTCTTCAACCCAAAGGGCAAAACCGTGTATGTAAAATTTCCCCATTCAGTGGCAAAAGTTGTCTTTTCCTAGTCTTCCTTTGCAATCTGGACTTGGTGGTACCCCGAAAATCCATATGTAAAGGAATAGATTTCGCACCCAGCGACTCCCTCCAAAATTTCTTCAGTGAAGGGGGTTAGAAAAGGATTGATGACACAAACTACGTTCAGCTCCCTATAATCCATACAAATCCTAATCTACCCATCCTTCTTATGATGCTTATTACCATCAAACTTATCCATTCTCGATTCTTCCATAGCTTCAATGATCCCGAAGTTATCATTTTGTCTATCTCTTCCTTTACCTTCATGCACAAATTGGGATTCATCCGGTGAGGTATCTTCGACCGGTATGCACCATCCTTTAGCTTTATCCTCATCTCCCCCCCAAAGAATGGTGGACGCCTTTGAGCTCATGGTACCCCCACTGAATAAATCCTCAAATTCACGCAATGAGATTAATGATCTTAGAGACTTCCTTCTCCAACCAATAATCTCCAATGATAGCTTCCTTAGGTTCTTCTCCTGAGCCAATGTTAACCTTCTTTATCTTTAAGGGCTCATGGTAGGCGCGTGCGTGAGTATCAACACTATCCAATACCTCACGCATCCTTATAGAATGGTTAACATCCAAGATTTCTTCTTCCTCCCCATCAATAACATATACCAACTTCCCTTTCTCCTTTTCCAAGCATGCGTGATCAAGTTATATCTCTTCTTCTTCTTCTACCTCTTCTTCAAAGCATGCCTCCAAACCTAGTGTACCTAACAAATCCAACAGCCTATCTTCTGCCATGGCACTATCCCCCATGGTAAGGCATTTAACAACTTATAAGGCCTTATCAACTAATGGCTTGGTACTTCGATACTCAAAGGTTTGAACGAGGTCAGCCGCTAGCTCTTACCAATTCCCTATCTGGCAGCGTGTCTCGGAATGAATGTACTATGCGTGTGCGTAACCCTGCAGTGTAGAATACAACTTATATACCCAGAGGGATGGTGGAAAAGCTTTCGTGCCTTCTCTCTAGACCTTCTCACAAGCTTGGATGTGGAAAGAGGTTGGTTCCTTACCATGGTATTCCTTGATGGTGGTGGGCACATTGCTTTTAGAGAACGATAGAGAGAGAAATTTTCAACTCGTGCCATTCCAAAAGGCTCCCCAAGTGTAGCCCACCACCACACCACTATGCCAAGTAGGACATAGCTTAACATCCCTCTCTGTTCCTTCTCCTCCTTCCACTGAGCTTCTATCTCCTATAAAAAGATCTCAAGGAAGGCTCCTCTGAATACTTAGGTAGCTCCTTTCCTTCTAGGCACCGGACATGTGTGCGCCTTTGTTACCTTTGTCACCGATCCTCTCAATTGTCATCTGCTCAATTCATAAGTTCCATGTGCCCAATTATCACATGTTAGGCTGGTGGTGTCACTTACTGACTGAGCATCCTCAAACTAGATAACATCCTGGGCCCCTAAATTATTGGCGAAGTATAAAAGGTGTGTAGGCGCGCAAGTCCTATTTGAAGAAAGGCGTGCAAGGATAAAGCACGCAGGGCAAGCTTTAAGGAAGGGTTTAAGGAAACCCGTGGCATGCACAGGGCATGCACGGATAGACCCAAGGTTTAAGACTTAGCCATATTGGGCATTTTGGGCAGAACACATGAAAAGCATGACCTGACTGTGCATGTGGAATGGATAAGGTGCCATCCTGGTCACAGGTTGGCTCAAGAAGGAGCATGCATGCGGTAGAAGCTTCTAGAAGCACATCATGGTAAAAAGTGGAAATCTCAAGCCTAGAGGAGCATGCTCGCATAGAGGACCACATTCAAACACTTGGCATCAGATCTGAGGGCACTTGAAGGTTGAGTTGGCGAAGTCCAAAAAGGTTATATATGCAAGCACTGTATAAGTAAAATAGAGAGAGAGGATAGAGCGGGCTCTCCGGAAATCTTGTAAGAAATCATTAGTGGGTAATTATGCGTAGGAAATATGTATCATGGGTATGGGGTTTTTTATAAATTTTCTTTTAATAGCCTAGCTACATTAGTACAATTATAATGCATGATTGTGAGTCCTTCTCTGTGACACTCTGTAATGGCTCCATGGATGTAATGAGGTTACCACTTACATGAATACGAACATTGATGATTCTGATGCATACATATTTCTCATAGTTCTCTTTCATTTATGTGTATGACTAAGTATGGATGCTTGTACAACTTCTTTTGTTTTGGTATAAGTTATATAATCGGTTAAACACTTTCTATCTGGAATGACTACAAGGATCTAGAAGACGTTCTGAGCTCTATGGTGCTTACATGTCTTACTTCCTTTCAAATCTCTTAAACACGGATCATAGATGATGTTTCCCACTAAACTCACATAAAAGAGAGACTCAGCACCCGCGCGTGCCTTGGTTGAGCACCCAAAGCATCTCTGCCGGGTGATAGGTCGATGTGCATGGGGTTCCTTTCTTTTGTGATAGGGGTAAAAATGACTACATCTTGGTTCCATTATCGGACCTCTTTTCAAAGTTGTAGTGGGAAATGGCATACATCATGATCTGATGTAGTGAGTAATGATAGAGTGGTTAACTTTGGAAAGTGTTGAATCATGGTTCAAGAGCACGAAAGATGAATTTTCTCAGAGATTCAACATTGGACCTAAGTTTGATGCACGTAGATGGGTAGAAGAGAACCTCTACCATGATTTGTATGAAAAAAAAAATTGTTGCTTCCAAGTAGAATCATACGAATGGCTTTCACCTATGTGTCTAGATCAAGTTGGTATTATAGATCACGTGTGTGGACCCATGAAGAATACTAGAGGCTACATGATGCAGATCGAGATGGACTCATTATGTGGATCATTGGTGGAAAGGGGTATTGGCTAGCTACACTCTAAAGTACTCCATTTCCACATATTCTTCTCTCGAAGGTTGTTGAGTTTGAGTTTACGTGGGAGCCCAGAGGATCATTTCTATGTGTTATCCCTTTGTGATAAAGATCTTGATGGTCACCATGAGTTTAGAGGCATTCCCAAAGGCTGCTAAATTGTTTATGAGTGTTGGGTGAGGAAGCTAGAGTGGAGGAATATGGCGGATGTTGTAACGGAGAAAGAAAGGGAGGAGAGATGACTCAATTATAGTGAAGCACATGAAAGGGAGATTGCTAGACAATGCAAGGTTACAGGTGTGATGGATATATGGTGGTAGACATTGTGGGAAGGATTTGAGGTTCACACAGAGGACGTGGAACTTGAGCAATCTATGCAACCCCATCTTGGCAAGCGCATAAGAGAGACCCCTTCAACTTCTGATGAGATTTCAGTGCATGTAGAGAGAAGAACCGTTGGCATGCATCTGAGCCCACCTAGTGACCAAACCCTAGCACTTGGTTTTCCAGATCAAGGGGAAAATATTGTTAGTCTAGTTGGTTATATTAGAAGTGGTCGATCTACACCCAGGAGATATAATTTCTCGTTTGGGTCTTCTATGGCCGCAAACACCATTCCCGATATTAGGAGGAATTTTTCAGGTAAGGTATAGACACACAAGCTTTCGGTCTCACATCTTGAAGTGGCATGGGGTATACTATTGGTAGTGGGGCATTATCACATACCATCGGTGTGCAGTTCATTGGAACTATGGGGACCCTTAGCATGACCACTACAGGATCTGTTGGATCTCGAGGGGTCAAGAGGAATAGGACTTGGTGGATCTAGTGGATCTAGTGGATCTCATGGTTTAAGAGGCAAGGGACCTAGTGGACCTAGTGGATCGGTGGTGGAGGAAACACAAGAGGAAACCAAGGCCTACCTTAGGCGGACACGGGCCTCAGCCCCCCCTCAAGTCTTCTTTGAAATGTCTTTACATTTACACGATTACAAAGGTATTAAGGATGCTTTCTGAAAACATGTTCACGAGTTTGAACTCATGGTGCACGAAGGGTGTCACAACCCTCAAGTAGAAGGCTAGTCATTTTGTAATGACGTTGCGGGTGCACACATAATTGGTATAGGAAATATGACCCTCATCAAATGATGGTGGATTATACTTCTTTAAAGAATGCCTTCTAGGCAAAATTCCACATTCTTGTGTTTGAACAGAAGAGCATTAGCACCACTAAAGGAGATTCAACAAGGAATGGCGAAGAGTGTATGGGGTATGATACGCACTTTAAAAATATCTTGTCTAAGTTATCATATGATATTCACCCTTCACAACATGCTCAGTGGTTTGTTGGAGTATTGATCACACCTTTTAGAAGGGCCTTATCTCATAAAACTTTCATATACCAGCGCATGAGGCGTTGGAAGGTACTTTATGTGCCGAGGAGGTTGGTTGTGTTGATCTTTGGTGTTAGCTCATTCCTAGAGGCTCAAATTCTCTATATGGCTAAGAAGGCTGGAGAAGTTATCTGTGAACTCAGCCCATGAGACTCGCAGTGGTTTATGGTGTACAAATTGTGAAGTAGATGGGCATGTCAAGGATAGTTGCCCTCGGAGGATAGTACGCGTCGTGATAGTAGACTGTGAATTTTTCATGGGGACCATGATGCAAGTAGATGCCCCTTGTCACATCATGCAATTCAAAAGAATGTTTCTTACTACTGTAAGATCTGAACCTACACAACCCATGATACTAAGGGTTGTAGGCTCATTGATCAGATCCATGAGGCCATTGATCATGGGGTGCACTAGACCAGCATTGCCAGTAGTTCTAAGGGTGATGATCACCATTATGAGGAGTGCGCAGATGGAGGTGCATGTGGAAGGGGATTTTGTGGAGGATTCTATGGTCATGGTAACCACAGAGGAGGAAGGAGTGAGTTCCCATGTGGAACCTATTTTAATTGTGGGTCTACAGAGCATTACAAACAAGAGTTCCTAAACCTGTTGCAGTGCTCATGGTGTGGAAAGAAGCACAAGTATGAGGAGTGCCTAGAGTTGTTTGAGCACATGAATCAATAGCACCGGAAAGACAAGGGTGCTACAATGGTCAGTATTAAGAAGGAAGACACACAGTGGATGCCACGGGTAACATGGGATGTAGGTTTGGAG
Source organism: Taxus wallichiana var. yunnanensis (assembly GCA_018340775.1). Taxonomy (NCBI): domain Eukaryota; kingdom Viridiplantae; phylum Streptophyta; class Pinopsida; order Cupressales; family Taxaceae; genus Taxus; species Taxus wallichiana. Next base: position 576,188,958 of record CM031237.1, read on the forward strand.
CCTGTTTTGGTAACAACAAGAGCGAAGCAACGCACGCAAAAGGAAATACAAAGGTAGAAGAACCTAGTTTCAAGGAGCAAGAAGTAGTACATGGGAAGTACCCGGACCATGTGCGTCAAAAGGAGGCATATCAAGATACCATGGATGGCATTTGGATTTTACAAGGAGAAATCTAGTGTCTAAAGGAGTAGTCCAGGAGGGAGGAGTAAGGAAGGAGGGTTGAGGTGCCAAAGGATGACTTGGATGAGGTCAAGGAAGTATGTAAAATGTTGAGGCAACGAATATCATTCCCTTGCTAGGATCATGGTTGAGAGAGAAGGTACCACATGCCAAAGAAGAGCATGAGAGGCAGGTCTTACATGTAAACCTTCCCCCTCACAGTCTTGACTATGATAAGGAGATCACATTAGATGCAATCGTAGATGGATGGCTCCTTAGTAATATCCTCATTGGCACAAGCATGGAGGTTAATGTTCTCACTTTGGATGCATGGCATCAAATGGGGAGACCTGCATTACATTCCTCTTTGAATGTGTTGTATATGGAAAACAAGACAAAGGCAATGCCCATCGGTGTCTTAAAGGATGCAGCTATCACTATCTAGGGAGCTAAGTTTACTAGGGTATTCGAGGTCTTGGCACTCGCCGAGGTAGATAATTTCCCAGCACTACTTGGGTGCCCATGGTGTTACAAGAACAATGCGGACCTTCGGTTCAACAAGGGGTACATCATCTTTGAAAATAAGGAGGAGCAGGTCATTATACCTTTGGCTGATGGGAATTCAACACCCTATACTGAACCTTTGGGTGAAGAGGTCCTAGATAGGATATGTGTGTGCTCAATCAAGGACCCAGAGATAATCCATCCTACCGAAACAAATTTATCTAGTTTGAGGATGCTCAATCGATAAGTGACACCACCCCTAGCATGTGATAATTGGGTGCATGGAACTTATGAATTGATCACATGGTAGTTGAGAGGATCGGTGAAAAGGTAAGAAAGGTGCGTATAGTCGCACCTAGGAGGAAAGGAGCTTCCTAAGTATTCAGGAGGATCCTTCCCTGAGATATTTTTGTAGGAGATGGAAGCTTAGTGGAAGGAGGAGAAGGAACGGAGAGGGATGTTAAGCTACGTCCCTGCTCGGAGATAGCGGTGCGGTGGTGGGCTACACGTCAAGGGAACCTTTTGGAATGGCATGAGGTGAGAATTTCTCTCTCTATCAGGTTCTCTAAAAGCAACATGCCCACTACCATCAAGGACTACCATGGTAAGGAACCCACCTCTTTCACATCCAAGCTTATGAGAAGGTCTAGAGAGAAGGCGTAGAAACTTTTCCACTTTGTCCTCTCGGTACACAAGTTGTATTCTACACTGCAGGGTTACGTGCACACATGGTACATTCATTCGAGACATGCCGCCAGACAGGGAATTGGCAAGAGCTAGCGGATGACCTCATTCAAACATTTGAGTATCGAAGTATCAAGACATCGATTGATAAGGCCTTGTAGGTTATCAAGTGCCTTACCATGGGGGTAGTGCCATGGTAGAAGATAGGCTATTAGAGTTCTTTAGGTGGACCGGGTTTGGAGGCATGCTTTAAAGAAGAGGTAGAAGAAGCGAAGAAGAGATCTGACTTCAACGCGCGCATGCTTGGAAAAGGAGAAAGGGAAGTTGGTATATGTTATTGATGGGGAGGAAACATAAAGCTTAGATGTTAACCATTCTATAGGGACGTGCTAGGTAGTGGACAGTGCTGATACTCGTGCGTGTGCCTACAATGAGCCCTTAAAGATGAAGAAGGTTAACATTGGCTTAGGAGAAGAACCTAAGGAAGCTATCATTAGAGATTACTGGTCAGAGAAGGAATTTTCTAAGATCATTGATCTATTGCATGAATTTGAGGATTTATTCCCACACGGGTACCATGATCTCAAAGGCATCCACCATTCTTTGGGGGATATGAGGATAAAACTGGAGGATGGTGCGCGCCCGATTAGAAAGAGACCCTACCGGATGAATCCCAATTTGCGTGTGAAGGTAAAGGAAGAGATAGAAAAAATGATAACTTCTAGGATCATTGAAGTTGTGGAAGAATCAGAATGGATAAGTCTGATGGTAATCAGCATCAAGAAGGATGTGCATATTAGGATCTGCGTGGATTATAGGGAGCTGAACATAGTTTGTGTCATTGATCCTTTTCCAACCCCCTTCACTAAAGAAATTTTGGAGGGAGTCACTAGGCACAAAATCTATTCCTTTACGAATGGATTTTCGGGGTACCACCAAGTCCAGATTGCAAAGGAAGACTAGGAGAAGACAACTTTCACCACTAAATGGGGAAGTTTTACATACACGGTTATGCCTTTTGGGTTAAAGAATGCACCTGTTGTTTTCTCACGCATAGTGGTTCAGGCATTCCAAGACTTCATCCATAAGTTTTTTAGGTCTATCTAGATGATTGGATGGTGTATGGGATAGTAAAAGACCATTGTGATAATTTGAGGTTGATGTTTGAGAGGTGTCGGCAGTTGAGGATATCCCTCAACATTAAGAAGTGTGTCTTTTCTACACCCTTTGGGACATTATTGGGGCATATCATATGTAAGGAGGGCTTGCTAGTAGATCCTGCCAAGGTTACAGTTATTGTGGGATTGGGGGAGCCTACTAGCCAGAGCGTAGTGCATGAATTTCTTTGGCATATGGGTTATTATAGGAAGTTCATCAAGGGGTATGCTAAGATCATCGTGCCTTTAGAATAATTGCTTAGACATAAAAGTGTCTTCCATTACGGAGAGGCGCGAGAGGTCATTTGACACATTGAAGGATAGTCTTGTCACCGCACCTATATTACATTTTCCCTCTTAGGACAAGCCCTTCCATGTCCATGTAGATACCTCGGGAACTACCATTAGAGCGAGTCCTTACATAGCCGGGTGAAGGAATTGTTGATCATACTCTATGTTTTACAAGCGGGAAGTTGACACTAGTATAGCGAGAATTATACTACGACTAGCGTGAAGCATTGTCAATTATCTACGTGTTTTTAAAGTTCGAACGGTAAGAAAATTTCGAGAGGGCACCATCTACAACTTGTATGCATTCATCGTGGATGAGATTGTCAATTAGCTGCGTAAAGGAAGGTGATATAATCCTTTTTGGTAATGTCTTACTAACCATTGTGTTTTTAGAGATCGGGGTACCAGATGCATCAGAAAAATTCATGTGGGAGTACCTGCTTTAAGGACCCTTCACCCGCAAAGAGATTCAAAAATACGCCGTGACACTTATGACGATAGTGCACATAGTACACTTGGAGAAATGGTATACGTGCCTGAGGAATGCATTCGGGGTGGAATGGAGGATCCCTGAACAACTTCTAGCGACCACCAAGGGAGAAGCTAAATTTGTTGTGTACCAGCATTTCTACCTAGGTAGATTCAAACTAATAGATGAGACATGGAGCCCATGGTGCAAGCTCCCCTTTGCCTTCACAGCTCAATACTTCCAAGCAGGAGTAAATAGGTTCAAAGAATCCAAGAAGTTAAAGCTGGATCTTGGTAATCTGGATGGGGCCACAGGGAATTGCGCAAAGGGTTGGTCTACCCTGCAAATGCATGTACGTGGAGAGGTACGTGTCACATGAAGTTTAAATGACAAGCCCATGACTTTGCCCATTGTAGGAGGATCCATGGCACGCGTATACCTCTGCATAAGACCCAAATATGAGAAGGGCATGTATTTGGAGAACAAGGTGTCTATACTTGAGGACCCAGTGGCGGGAAGATACCCACACCCAAACGAGAGGAAAAATATCCAAAGAAGAAAGAACCTAGTGTAGTAGACACACAAGTAATAGGTTCCCCTGGGACAAGCACCAGAACTAGTATGTACTCGCACAGAAGAGGCCCATAGTCAAAGAGAAGACTCTGGAGCTAGAAAATCCATCAGATAAGAAATCATTGGGAGAAGAAGAGACAAAGTTACCTACACCGAAATCCTCGGTTAGGAAGAAGCAGCGGATAGAAGAGGAGACCGCCTCGGAAGAAACTAGGAGTTTGGAGAAGTACATAGGTGAAAAATATGATAGTGAGGAAGATGATAGTGGAGAAGATGTTAGTGGGGAAGAGGATCCTGGAAAAGATCAAGAGCCATATGTATCTTCAACGTGCATGATTTAGAAGAAGAAGGTGGAAAAGAGGAACAAGGGTTCCTCTTCGTGAGGCACAGGATGGTAGGTGGGGGAAAGTGCCCAGGACATGGGAAAAAGTGAGGATATTGGTGCGCGAGTAGAAGGCTCCAAACCCTACACAGGGAGCAAGCAAACAAGGTGGCGAAGGAGAATAAATAAAGAACATTGAGACCTTGGTGGAGGAGAAGTTGGAACACAACGTTGAGCAGTTGTTGAACAAGAAAAAGGAGGAGAGTGTAGAAGAGGACCATGGCAGCACTAGAGGCCCCATTTTAACTGTAAGTATTCCTAAGGGCACGCATGCATAGGAGGAAAGTGCGCAGAGGAGGAGAGGCCAGAGATGGGTTATATTGATGACCCCAAGAAAGTGTTTCACACGCAGTTCCAAAGCATGATTCCAGCGAGAGGAGCTCATGGGAATGTCATCTTTTAACAAGCAGGTTACATACCCATAGACAAGGAAGATGCTCTCATGGGAAATAGAGTCCCATCTTGACGAGCCAGAATTTGAAGTAAGCCACGGGGCAATAATAAAATTTCCAAGACTAAGAGAAGACAACCCAGTGGTGGATGCTCAATAGATCTCAGATGAACAATTGTGCAATGTGCTCAACAAGGTCTCCATTGAGATTGAAGCTAGACTCTTTGGGGAAAATGATAGAATTATAGATCGGAGGATGAACTGAAGAAGAAAAAGGAAGAGATAGGCTGTAAACACAAAGGAGCTAAGTCAAGAGAGTTTGATCGGCACCCGTGGCGGCGTGATTTAAAGGATGAGAAGGCTAAGGTATGTGCAGTATACTAAAAGGTGGAGTCCATTAATGAAGTTATAATGTTGAAGCATCCAGGATATAGCATCTCCCGTGCGAAGTATTGATCTGCCTTGGGATGCCTGGAGGATTTAACAAGAGTCCTCACCATGGAGAGATAGCCACTAGCCTTGGAATCTATGAAAGAATTGGTCACATGCCTAGAAAAGGAAGATAAATTGAAATTTTTGGTGCTCATAGCTGAGTACAGTAAGGTTCTTGCTAATGTAAAGGTTGCTTCCCAGGCTTTGAGGTGTGTATGCACGAATATTATGCGAGATAGAGACAAAGTGGCAGGTGCCTTGGTCACCACTCATGAAGCAGAACTCAAGGAGTTTCAGGAAAAGAATAAGGCAAATAGGGCAGAAAGGGACAAAATCCTTTCCGAGGTTGAAAAGAAATTTGAGGCCATTGAAACCTTAAGGGGTTTCATCAAAAACCGAGTTGAAGGATCGTGCCCATGATTACATGAGGAATGGATGCCTTTGGATGATGTAGGTAAGGAGTTAGAGAAAATTACTGACACCATGAGTACACAAGGAAATGGACTAAGTTTTAGGGAGGTGACTGCCCTAGTCGGTGACCTCTATCAAAGAGCATAGAAAGAAGTCGATTCCTGGAACAAGTTGGAGGCCAACTTACAAAAATATTTTCCTAGCTTATTGCAGTGATGATACCATCACTTTCCCATTCTTTCTTCTTTCCCTATTTCTTCATCCCCCTATTCTTGTTCCAAGGTGTAAGCCTATTGTATTTCTTTATTTTCTTTGGGAGAAGTGTTCCGTGGATGGAGAACCGGCGTAGGGTGGGGTGATGTTGGGCCCCTAAAATTTTGGCTAAGTACAAAAGGCATGTAGGCGTGCAAGTCCTAGTTGAAGAAAGGTGCGCAAGGATAAAGCACGCAAGGCATGGTTTAAGGAAGGGTTTAAGAAACTCGTGGCGCATGTGTGGCATGCGTGGATAGACCCAAGGTTTAGGACTTAGCCATATTGGGCATTTTGGGTAGAACATGTGAAAAGCATGACCCGATTGCACATGCGGAATGGATAAGGTGTCATCCTGGTGACAGGTTGGCCCAGGAAGGAGCATGCCTACGGTAGAAGCTTCTAGAAGCACATCATGGTAAAAAGTGGAAAGCTCAGGCCTGGAGGAGCATGCTCACATAGAGGACCACATTCAAACACTTGGCATCGGATCTGAGGGCATTGGAGGATGAGTTGGTAGTCCAGAAAGGCTATATATACAAGCGCATGTATAAGTAAAATAGAGAGAGAGACAGATAGAAGTGGAGCTCTACGAAATAATGCAAAAACTCTGTTAGTGGGTAATTGTGCGTAGCTATAATGCATATCTTAGCTACATTAGTACGGTTATAATGCATGACTACGGTCTACTTCTCTATGACACTCTGTAATGGCTCCATGGATGTAATGAGGTTACCATCTTACATGAATACAAACATTGATGATTCTGATGCATACATCTTTCTCATAGTTCTCTTTCATTTATGTTTATGACTAAGTATGGATGCTTGTACAAATTCTTTCTGTTTTGGTTTAAGTTAGATAATATGTTAAGCACTTTACATGCGGAATGACTGCATGGATATAGAAGCCGTTCTGAGCTCTATAGTGCTTACATGTCTTACTTCCTTTCAAATCTCTTAAACATGAATCATATATGATGTTTCCCACTAAACTCACATAAAAGAGAGACTCGGCACCCATGTGTGCATTGGGTGAGCACCCAACATCTGCTGGGTGATAGGCTGATGCACATGGGATTCCTTTCTTTTGTGATAGGGGTAAAAATGACTACATTCTCTTCCTAGCAGGGCACGCACTTTCTTTTAGCTTAATCCTCATCTCACTCAAAGACTCATGCACTCCATTTAACTCATGGTATCCCCTAAGAAATAAGTCCTAGAAATCATGTAGTAACTCAATTATCTTAGCCACTTCAAAATCAGACCAATAATCTCCAATTATGGCCTCCTTAGGTTCAACATCTGTGTCGATGTTCACTTTCTTAGTCTTCATAGGTTCATGATAGGCGCATGTCTTCTTATCCGCACTGTCTAACACCTCACGTGTACCTTCTGAATGGTCAATGTACAAATTTTCTACTGCTTCATCAATCATAATGTAGACCATTTTTCCTTTCTCCTTCTCTAGGCAAGCATGCTTAAATAGTTCGGCATCATTATCATCTACTTCATTGAAACGTGCTCCTAGGTTTGCCTCACCAAATAACTCCTAAATGAGTTCTTTAGTTTTTGCATTGCCTCCTATAGTCAACCACTTTATAACCCGTAATGCCTCTTTCACCGGAGGTTTAGTGGAGAAGTACTCAAAAGTATGGATCATTCATGCGGTCAAGTCTTTCTAATTTACGGTCTCCTATATAGCTTCGCATAATGTACAAGCAGCGTGTGTGCACCACACAAAGTGAAATAAAGTTTATGCACCCATAGTGAAGGTGGTAAATCTTCCCGCCCCTCTGTCCATATTCTCTCACCTTTGTTGAATGTGGTGCTGAAAAAAATGATTACCATGATATGTGTAGATTTGAGTAGGTGCATTTCTCCTAAGAAATCAAGTTGTTAGAGCAATTCTCGCTTAATTCCATTCTATGAGATTATCCTGTGAACCATCCACCAACGTGTTTTTGTCCTGCACAGGGATATACACTAACATATTTCTTCTATCCACTTGATCCTTCCATTGTTCCTCCATGGCGTGCAAGTATACCGCATGGTCTCCTTCTCCAGTGTATTGGGGTAAAAAGTTGTTACCTATCCTCCTAATACAGTGAAGCTTGTCTCTCGTGCTGATTAAGCTTCTTACTTCACACCCAATTATCACAAGCAATAGTTGTAGTATCACTAATACACTATGCATATTCCCACTGGAGGATTCCTTCCTTAGATGGCTCAAGTACTTCTAGATCTCGAATGGTGTGTACATAAATTCTTTTCAGGTATTCCTTACTCAAAGGTTCAACATAAGGTGTAGATTTCCCATCTGTCAAAGGGATAATAACATGTTCTTCCTTGTTCTCAAAACTTATATACCCCTTGTTAAATCATAGATCAACATTATTTTCATAACACCAAGGGCACCCAAGTAGAGTTAGGAAGTTGTCTACTTCTACAAGTGTTAAAACCTCAAAGTCCCCAATGAACTTGGCCCCTTGTATAGTAATGGATGCATCCTTTAAAACTCTTATTGGGGTGGCCTTAGTTTGATTTTCCATAAACAGTACATTAGAGGATGGTTGTAATGAGGTCTACCCATCTCTGTACCCATGCATCTAAAGGAAGCACATTAACTTATGTGCCTATGTCAATCAATATATTTTTCAAAATCCACCCATCCACAACAACATTCAAAGTGATCTCCTTATCATAATCCAAGCTATGAGGGGGATATTAGCATGTAATATCTATCGCTATTCTCATACTGCCTCGCATGTGGAGTTTTTCCCTTTAACCAATTCCTTGTAATGGAATAATATTCTCCTAGTGTGTCATCTTGCATACCTCTTTTAAATCATCAACTACTTAACTAGACCGTCTTTTTGCCTTATTTTGTTCATACTTTCATGATTGTTCCTTTAAACACTATATTTCACCCTGAAGATTTTTTAGTACCTCCATGGTTTCTTGATAAACCTCCTTCTGATGTGTAGGATATGGGTATCTTGCATGTAAGACCTCCTCCTTAGTAATGGTAGGCTTCTGTTGTAATGTTTCTCTAGCACGCATAGCTTCAACGCATGTAGTAATTTTCACAGGTACTACCTCAGGTTCTAGTGCCAACTTTAGCATCCATTGATTTTCCATGGTGCATTGTATTCTAACCATCCTTGCGCCCTTGTTTTCCTATTTATGTTGCTTACTAAGATGCTTATATAAATATGGGCACTCCTCATAGTTATGATTCTTTCCACAAAAAGAACAAGTAATATTTTAAGGGCATTCACAGTTGTAGTGGTCAGGAGATCCGCACGTATAACTTATTCCCCGAGGAAATTCACCTTGTCCACCACCATGGCCTCGGCCCTTGAATCCACCATGGTATCCTCGACCTCTGTCATGACCTCCTTCAAAGCACCCTTTGTTCTGATCGTAGCACCCTTGAGTGTGATCATGATCATGGTGCTCACTTTTACCTTTAGAGTTATCTAATACTCATGTCTGTCATACACTAATATCAATGGCATCATGGATCTGATCAATCAACCTACAGTCTTTGGTATTGTGAGTTGTGGATTGTAAAATATTACAGTACCAAGATACGTTTTCCTTATCACACGTTGTAACAATGGGTAGTGGCTTACATCATGGTCTAAATGACATATCTCACAGTCTAGTAATAATGAACACACTGACCTATGGGACAACTATCCTTAGTGTGCCCCTCCACTTCATAATTTGTGCACCAAATCCTAGTGCATGTCTCGTGTGCTGAATTGGTCGATAGTTTCTCCAACTACTTTGTCATAGCTACAATCTGAGCTTCCATGAATGGGCTCACTCCAGTGTTTATACTTTCGACTACCTCAGTGCGTAACACTACTTCAAGCGCTTCACGCAGATCCGTATATGTCTTATGTGATAGTGCCCTCCTAAAAGGTGTGATCAAGCCTCTGAAAAACCATTATGCATGATGGCTTACATGGATATCATACGAAAGTTTAGACAAAAGATTTTTGAAATGGGCACCATATTCTAAACACTCTCAGTAGTGCCTACTTAATATCCTTAAGCACATTTATACACTTCTACTCAAACTCAGGGATATAAAATTCCTTAAGGAAAGCATCTCGTAATGTTGTATAATCTACGCAAGTCTAATCAGGGTCAAAATTTATATACCAACTATGTGTGCATCCTGCAACATAGTTGCGAACTGATTGCCTTGCACTCAAAAGTTGTGATTCCTTTTGCATGCCACAGTATCTCACACATATGCACATGCTCAGCAACATCCTCTATTCCTCTATACTTTGGAAGATGAAGTGACGTCCCCATGTAAATATTCTAGGGTTGTTGAGGACCATGCCCACCAGATCCAGAACCCCCTGTGTTACCTCTTCCTCCAAATCCACTAGAACTAGAGCCACCTATGCCCCCTGATCCTCCACCTATAGCTTGAAGTGAACCAAAGGATGTGCTGCCCTATGTCCCAATAGTAGTACTAAACTAAACTCCTATAGTCACAGCGAGGTGGTACTACTCCCGAGAAGGAATCTAAAATTTTGCATTCCTAAGTTTTGTGCCAACGACGTGCACGAAAAGGTACCTCCAAATAAAAAGGAAGATGTCTGCCCGACCATATATGTACTTGTTATTTTATTCACTCTTTTTATTTTACTACCCAAACTAGCTTGTTGACTACTAGTTGTACTAGAAACTAGAAAACCAAGTGCAAGGGCTAGGTTTTCAGGTAGATTCAAATGCGCGCCCGCAGCCCATGTCATCTCTGTTGGTGCGCTCTCATAAGAGGCCAATGAGGATTCCCTAACATGCTTGCCCAAATGGGGAGTTCCGGATGCTCTAGATCCATGCTCTCTCTGTGAGTTCTAAATCCTTCACGAGCCATCTCTCTCCTCAACACCATCGATTCTAAAATCTTGTGTTGCTTCCCTAACTCCGTCTTGCATTCCTCATTATACTCAAGCTACCTTTCTTCTCTTTTCCTCTTTGCCACTAGGTCCACCATCCTTCACCAAACCTGCTCCTGCCCCCACACATGGTGGGGTTTAGCTAGCCATCGGCTTCTCTTCCAAATTCATGGTTACCATCAAGATTTTAATCACTAGTGGAATGCCTTGCAGGTAGGTTCCCCTGGGATAATGTAAAAACTGGAACTCAGCTACCTCCAGGCAAGAATAAGTGGAAATTGAGTACTCCAAAATATAGCTATTTAGAACACCACGGAACCAAGTATCCATAACACACGTCTAAATCAGATCAGCATCATAGAGGGCCTAAAATTCTTCCTACATCCATACAAGTGTGTGAAACCTCTAATTCCTTTTAAATACATAAGTAATTAGCCACTCGTACAACTCTATTGGAAAGATAGCAAAGAAAATCTCATATAAACAGTCATACAATTTTGTTCCACCCACGCGCGCTTATCAAACTCGAGATCTAGTGATGAATCTTCTAGTGTATTCTTCTTCTAGATCTACTATCCACTCCCAGACACTTGATAGGGTCAAGCGATACGTATTCATCACGAAACATCCTGACGAAAGCAATTTGAAAAATAGGTTCCGATCTTGGAACCAATTATATCCTAGAATTTACTATGAATAACCCGGGCATCTTTGGCACATCACTCATCTGGTGAGCGCTTACTCGAAGTGTGTAAAGGTACTAGGTACCTCTTTAGAGTTTCTTATACAGGATGTTAGTGAGATGATGTTTAAACATATCCAGATTCATAACTAAACATAAACATTCCACAGTGCATAAACCAAATCTAGATCTCAGAGAATCATGAACTAAACAATAACTATAATAAGATTAACCATATAAGAACCAGATTCAGTTATGTCTAACACCATTATCCAACCAATATACTCCATTGCATTAAAAACGTAAAACACATAAGCTTCTTACACTATAAAGTATCTCCATGAGTCATGTGTGCATCAAAACCAGTAGCGTGACTCTACAATAATTCACCGCCCCTTAAACTACATAGTTCAATTACATATTTATAGAGGTGGGGAATTTCCCTTCACCACCCATTCACTTCTCAAAATAGGTTGCATGCTGATAATAGTCATGTGCCCTTACAATAGCATGCACAACATGCAAGTGTTCTAACAATAGATGTCCTATAGTTAACTCTAAGAAGAAATCCTATTATTAGCTTAAACAATGTGTGGCACTTATTAGCCACTTGTTCCCAAACTACCATTTTTGTAGCGTAAGTCTTCATCTCTATGTGTGCTCCACACACTACCTCCAAAAATAGCCTTTATCCACAAAACAACTAAGTCCTGAGCTTGGGCACTTCAATATTATTATAGCTTCACACATTTCCAGTGTCCTATCATCACGTGCCCAATACTTAGAATATTTCTGGTTGCTCAAAAATAAGGTTCTTACATACTCATTTTCAAGTGCACAACACTTTGTTTGGTATTTTCACAAAGCCAAATAAAACACGAGTTTACTTAGATTTTGTCGTGCGCACGATTTAGACTTGCGGAAGGCCTACTTTGAGAATCCATATCTTGAGCCCATATGATTTTCAAGAAAGCAGATTTGGTTCATTGAATTATTCCCATATTCATATACTTCTTTTCCAAAATTCAAATGTACAGCACTTCGTTTGATATTTTTCATGAAGTCAATAAAATACAGTTTGCATGATTTTGTTGCGTATGTAGTTTTCTTCCTGTCAAGGAGTCTGACTTTGAGGGTTGATATTTTGAATTTGGATGATTATCAGGAGAAAAGGATTGTTTTTTAATTCTCCTCACATTCACATACTCCCTTTCCAATTTGTATATTCACAGGGTGACGTTTGGTATTTTTCCCATGCTAAAACCAAACGAGATTTTCGCAGTTTTACACTTGCATTTTCCTAGCAATTTCAAAAGAGTCAACTTTGACCTTTAATATTTCACTAAAGAATTTGATTTGGAAAAAAATATTTGATCCACAAACTTGTGGTACCTTAATAGACTCCCTCATCCAGTGAGAGTTTCTTAGAACAAGATTTGTTATTTTTCCCAAGGTAGTTTCAGAGGTAATTTGTGCAGTTTTGTAAGAAGGAAGTAATAGCTTGAAATCATGCTTCTGTCACAATCATGTCATCTTCAAAAAAAATTATGTTGCGGTATGGATTCCAAGGCATTCTACTCACCTCAACGCTCCATTCAAATTATGAGAACATCACTGATACCAACTTGGGACAAATCGATGTAGGTCGATTTTGTGATCGCATATCAATCAAAGGTGAGTCATACTTTTCCTTATGCTTGTTACGAATTGGCCATCACTTGCGTGGATGTACCAAAAACCTATGTAGTGAGGTGATTCAACTCGAATGGCTCCAAAGCGGAAGTAACCTCGACTTCCTCATTATGCGATATAGGTCATAATTATTAGCAGAGAGGTCTGTCATTCGAGGCAAAAGCCATTGATATTGGCAGAAATCGATAATGGGAGAAAAATGTCTACATCAATTGTCTTCACTTAATCATTATATGAATATATTCATCAACAAATCAAAATCAATGACAAGTGTATTTGTGTGGATCATCAAGCAAGGCCACATCATTCAAGCATGTCCTTGTCAATTCTCAGTTAGCAGTAGACATGATACTTCATCAACCAGTCTTAAAGTTGGAGCATTCTTGAATTGGATGATCGTGAGCGGATTAGAATGGCAACACTTTGGGATGGTGACAATGACAAAAGACATAATTCTAGGGAGTGAATTGCAATCTCAACTCTTGGGAGATCTTCTCAATGGCGAAAGATCGGAAGCTAGATTCTGACAAACCAAGGTGGTGTAATGACTACGGTCTCACAAAAATGAATAATTCACCATGGAAAGGTATTCAGAGCATGTGGAGAATTGTGTGCAATTGTGAATGTGAAGGTGAATAAGGATAAAATTGATCACACCAGGATGTTGCTCAAACAAAGAGGTGGATGAACTACTCAAGTTTCAAGCTCAACTCTCTTGTTATCCGGAGGATTGTGGAGCATGGTCAATGAGTTCATTCTCGTACGACCAGGATAGGTGGACTCTTGGCCCAATAGATAAGGCACTAATCATAGGTGTCTTGATCTAGGTCGCGTGTTTTTGACTAAGATGTCTATGTGTGTGTCCAAGTCATTTAAGTGGGGTCCACATGTACCCATTGCTTTTATTTATAAAGTGATGTTATTGTTTAACTCACTTTTAACAATTTTTGATAACTTAAGTGGTTTCTATTTTTAAGTTACTTTTTAAAAGTTGGTTGAAAAATTCAAGGTCATTTAAGATGCCCTATTTAATGTTCATGTAAACCCTAACTACTTTGTAACCAACTTTTGGGTTATAAAATAAAATCAGGGGCTCATTTGTAAGGGTGACTTTGAGAGAGGAGAAGAAAATAATTTTGTGTGCAAGCTTTATTTCAAATAAAGAAACTTTTTGTTCTTTTGAGAAGACATTTTGGAGTTAATTAAATATGAAATTTATGTCCTATTCATTGTCTCTTATAGCATTTGATGTTATTATGTTCATTAAATGTTAGTGTTTGAATCTTGCATGCAAATATTATCTTAGATCTTATTGTTAACGCTAATAATATGTTGTTCTAGTTCACAGTGATCAAGCTCTGATTATCTACTTGCTCACGTGTGTTCCCTTTTACTCATTCTCATTTAGCTGATGCAAACTCCATTTTATTTGTGTTAGTTATTTACCTGTTCTTCTCCACGTAATATTAGGCTTTGTTTTTACTTACCTATTACATGTTCCTTCCATCCATTCCTTTTCATTCCTTTCCTTCATTTCATCCCATCCCCCTCATTCACTTTTCTTTCCATTGATGTTCTAAAACTCCCCACATAAAATTTTGAATGTACGGATGTAAATACAGTTTTAGTTTTCAATAAAGCGAGTCTCACCTTCATTAAGGAGGGACTTCGTTCCCATACTATTATATGTCATTTACATGCGTGCAAATCCATATGCTAACTATTTTTGGTGACTCTACTAGGGATTCTAGAATCATTAACCAGTGCTTGGTTAAATATTTATGACTATCCCCTCTGCACAAGCTCTAGTTCTTCAATCAACCTTCTACCCAACAAATATTTTCAAGGAGACATTGTTGTCAACCTTCGGATAATAGCTTGGGAAAATCTGTGAAAGCTTGCAGCAATTTGTGGTTGTTGATAGAGCCATTAGCAGAGAAATCTACATTGAAGACATTAGAAGAAGAGAACCCACACTTGTGGCCAAAAGGCCTCCTGGACACGTATTTATCATTTTTCACCGATGCACCCTCTTCCACCAAGGCAATAATCATATAACTATTACAAGTAGCTAACCTATCTTGTAGCCAAATCTTCTTTTTGCGAGATAACCAAGAAGACATATCATCATATTTAAGGTAAGCTATTTGGGAAAAGCACATGAATGACTATCATTTTCATCTCGCAGATTTGGTATTGGATAAAAAAGAAAATCAAACTACGAGAGTTGCTTTAGAGTCTTTCGGTGCAAAGAAATCAAGAAAGAGGGTGAAAAGAAAAGGCTAGAGTTGATCGAAGGTGTCGGTGATACCTTCACAAAAAAGATTTCAAACATATAGGAAAGAGGTTTACACGAGGAGAAAAATCTAAAGGTCAATCTTATCCCATTTTTTATTTTAAAGGAAAGTTTGGTTTCAAGTTATCTCCTCCAAGGAGAAACACTCCCCGTAAATCTATAAGCCTTGCATCAAGTCCTGAAAGATCAAGTAAGGGAGGAATCACTATAAGTCAAGCACTTGTTCTTGTACACATCATTTTACCTTCGCATACCACCTTTCCCAAGATGGCAATTAATGTACCATGGGGAAATACCATAGGCCCATTGGCATTACTAGCTTGACATGTCCTCCCACAAGGGTCAAGGAAGATTCTTCCCAAGTTCGATGGAGATGGGAAGACATCACCTGATGACCACCTTTTCACCTTCTTTGCTACATGTGTAGTTTTGTCAGTAGAATATGAAGATGTTGTTGTTTTCCTCTTCATTGAAACATTGCAAGACATTACCACAAATTGTTTTCATCTTCTCTCGAATGGATGCATTAAAAATTAGAATCATATGAAAGCTAAGTTTTAAGACAATTTCAAAACAACAAAAATCAACATGCCCTTTTTGCCCAACTATCTTAGATGAAGAAAGATCCAAAAGAGCCCATGAATAATTTCGTGGCTAAGTTCAACAAAATGGTGAATAAAGTTCCTGTCACAATCCGTCCAAACCCTAACGGAAAAAAATGTTTCTTTATTAACACATAATAACTAGAAGTGTGCTATCAACTGAGAAGGGATAGAGTGGATACTTTGGAACTTGCTCAATCCTTGGCCATAGAAATTGAGGATGACTTAATCATGGCGGGAAAATTCAAGAAAACCTCCCTCAGGGGAAATAGTCTAGAAACCCCCAATGCTTTTGAGACCATACTCACTAAGATGGTTAATGATGTGCTAGCTTTGAAAAAGAAATATTCTCAAAGTAGTAAACCTACCCCTTACAAAGACATCGTAAGAAAAGGCTACGTTCCCAACAAAGCGAGAATTGTAGGTGCTCCGATGAGGCTTGCTATTGAAGTAGCTTTCGAAAATAACTCAAAGTGTGATGTTGTTGAAGAAATTGATGATGAATTTGAGGTCATCGAAGTTGACGAAGAAGAGCTAGACTCTGGGACATCTAAACCTGAAGTCAAAGAGCCTGAAGGATAAATTAATAATCATTTCTTCAAGTACCATTCAGAAGAAGAAGACAAATATGAAGAAATTGTAGAAGATATGAATAGTCAATCCTTCGTTGTCTTCACACGCTCTCAGAAAAAGGAGCAAAGTACCACTAAGGTGGAAGATAAAAATATCTCCAAGGAAATTCCTAAAGAATCTAAAACTAAAGACACTTCCAAAGAATCCAAGAAAAATAATACTCTTAAAGTTTACAAGGCAGTGAGGTTCCAAAGGTCAAAACTATCTTAAAGAAAGGAGGATCTTTTTCAAGTCAATCAGTTGATAAATTAGCTACGAAGAAAGTTTCTTCTTCCACAGTAGTATCATCCAAGCCCGAATCAAAGGTCAAAAGTGGGCCATCATCAAGTTTGAAAGAACTAGTATCTAAGACATCAAGTACAGTCATGTTCCCCAAATTTGATATCATTGATCATATCAATAAAATAAAAAATTCCATGTCACAGGCAGAGTACTTGATTTCCAATAAGGATCAACTCAAGAAATTGGTCCAGTTTATCAAAGGTGACTCTATTGTTCATTCCTCTATAGGAATTATGAAAAACTCTAAAAGACAGGAAGACTCAAAATATTATGGCAGCCACTACACCTTCAAATGAAAATGTTAAACCGTTCTTTATATCCTTTTTGATAAAATGATGTAAGTTAAGTAATTGCATTATAGATTCTAGAGCCTCAAATAATGTGATGCCTACAAAACTAGCACATGCTCTTGGTTTGAATCGTATGAAAACATTCGGATCTTGTTACTCCATGGAGACAAGACAAGTTCCTCTGATTGGGAAGATTAAAGACGCTCAAATGGTTTTAGCTCAATTTCCTCAAAAATGAGTCAAGGTAACTATTCTAGTTGTCGATATTCCCACTTCATATGGTATGTTGTTGAGTAGGAAATTTTGCAGAGATCTGGGTGGTGAGATTCAAATGGACTGGTCTCATGCTATGATCCCTATCAGTGGAGAAATGAAGAAATTGATGTCGAAACTCGGAAAAGTTCACCGTAACAAAAAGAGATGATCCCGTGCACGGGTCATGTTTCAAAACTCAATTATGGGTAATTATATGATGACTACAGAGGTTCATACACCTGAGGTCACTTTCCAAGATTCTAATGAGATCTGGACTCTTGAGTTTGATGGAAGTTGTTGATCAATAGGTTCCGGTGCAGGAGTGGTGCTTATATCTCCAAATGCTTAAATATTTATTTTTTCTTACAAACTCCAATTTTCAAATACTAATAACACTACAGAATATAAGGCATTAATCCTTGGCCTCCAAGTTGTAGAAGAGAAAGGGATCAAAAATTTAAAAGTTTTCGGAGATGCAAAATTGATCGTGAAGCAAGTTAAAAATCAGTTTCAAGTAAAGAATGATCGTTTGAGACACTATAAAAATAAAGTGTGGGACGCGATAGAAATCTTTGATGATTTTTCCATAGAATTTGTCCCTCATGAAAAGAATGACAAAGCATATTCCCTAGCAGTCTCAGCTTCATTGATGATCCCTCATTTAGAGTTTGATCAAGACAAATACACCATTGAAATGGTTTTTAGGCCAAGTGTTCCTGACAATGCAGAAAATTGGAAAGTCTTCAATGATGATCAACAAATTATTGCCTTCTTGGAAAAGAGAGATAATTTTGAACAATTTTACTTTGAAGGAAGTGATTATGCATTTTGTGAATTGATGACCTCACCCATTCAAGAAGGAGTTGAGAACGAGGATCCTAGTGATGGCATCATTCAACTCAAAGGAAATAAAATTCCAAAAGGATTGGTTTCACTTGAAGAACTTTTTGATAAGCATGATAGGTTTATCAAAGAGAAAGAGCAAGAAGGACCTATGAATTCATTGACTATGAGAAATTTAACATTGGTACCAAGGACAAACCTCACCTGGTCAACATTGGTAAGTGTTGCTCACCTGAGGAGCACAAAAAAATTGTAAGCCTCCTTACCAAATATTCTGACATCTTGGCTTACTCATATAAAGACTTGAAGTCTTTCCAACCTAGGGAAATGGAGCATGTCATACCTTTGAAACCTAGTGCAACTCCATTTAGGTAGAAGCAAAGACAATATAATCCCAAGATATCATGGACAATATTCCATTAGGTTCAAAATATGTTACACGCACAAATAGTTTTCCTATTCGACATTCAACTTGGATAGCTAATATTATACTGATCCATAAGAAAAATAGAGAAATTAAGATTTGCATGGATTTCCGCAATCTTAATCAAGCATCCTTGAAGGATAATTATCCACTTCCGGGTCATGGACCATATTCTACAGGCAATAATTGGATTGGAAATGCTATCTATGCTATATGGTTTCTCTAGTTATAATCAAATCGAAGTGGCTAGGGAAACACCAACGAGAAAACAACGTTCACTACCCCTTGGGGTATGTTTGTATATAGAAGAATGCCTTTTGGTTTGATCAATGCTGGTGTAAATTTTCAAAGGGCTATGGATATGGCATTCACAGATTATAAAGACAAGATCATCGTGATATACCTAGATGACTTGACAGTGTTCTCAAAGAAGTGAGAAGATCACCTAAGAGATTTAGAGAAAATATTGCAAAGTTGTAGACTCTCTAAATCCAAAGAATTTTGTGTTCAGAGTTACAAAAGGTAAACTCCTAGGTCATATTGTTTCTAAAGAAGGAACTAAGATCAATCCTAAGTGCATTCAAGCTATCAAGAATCTTTCCTTGCCTACAAGTAAGCCTAGAGTCCACTCATTCTTTGGGAAGGTGAACTTTTTGAGAAGGCTCGTGCTAGATTACGCCGATCTGAACAAATAAATCGCTAATATGATGAAAGGAAAAGAATCCTTCAAATGGTCAAAGGAAGGTAGAGAATCATTTGAACAAATCAAGGGTGTTATTACAAAATCTCCTACATTGGTGTGTCCCAATTTTAAAAAGGATTTTATAATCTATTGTTATGCTTTGCCACACACGATCTCTGCCATCTTGACTCAACACAATCAAGAGGGAATCGAATCTCCTATTGCATTCATGAGTTCTGGATTCAAGAAACATGAACTCAATTACACTCCCCTTGAGAGGCATGCATACACGGTGGTTAGAGCTTTGAAACATTTCAGGTACTATGTGTTGAATTCTCACACCAAAGTCTTAGTACCAAACACCGCAATTAAATCAATATTGACACAACAGAACCAAGATCTAAAAGAGGTAACTGGGTCTCCAAGATCCAAGAATATGATTTGGATATCAAACCTACCAAGTTAGTTTGAGGCAGAGGACTCTGCCAACTCATCATAGAGAATGAACCACGAGATGACTTTGAAGAAGAACCAGTTGAAGAAAGTTTACCACTGGTAGTTTTTGTCAGTACCACAGATGAATGGTATTACGATATAGCTTACTTTCTCACATATGGTGAATGTCCTGAGAATCTGATAGTTAAGGAAAAAGAGCTATCAAATTAAGATTTTTCGTCGTCATTTGGGACAACACATTATTCAAGAAAGGAATTAATGGCATGCTCCTCAGATGTGTCAATAAAGAAAAAAACCCAAGTTACTTGAAGCCTTTCATAATCATGCTTGCAGTGGTCATTTCTTTGGCCAGTGACAACTCATAAAATTTTGCACGCACATTATTATTGGCCCACTATGTTTTTCGATGCTCAAAATGGGTATCAAAATGCAAAGCTTATCAACAATTTGTTGGAAGACCTAAATTGGTGGCTTTGCCTTTGAAGCTAGTTGTCATTGAAGAACCCTTTCAACAATGGGGGTTGGATTTCATCGGGGTCCTAAACCCAAATTCTAGTGTTGGTCATACTCACGTGCTCATTACAACTGACTACTTTACAAAGTGGGTAGAAGCTATACCAGTGAAACAAACATCTATTGTGGTAATCTATGACTTCATCAAAGAGAATATATTGATTCATTATGGAATTCCACAAAAGATCATGATGGAAAATGCCACCAATTTCTCTTCTGTAGAGATGATAGGTTTTTGTTATGGGTATGGGATATCTTTATCTCATTCATCATATTACTACCCGCAAGGAAATGGTCAAGTAGAATCCAATAACAAAAACATCATTACTATCGTGCGTAAGTTAGTTGAAGAAAATCAAATAACTTGGCACAAAAAGTTATATGATGCATTGTGGGCTGACCGCATAACTCCCAAAAGAGCAATCGGGATGTCTCCATTTCAACTCTTATATGGAACCGACACTCAAATTCCCATCACATTGGAGTTACCAGCATTATGATTGGCTTAAGAAGTTAACAATGAATGCTTCGCCAATGCATTGGATAAAAGGATCATGTTCCTAAGAAATCTTGAAGAACAAAGAAGTCAAGTAGCGAATAGGATCGAGGAACACCAATCCAAAGTGAAGAGGTTGTTCGATAGGAAAACTAAGGAGAGGCAATTTCAAATCAATGACTTAGTTCTTCTCTAGGACAAGAGACGTGAACCAAAAGGAAAGCACGGGAAGTTTGATTCATTGTGGCTAGGTCCTTTCAAGATCAGACATTTCTATGGAGATAGCACCTATTACTTAGCGTATCTTGATGGAACTCATTTGCATTTTCCCTATAGCGGGAAATATCTCAAGCACTATCAAAATTGAAAACGGGTTGTCCCCATGGTACACAGTAATTAGGATTTTGGTTTACTTCTTTCCCTTTTTTTTGTTCCCTCTCTTTTTCATCTTGTTTTTGCACATCATTTTGTCATTAAATTGTTGGGTTTGGGTCCGTTGCTACATCCATGAAGTCCTTCTCCCTAATTACGGCCCGATGTTATCGGCAATTAATTTTGACTTCACAAAATTAATAAGCATGAAAATTTTGAAATTTTTCAAAAGTATTCTTTTGTGTTTTATCACCTCGTCAAGATCATCTCGCTTGTGATCGTTCGGATCTTTGTTTTGTTCATTTCAGGCAAGAAATCCTCTCGTCAGGTCATAAACTGCATTAATAATTAATTAATTAATATTTAATTAATTTATTACCCTTTATTTGATAAAATCAATTTTATTAATTTTTGGGTTTTTAATTAAATAAATATTAATATAATATTTATTAAAAATCAATCGACAAGTTTTTCTTTATTGTCGGGGAAAATTAAGCTTCTGCTTCCAATTGTTGGGGATGCCAAATTGGCTTCCCATACCCAGATTTCCCCTTTCCTGGAAAATTCTTCTTATTTTCCCACTTGTGGGATTTCTTCTACTAATTTCCAATCCAACCGGTTGGCAAACAGGAAAAAAATCTCCCAATCTCCCACATGGGGAAATAGGATGGGGATTGCCAACCTGCCTTGCCATTTCCATTGGCAAATGACTGATATTTTTTTCCTTTTTCCTAGCAATTAATGCCACTACCCGAAGGAAGAGGAGTCAATTATTTCAATGGGAAGGGGAAATGGTTACGGGGAATCTTCTTTAATTCCCATAACCATTTCCCCGTGAAACTAGTTGGAAGAATTTTTTTCTTATTTCTTTAAGAGTGAAGGGAAGAAATATATCCACGCCATAAAGGAAACTAGCACGAGGCCATAGTCCATGCATACAAGGAAGAAAATTAGTCCACAAACAAGAAATGAAGGAGGATATTCCCACACATTGGGTAGAATAGTAGGCAAAAGCTTTCATCCTTTGCAAATATCTCACGAATCCATTGCCTGCACTAGTGATTGGGAAGAAGAAAGGAGATTGAAGAAAATCCACGCACTACACTGATCAGCAAGCAAAGGTCCACGCCAACAAAGGAACAAGGAGCTCTACATTTTAGCAGAAGATCCATGTATTTTCTTGAACTCAAAGCCCACATGCATCCATTGGTCAAGTTAGCAGTCCAAAACATGTTTTCCAAAGCAAAAATCCACAAACAAATGCCCATTCATTGCTTCAGAAAAGGAGGTGAGATCTTTTTGGTGAAAGTTTGGAGGGATCAGTCTTTTCCTGAAGCATCACCTATCTGCATACATCCTCTAGAATTTTTGGGTGTTCTATCCAAGAAAAGAAGGATGTATTTTTAAAAACAAGAAATACTTGATAGAAAATGCAATGGAAATACGATTATGAGATGCAAGAGTTGTTGGCTATTTTTCTGAAGTCAAGAAGGAATTAAAATTCTAATCTATTCATGTAAGGAACTAAAACAACAAACAAAAAGGAAAGGGGGTTTAACAAACCACAAGTGGGCCCTACCTTGGGTGTTAACCCTTCCTAAGGCTTGTGTCTACAAAAATGATAGAACTCATATTTTATTCATCAACATGAAGATTTAGAATGAAACTTACAAATTCCTAACTATGGATCGATCCCTTCTATAGTCTTGACATTCTCTTTATATTCAACAGAGATGAAGAGACCAATTCAAACTAACAGTTACATTTTGATTAAGTACAAGATCATTACCAAGAAATCCATAGATTCTTATGCATGCAATAAAAAACTGAGAAAAAGGTGTTCTAATACAACAACATAACTAACTATTCATCTAACAATCAATTATCAAGTTAAATCAACTAGTTCCATAGTTGTAGTTGTAGAGCATAATCAGGTATTGGCGTGAGATCTACTTCTTCTTGTTGTCATAACTACTTCTTTATTGACATGTGCAAAAACTCAGGTGAAGTATCCACATTGATCAAGCTTCCCAAAATCATGGTCTTGTATATGTGTGTGTTCTCCTTTGGTTACAGGTGTTTTTTGTGGATGAGTCCCAGTTGCTTGCATGTCATTTTTTGTGGATGAGTCCCTTTACATTGTGACAGAGTTTCTTCAGTTGCATGTTAGTGGCTACATATAACAACTTCTTGCAAACAAGTATGGCATTCAGAATAAAGCACTATTAATCATTTCATTATATCCAAAAGAGTAACATGCACATTCAAAATCCACATAATAGAGTAACTTAGTAATAGTTATATTAATTAATATAAGTGCCATAAGTTCAAGATTTATCAGATATGTTCAATAGTATATATGGGAAACACAAGTTTAGGGAGTATACATGGATAAAAAAATACATAGATGAGGCATTTAAAATAGTAAATAAAAGGGCTCATCACACCCCCAGAACTAGCTTCTTGAATGTCCTCATTCAAGAATTCTTTGCATTCTTCCTCTTTTTTATTGGGTTCATCTTGAATAATGTTGCATAGTCCTAAAGTCCATTGGTGTTGAGGTGCCTTCTGGTTCATTGAAGAAATAACTTGCATTCTTCTAAACCTTTCCATTACCCTTTCTTATAGTCCTCATCTAGCTTTTATGTTTCCAGACCAGTGGGGGGATAGGAAAATGAAAAATTGGTGGATAATAAGCAATGGGAAACCAAGATTTTCCACATCCCTTAGAGACTTCAATATAGGAATTTATCCTTCTGAAAAGTTTGAATGATATTAGGATATGAATGCATTTCTTTCCTCTTCATCTCGGTGACATTTCTTCCCATCTTGCCTATACAGGCATGTACTATTTCCATGTTATTATACTTAATGTAGTCTCTTTCCTCATCATGGGCTTCTTGTCTCATCCTGTATACCCTTTTTTATTTTATTTTTTTCTTTTTCATAAACTTCCCATATTCCTCAATCATTTCCTTAGTGTTTCCAGATTCTTCCTTGATCATCAAAGGTTGTACCTTGCACAAGTGTCTATAATCCACCATTTTTTCTCCCTGTATAGCTCATTGTTGAAGTAGGAACACATAGTGCCCAAATTTGTACATCCCCAATGTAGAGTATAGGGATCCAGTCTCTGTCATACTCTAAAGCATAATTATACATATATAGTTCACAGAGAAGTAGTTGGATCTCATGGGGCATTTTTAGATATATTTTGAAGAAAGGCTGGCTCCACTAATATCAAATGGGATATCATTGTTAATACAAGTATATTTCAATTGCAACATTTTTTCTTTTAAGAAGACAACATAAATGTTTGAGATGGTGGTCTACATTTGAATATTTCATTTTCACCTAAAATGTAGCTTCTTGTTTCTTTTTTAGCCTTGCAATTTCATTGTCCTTGGCCTTGAGTTGTCTATCTTTTTCCTCCAGATCTTGTTGATGTTGGAAGAGTAACTCTTCCTTCTCCTTTCCCACCTTCTTTTTGTAGCTTGTTAACATAATTCTCAAATTGTTGCACCCAATAGTCTAGAAAAGTGGTTTGGGTTTCCATATTTCTATGCATGTTATGGCCTAGGAGGCTCTCTAAAAACTTCTTTTATGACAACTTGTGGCTGCAGGTTGGGTGGTGGCATTGGTGGAGACACATGGGTTCTTGAGATTACATGAGCTATATTTGGGGAAACTGGAGGATTTCTATGTGCATTGGCTCAATAGATTCATGAATAAGTTTTGGCTCAAGGGTTTGGACAATGTTTTCAATTGTTTCTTCAATATCAAGTGGAAAATTTCTACAGTATCCATTACATTGGTTTGTGTTTCATGTATTGTTGTGTTGTCACTTCTCAGGTTGTTCTTCATTATCTATGTATCCACAAAGTTTTACTTTCCTCAATTTCCTTGGTCACTACATCCTCTTCATGTTGTGCATGAATAACCTCTGTTTCATTAGGGATCTTATGAACATTGGTTACATTTTCAATTTCTTCTATTGACACTTCTCCTTCATGTTGTATATGGGTTTCCCCAACATGAATGACCTCTGTTTGAACTCTAATTGGTTCAGTAGGGCTCTCATGAGTAGGTTTCTCACCTAACTCTTCCTCCTTTTTCTCTTCCACTTCCTTGGTTTGTTCTTCCATACCTATGTCTACATGTATATCTCCATGGGCTCCCTACTCAACATCCATTGGAATAGGTTCCTCATTTCTTTCTAGTTCTTCCACATCACTATCTAGGAAGATTGAAATATTTCCTTTAGACTTTGAGGTCTTGGTATTTTTAGTATTCATCCTATGGGATCTCCTAGATGGTTCAGAGATTTTACTTGAGGTTTCTTTTTCCTTTTGAGGAAGAAGACTCGGTGTTGATATATTTAGAAAATTTTTTCAATAACTATTCTCGGAGAGATGGGCCTAGGGCCTTGTTCTGGAGATGGAGGTTTTTCATGGATAGGTGTTTTTATAGGTATGGAAGCTTCTGAAGGAATGGGGGTTTTACAGGAGAGTAGGGTTTTTGACATGAATGGAGGTTGAAGCTAAGGGTTCAGGTGGAGGCATAGAAGAACTAGCTTTGAGCTTCTTCTCTTTTTCTTCCCCTTCCCCAAAAAATCATTAATATGTTTTTCTCTAGAAAAATCTCCCCAGTTTATCATAGGATGCTCCATTTCTAATGCATGTTTCACAATTAAAGTGACAAGACAATGGTGAGACAAGGAAGACCTACCCCTTTGTGATTCCTTACTCATCTTCTTCAAACTCTCATGTAAGAAATTAGGAACATTCACATGTCTACATTCTTTAAATGATTGAGCAGTTTAAAATGGACAATATTTAACTTGAATACCGACCCTCACAGGGTAAAATATTTTATGATATAGTTTGACACATCTTCCCAAAAAGGGTTTTAAAAAGTTCATAGAGTACCTTGTCTTTCTATCAAAAAGTTTTCATCCTCATCTCCAAACTCTATGTGCGAGCTTCATCTAGATTTTCTTTTTAGAAACATCTCACCCTCTGTTGGTAGTCTAGTGATTGCAACCAATATTTCATCATCAACTTTAACTTTCAAACCTTTACTATTTCTTTCCCATCCCTAAAAGGTGGTGGTGAAATTTTGTGACCATCGACTCATTGAAACCTTGGAATTTATTGATGTACTCCATCCAACCACTATCATGAAAGTACTGTAGAATTTTTGGTTGATTTTGAAGTTGTGAGTGGTCTGTAGGTTCATTTCTAATCAAGTCTCCCCCATTGTTAAGTTCTTGCAACTTCCTTAAGCTCTGAAGCAAGAGATAGTCTTTCACTTTGAATTGATTATGCAAAATTTGAAATGAGTGGAAGAACTCAAGTGTTTTCCTTTTTGAAATTTGTGACCAATTTTGCACGCAACTTGAAAAAGTGAGCATTAATTTGAATTTGAAGGATATCCCCATGTGAAGTGAGGATTTTGTGATAACATGGGGTGACATGGGAGACATGTCACATTATAGAAGGTGGTGAAAATTATGGTTAATAAATTTTATTGATGACTTGGCACATATATTAATTAAATATAATTATTCTAGCACTACTTTATTAAAGGAAATTGAGTGCACTTAACTCAAGATGTATGTTGAATGATTGTGACATGTGCCTTGTTGGAGTTCATGCCCTTGGATGCATGCATGAGGCTTGCATGTTGAGGTATTGTGTGTTGTAAGTTGAGTGTTTTTGCAAGTGCTCATTTTGTTAGTGTTGTTATATAGAATAAGCTCCATAATGAATTCAATTGATTCCTGAGAGGGAAGATTGAATTTTCTGGTGCTAACTATCTTCATCTCTTTTTTCTCATTCAGTTGGGTCCTTGATTCTTCATATACAATCTCAAGTTCTATCAAATAGGAAAGAAAAATAGGGCTTTGGTTGCATGCTGCTACTACAAGTGGATGTTCTAGTCTTTGCACCACCTCCTTTTCATCAGATATTATGCACTCCTTTGCCACAAATACACCAAATCCTACAAAATAGAAATGCTAAGAAAATAAAACATGTTAGTGAGTGGTGTTGATCACCATGAAGGCTTGATCACATCACTTTTATTCCTCCTTGGGGTATCCAACAAGATGGATATACCAAGGCCATTGAAGATCTCATTCCTCTAAAACTTCAGAAGATGAACCAACAGTTCAACTTCTACCTCAATTTGATGTTCTCATTTCCATCCTTTTTGGCCTCCTCTTGAACTATTGGATGAAGGTGCTCCTATCAGTTGGATTTTTATACAACCTCAATCTATGACCATTTACTAGTAGTTTGAATCTCATAGATCAATGGTGGTGAGTTTCACATCTCCATTGGGAAATATCTTCTCAATCTCATATGGACCTAGCCACCTTGTCCTGAGTTTTCCCATGTGGTCCTTGTATTTGGAGTCAAAGAGAAGAGCCCAATCACCTTCTTGAAATTGCCTTGTTTTGATGAACCTCATGCCACTTGATCCTTTGTTTTTGTACCACCTCTGTATTATGAAACAACCTACCTCCTCATTTCATCCAACTCATTGAGTTGAAGAATCCTTTTCCTCTTGAGCTTCAAAAAATCTATGCCCAATTCCAATGCAGTTCTTAATGTCTTGTGCTCAAACTCAATAGGAGAACAACAATCTTACCATACAATAGCTCAAAAGGTGTGAATCTAGTTGTTGTCTTCCATGTGGTATTGAATGCCCAAACTACCTCTAGAAGTCTTTCTGACCAATCCCTTCTATGCAAGTGTATGGTCTTTGTCAAGATGGCTTCAATTTCTCTTTTTTGTTACTTCATCTTGGCCATTGGATTATGGATGATAAGGTGTAGACTTCCTATGCCTGATTTCATATTTGTATAGCTAAATCAACAATAACTTCAGCAGTGAAGTGGGTACCTTGATCTATGAAAATCTCTCTTGCACTCCATACCTTGTAAAGATGTGGTCATATAGGAATTTTGTAAAATTTTTCACTCTTTTGATTTGGTAATGCTTTCACTTCTATCCATTTGGTGAGGTAGTTTGTGCACACCAGAATGTACTCTTTTTGTTGAGACTTAGGATCTATGGGACCAATAAAGTCCAATCCCCATTTATCAAATGGTTGTAATACTAGTTGAGGCTGTAATGGCATTTCATCTGATTTGGTAGGCTTTCCCATTCTTTGGCACTTATCACATCTTCTTGCATACAATGTTGCATCCTTGTGTAGTGTAGGCCAATAATACCCTATTGTTAATACTTTTGCATTTTTTTTTTAAAAAGTGTCCTCCACATGGCTCACTATGGAAGGATTTGAGGACATCATAAATTTCCTCATCATCTATACATCTTCTCATAACATTATCCTTCCTTGTGTGGAATAGGAAACCAACTATCTAAGAAAAATTCACACTTTTCTCAACAATATATTTCTTTTCAGAATATAGATAGTGTGGAGGTGTCTTACCTAAAACCAAATAGTTGGCTATATCAGCATACCAGGGTGTCTTGGTGGAAATGGAAAACAAGTGCTCATCTAGGGAAAGAATCATCCACCACTGCTTCTTCATTATTATTCTCCATCCTTGAGAGAAAATATGCTACAACATTGTCTTTCCCAGGCTTATCCACAATTGTTACATCAAACTCTTGTAAGAGAAAAACCATCTGATTATCCTACTACTTACTTACAACTAGTTTGTTGATCAGATATTTAATGGCAACATGATCAGTGTGAATAAACACTTGGGTAGCCCATGATGTAGTGCCTAAATTTGTTGATGGCATAAACAACTACTAAAAATTCTTTCTCAGTGACTATATAGTTAAGCTCAACATGTTGTACAGGTTCTTACTAGACATAATAGATTGCATAATTGAGTATCCCATCTTTTTTCCTAAAACAACTCCAATGGCATGATCTGAGGCATCAATGTGTATATGAAATGGAAAAATCCAATCTGGTCCTCTTAAAATAGGTGCAAAAGTTAGCATTTGCTTCAAAGTTTGGAATGCAACTTCACATTTCTCTGTCCATACAAATGCAACATCCTTTCCCAACAAAAAAAAAATGGTGTTGTAATTCTACTTGAAATATTGAATAAATATCCTATAATACCCAACATGACCCAAGAAGCTCCTTACATCTTTCTACTTTTTTTAGGTGTTGGTAGGTTTATAATCACTGATATTTTTTGTTGGATCTACTTGGATTCCAGTAGATGATAGAATAATGACCTAACACTATCCCCTCAAACATCATCATATAACATTTTTCATTGCTCAAAGATAGGTTATGCTCCTTGCATCTCTTTGAGAACCTTGTCTAAGTTCTTCATTGCTTCATCAAAAGTTTTCCATGGACTATAAAATCATCCATATATACCTCCATGCAATCATTGGTTAGATCTAAGAAGATGCTAAGAACTACTCTCTCTAAAATGTGGTAGGTGCATTACATAGACAAAAAGGGAAGAACAAAGTATGCAAATGTTCCCCATGGGCATGTGAATGTGGTCTTGTCCTGATCCTCTAGTGTAATTTGAATTTGGTTATAGCCATTATAGCCATCCAGAAAAGAAAAATATTTTTTTCCAACAAGAGTGTCGAGTACCTTGATCAATAAAAGGGAGTGGAAAATGATCCTTCTTTTTTTGTTGCATTCAGCTCCCTATAGTCTACACAGATTCTCCATTTTCCATTCTTTTTAGGTACAATAACAAGGGGTGACACCCATTGACTATCTAAAATTGGATATATGAATCCAACATCCAATAATTTCTTTAATTCTTCTTTCACTATATCCCTCACTTTTTGGGTTCATTCTCCTTCTTTGTGGTTGTCTTATTGGCTTGTAGTTGTCTTTGATGTATATCTTATGAGTACAGAGTTTAGGATGGATTCCATGCATGTCTCCATAGTCCCATGCAAATGTTGTCCTATGCTTTTTGAGAAGAGAATTAACAACTTCTTCTTGTTGCATGCTCAATGTTTTGTTCACATTGAGTGGCTTTCCCGGTGTAATTTCCACTTGCTTAGAAAGATCATTCATGGAGCATATGTTGCTACTTACAAAATTCAATATACAATCATGTGGAAGAAGTTGGTGTAGGATGTAGTTCTTACCTGGAACATTCATAGTACTCTTGTGGCAGGTAAGATTTGATTTTCAGGACAACTTATGCATTGCAATTTTCATCTTCTTCTTCATTCTTACCATAATTATTCTACAAAACATTAGAAAGAACAACATCCTCCTCATGTCCTTCTATTATGCATGAATTTTCTAGCATCATGAGCTTGAACTGAAGCTCTGGTCTTCTTCTTGGTTCTTCCACCCAAATGGTTTGGTCTTCTTCATGAATGGTTGTGTAGGGGGGTAAAGCATAATATTTTTGTGCCACTTCCATTAGAGATGATCATATTACTAGATCTACATCCAATGAATGCATCATAGTTTTAACCATGGTCTTCCTAGGATGATAGGATATCCTCCCAAGCTTGCTTTTGGTTGAGAACAATGAAGTCAGTAGGGTACTCCCAGAGTCTACCACTACTACCACATCCTCCAAAACTCCTTCAGGCTTAACTGTTGATCTGTATAAGCTGCAAGACTATGGTTGTTGGTCTTAGTCCTTCTAACTTCAAATCATCCATGATTTGTTTTTTCATTACATTTATTTTTGCCCCCAAGTCAATCAGTGTGTTTTTTATCATTGTGTCATTGATTGTGACATTTACTAAAGGGTTGCCTAGATCTATATATTTGGGCAGAATTGAGTTCCCAAGCATAATATCAACTAGTTGTCCAATGACCTATATAGTAGATGGATCTCTCCTCTTCCTTCCTAGCTTCTTAATGCATAGGTCCTTAACTAGTTTATTGTAGATGGGCATCCTTAATAGCTTGAATCAATGGTATTTTGACACAAATGTCTTTAAGTTGATTGAAAAATCAGAATCAGATTATGATTTGAGGTCAGTCTTCTTTTCTTGTAACCTTTCAGAAATGGTGGCTCATTACCCTGTATTTTACCTTTCTTGAATTTTGTGTAGGTTGTTGTGGATCATCCTGCAACATCTTTTTCTTCTTGTTGTGGGGTCATCATGCAACAATTGTGGTTCTTCTACAATTTCAGTAATGGTAGGTCCAGCTTTGGTGGAGGAAGTGCTCTTCCTGAGAAAGATGGATATTGTTGATATCAATAGAATAGGTAGGGTATTGAGTTGGTTTAGTGGAATAGGTTGGTTGAGCAGCTTTATTTATTGTTAGGATTAGGCATTGGTTGAGTAGGTAGTTGTGTGCTTTTGGTTGGGAGCCTACTTGGGGGGTGGAACATTAGAGCTTGTTTTTTTTTTTATTGATAAGGAGGTTGTGGTTGTGGATAAGCTTGTTGGTAATTAGGAGGTGGGTTATTCCAATGTTGTCCCCCTCAGGGTGTTTCCATGATTGAGGAGGTTGTTTCCATTGTTTTGTGGTTGGCCTTGGAATTGAGGTTTCCATTGTTGATATTGGTTAGGATATGGGCCCATCCTTGAGGGTTAGCCCAAGGTGGGGCTGCATATATGAATTATTAGACCAATTTTGAAATGAATGCATAGGGTCTTGTGTCATACCTCCTTGCCTCGGTGGCCATGGTTTCCTTTGAGAAACATAGAAAAATTTCCCATCTTCTATCTCCAACATCTTGAAATCAGGTGAAGCCTCCTTTCTTGAGCAATGTTGGCTAATTCTCTACATCTACAATCTAATTTCTTCTTTTTCATGCATGGAAATACTCTGTGAGTGTTGCTTCTACATCTTCTTTCTTCTTTTTGGTGTAGAGAATCTAATTGATTGGCCATATCATTATAATCTCTACTTCATGTTTTTTAAACATGCTAACAATCTCTACTTAGATATGTCCCCCATTGTTTTAGTAGATAATCCACCTCTTGATCTTACATTTCTTACCCTCTTCATAGTAGCTCTTGAGTAATTTTTACAGGCTTCACATTTGTTCAAAAGTAGCTTTTGAAATGTCCCCTACTCCTATCAAATCCAGAGCATCCATGTCCTCCTCACTGAGTCCCTTCAAAAAGAGTAATTTGAGGGAGTCAGGTGGTATGTCGGTGGTGTGTCTTGACTTTAAACAAGAACAAGAACCTTTCCAAATAGTCTTCCAATGGTTCATCCTCTTTTTGTGTCATCCTATAGATTTCATCACCTCCTTTGTTGTTTGGTCTGTAATAGTCTTGGTACTTATTGAGGAACTTCTCCTTCATTTGTGCCCATGTAGTAACAACATTCCTTCCCAATCCCATGAACCACCTTAAGGATGCATCTTTGAGTGTTGTAGGAAATAATTTCAACTTATGTGCATCAATAGTATAATCATAGCTCTGCACAAAACATCAAACTCAAAGAGAAAGGTGTCTGGATCTTCTGACATAGCTCCATGGAAATTTGGCAAGGTTGATGGAGAAATATTCTTCATACCAACAGCTACATTATTGTTATTGATGATGGGGAACTCAAAGGTGGTTTCCCCATTTTGAGCATTTTGGTCTACTTCTTTTCATCCCTAGCTACTTCTCGGAGAACTATAAAACTTCACTTGGGATTGTCTTTGAAAATCAAACCTAGTACAAGGTTTCTTCTTCAAAATATTCAAATCTTAGAGGTAAATGAAGAGATTTGTGCTACTTGTGGATTAGGTAAAAATATACCATGGGCATCCCTTGGATGGTGCATGCATCAACTACTCAACTCATTCAATGGTAATTAGTAGGGGGGTTCTAGTTTGAGATGAATTCCTAAAACCTAGACTACTTCTAAGAAATGAAAAACCCTCATTAAAAACCTAATAACTTGGCAGATCCCCAAAAACGCCAAAAATGGTGGTGCAAATTAACTTGTAGCAATTAGTATGTTGTTCACTAATCCACAATCATTTATTCATCAAACCTAGGGACGTAAAATTTCAACTTTGTCAGTGTTGTATACATAGTTACATGTGCTTAAGAGGTATAAACTAAAATATTGTTGTCACAAAATTGGAAAATACAATGCTGAAATAAACTAAGTTGCAAATGAAAGTAGATGCTACAACTAATCAATAAAGCAGGTAAAAACATAACACAAGTAAAGGAATAAATTGTTGCAATTCTAATCTATTCATGCAAGGAACTAAAAAAAAACAAAAAGGAAAGGGGGTTTAGAAACCACAAGTGGGCCCTTGGGGTGCTAACCCTTCCTAAGGCTTGTGTCTACAAAAAATGATAGAACTCATTTTATTCATCAACATGAAGATTACAAATGAAACTTACAACAATTCCCTAACTATGGATCGATCCCCTCTTAGTCTTGACATTCTCTTTATATTCAATAGAGATGTGAAGAGACCAATTCAAACTAACAATTACATTTTGATTAAGTACAAGATCATTACCAAGAAATCCATAGATTCTTATGCATGCAATAAAACTGAAGAAAAGGTGTTCTAATACAACAACATAACTAATTGTTTAATCTAACAATCAAGTTATCAAGTTAAATCAACTAGTTCCACAATTGTAGTTGCAGAGCATAATCAAGTATTGGCATGAGATATGCTTCTTGTTGTCATAATTTTCTTTTTATTGACATGTGCAAACTCAAGGTGAAGTATCCATGTTGATCAAGCTTCCCAAAATCATGGTCTTGTATATGTGTGTTTCTCCTTTGGTTGGAGTTCTTTGCTATGGATGAGTCCCAGTTGTTGCATGTCAGTTGTTATGGATGAGTCCCTTTACATTGTGACAAGTTTCTTTTGATGCATGTTAGTGGCTACATATAACAAATTCTTCTTACAAACAAGTATGGCATTCAAAAGCACTATTAATCATTTCATTGTATCCAAAGAGAGTATTAACATGCACATTCAAAATCCACATAATAGAGTAACTTAGTAATAGTTATATTAATTAATATATCAAAGGCTCTATTTTCATCCATCTAGCTCCATCACAAGGCACAAGGATGGTTCATCTGCATCACACTGCATAGGAGGGAAGTTTTTTCTATTCCATCCACCATTATATTACATTTTTACACATAGTTATTGTTCGCTACTTTCACAAAGTGTGACTAGCACAAGAGCACCTAGGGCATGATTGCACACACAAGCACATAGAACTACATCAGGTTTGAGATGTAGTGCAATGCTCAATTAGTAAGTCCACCATTTTGGCCACTGAGGATAGTCTAACCCCTTCATATGTATCTTTCTTTTTTAGAGGTTTGATGCTCATCTTGGGATTTTGTAGGTCTCATCTTCATTTATGAATTCCAGCGATATATCACGCAGATCCAGAAAAGCTAGTGCACAAAGAAAGAAGCAAACAAAGACAATCACTTAGCGACACCTCATAGGAGGTTTGCAGAGATTTTTCACAAACCAAGGCACCCACAAGCACCCTTGTACCTATCCAGTGTCCTGACTGCTCAGAGATTGCCCAAATTTGTACTTTTTTAGACCTCGGCACAATGGTTCCCTCCTCCTTTTCTCCACCATCTCGTGACACACCCAACAAGATCGTCAAATCGCTTAAGTTATTTCTAACCCTATTTGTTAATTAGGGTTTCACATTTTTATGTACTTAGTTTCTTGGGTCACTTTCCTTATTTAGTTTAGCTCTTATTTACTATTGTACTTCTTAGATTAACTATCTAAAATATCCATTTTAGTTAATAATTTTGGTGAACCCGACATATCTAACCCTTTCTTCTAATCATGTCTTCACCTTATCAAGTCATGACTCAATCGTCTTATCCTACTTTTGTGCCTACTAAGGTTTTAGGTATAGTTACTACCACTACTAATTTTATGTGTGTGTGTACTCAACATCCTCCTCACTTTGTTATGCCTAGGGCTGACCCATCTATTAATGTAGTTACTACTCATCGCACTCACCTTAATTCTCTTATGGCTACACCTACTTTTTATCCCTCCACCCATTACTTTGGCAGCTCCTCCTACTACTTCTAAGGGCTATGACATTATTGAGCAACTTAAAAATACACCCACCAAGATTTCTCTTTATGACTTATTGTGTAATGCACTAGACTATCGTAACACACTAGAAGTTACCCTTCATGTTATTCATATTGAAATTGATAACTTTGTGGTGGCCTTTACACATCTCATATAGTCCCTTCGCAATTTTCCACATGCCATATCTTTCACTAACAAAGATCTATCACCTTTTGCTAAAAGCAATCCATGTGTGCCTTTACTCATTACTACCGTCATTAGCACCACTTGTATTAAACGGGTACTTATTGATAATGGATCAGCCATCAACTTATGTGTTTATTCTCTTCTCAAGTATTTGGGTATTAGTGATACTCTTATTTCTAGGAATTCTACTATCATCTCGAGGTTATGACTCTACCACTCGCACATGTTTAGGAACTATTTCATTACATATCCGAGTTGGGCCTAAGATTGTTCTCATTGATTTCTATGTTATAGATGCCTCATTTCAATTCAATATCTTATTAGGTAGACCTTGAATTCATGCAATGCAAGTTGTTCCATCTACTATTCACCAATGTGTCAAATTTTTGCATGATGGATATGAGCATACTATTACCATAGATCTAGATCCATTCAAATATTGTCACATAGACCCTATTACTATTATTCCCATTCCACCTTCGCAACATATTCCATACAGTAGCCTTGACACATATGACATTGGTCAATCTAGTGTTTCATAATCTTCTTCTGTTGCTACAAATACTCCAGCTATTTCTACTCACACCACAACTATTATTTCACCTACGGTATCACCTCCTATCAACATTCCTTCCTCACCTATCAAATCACCTTCCATAGCTCGCCTTCCTTCCACCTACCAATATACTTGATAATGCTACACAACATGAGAATGCTAACACCGATGATTATGAGGACTCTGATGACGAATTCGACACTATCAAACTAACCGATGAAGCATTAGGTCAACTAAATTTCACACCGGTTGACGTAGATGATTCTTACTTTGAAGACACATTTGTGGCCGATGGCCTGGGTGAATATAAGTTCAAGACCCCTCCTTCTACCAATGCTATGATACTTTATCAAGGATCTATTAATATTGTTGAGATTGTTTCATCTCCTATCGTGCGGTCTACATCTTCATCACCTCCTTTCACATGCACGCTTCTCATCAACAACTCCTTTTGGCATAATATTCCACTTGATTGTACTTCCTCATATACTATTTGCACACTTGAGGGCTTAACTAGACTTGGTTTAACACTTAATGATATCTTACCACCAATTCACTTGTCTCATATTTATCATGGCTATTGTCACATCACGACTTCTTATGGCCTTCATGTATTTCATTTGACGATCTTTATTTCTTGCACTCCTCGTACTACTCCACCGACACTTGGGCAAATATTGGCTTGACTACCGTAAGCTAGGAAAAATACACTACTAACAAGGAAGTAAAATACCAATAATCATACCTCCTCCTTCGCGTTCCATAGCAAACCTCAGAATGGGCTAGGAAACTTGGATTGAGCCCTGATTTTGTGATATGTAGGTGCTTTTCTTCAAGACGGAGCAAGACCTTCCTGCAACAACGATCTTCTTACTTTGCACTAGATGGGAAAAAGGATTATGAGGCTATTTTGGCATTAGGATGAGGCAAAATGATGTTCTTTGCTCAAAGGATGCAAGAACTTAGATATGGCATGAAAGCTTATTCTCCGTGTGTTTAGAGGGGAGGGGTAAGGTTGTATTTATAGCCTGAGGGAGTGATTAGCTTAGATTAATTTAAGTAATCATGGTTTGAAAATGTGGGCAAGATTAAGTGGGTGGTTTGAAAATGTGGGCAAGATTAGGTGGGTGGTTTGAAAATGTGGGCAATATTAGGTGAGTGGGGGCCACGAAGAATGGGTGAGGATTTGAATTATATTTTTAATTCATAAGTGGAGGATTTTAGGTGAGTGGGGACCACGAATGGTGGGTGAGGATTTGAATTTGAATTTTTAATTCAATAGTGGAAAAACATGGAGAATAATGACATGTGGTGAGGATTAGATTATTTTTAGATTTTGAAATGGATAATTAATCAAATTATATTTGATTAATTCGAAGTGTATTTTTGTGGGAAATGAGGAAGGGAAATTAATTGATTTAGGATAGATGTGAAATTGGGGTGTCTACAACTACTACATTGGTAGTACTCTAGATATAAACCACACTTCTCTCATGTTTCCTTTCGGTAGTATCTCCATAGGTAATGACTCATCTCCAACTTATGCTCTAAATCTTTCTTGTTGGTATGAACACAACTGTCCACCAGTACCCTTCACCGATGAAGAGTATGCCATGACTATCTACACATTACATTGCAATGGTTCTTTATATGATCCACCTTATTTTGTTGCTTATCAAGTTTCCAATATTGCTCTAGTATGCTTTGATCTCGACAGTGATGACCTCATTAGACAGTGGCACATGGCTATATTCACTATTACACACTTGGGGGAATAACATCTAACACATCCCCCCACCATATTAGCATTAGTGCATCTATCATCTTTGCATTATCATACATAAATCTCCTAGCTTAGACATACTCATCACATGTTTTAGCGTCGTCATTACCTGATGACACACTCTTTTGCTTCGGTTCACACTTGACTATTGAGGGCATACTACACATGAACCCCACACATTACACCATAGTAGCTACACACCGCATCCATTTACATGTCTCGTGACCTACATCTTACATCATACATCCTACATTTAGACTACATCATTTCAACCATTGCGCATTTACATATCATACATACTTTACACATCATATTAGTGTTCATCATATACATGTCATACTCCTATTGTCTATGCATCTAGCATCATATACTACTCATCCTACATACTACATTACTATCTACACATATTACCTAGCACACTATGCATTGCATTTTACACATTTCTACTCATCATATGGTTGTCTACTCATCATATATACTACATCTATTTCTACGTGTTGCACTCAATACCCTATGGCGCACTTTAGTTCCTTGGTCCATGCTAGAATGTCGGGGTTTACCTATCAAATGGACCTTATCATACACACACGTTCATCATTCAACATTTCATCATGTGACATTCCTAGGCTAGTGATTTGCAAAGGTATTGGTGATGTTTTTAGGTGTCATGAAGTGTGTTAAAGGTCCTTGAAGATTAGAAAGAGTGATAAAGTAATAAGGAGGTCGGCTTTGTGAAGCAAGCATGTTTAACTCGCCTAATTAGGAGGCCTAGTTAGTAAGTATGCTATGACATGATGGGGTATAAGTATGCATGAGTTGGTTATGAATTTTCAATGCATGGAGAGCGTGTGAATGAGGTGTAGAGGTATTCACAATTGTCTTAGAGTGTTGATTCAAGGTTTGATCATGTTTTCTAGGTCTGCACTAGACCTATTATCAAGCCCTAGGTGACCAAATAAGGTGATATGATTTGTTTTAGATATATGTACTCAAATGTGAACATTGGAAAAGGTGTAGTGTGGTGTTTATGAGGTTCTCGGTTTGTAATTTTGAACAAGATATTACATTTTTACCTCTACCGAGTTTATGAAAGCGAGAAACCAATTTCGATTTGGACTTCCTTATGCTCATTGGCATGTGTAAACTCTTGATGGTTGTCCAATTTCTTCATGGTAGTTGTGGAAGGGTCTTAAGATGATGATATAATCAATAGTTTAGAGATTAAGGGGTAGAGCTTTATGAATAATCCTTAAGAAGCTAAGGAGGTTCTAAACCGTCCTAAAACCCTAATTCAAAAGTGATGGAGAAGATGTTATTGGCTATGGCCTAGAATTTTTTATAGTTTTATGATTGAATGTTGTAGAGGACTACTCCACATTTCTCCAAGCGGTATTTAGGTGTCTTGACTATATGTGGACGTCACTCAAAAAGGCAGGTTAATGAAGAATTTGATATTTCTCTCAGGTTTTGCATTGGACTGGGTGAATAAATTGATTGTGGAGGAATTATGGGAGATATAATTCATGTATAGAGTGGGTTTATAAAAATTTTGAGCCCTTAAGAGGTCTTTGTAAGTCCATTTTGCAAGATTGGTTTTTGAGCGCTTTTGGGCGCTTTCAGTGACCTTGTTACAAAGGTGTTTTTGGGATTCTACACTCGAAGTGATGGTGTCATATAAAATTGGTGATGACCATGAGGTCATGATATTTCCAATGATATATCACACTTTAATATTTGAGGTGATTTTATGATGTTTTGGCTTCAATCTTTGAAGACTAGTTTTGTAGGTCTTAGACCTAGTGAAGAAGGTTGATCCAAATGGTGGTGTCTTTGCATGTTGTGATGGTTCAAAGTTGTAGAAACATGATGGAGGTTACTTGAAGCATTATAAAACATGTCTAAGTGGTCTTATATGTTTGATGAAGGTTTTATTGCTCAAGAACACTCATCTTTGGCGAGTGAGTTGTTTTGGTGTATTAGGCCTATTTGAGACCTAATGGATATGTGAAGGTTTTATATGCTATTTTCGATCTATATGGTCCTTTGTATGATGTTTCTATGGTGTTATTAGGTTTTTAAAGGTAATTTTTCCTATTATGGCTGGCCTATATGTAATTATGTCAAGAGTCATGTATAAAAGCACATTATAAGGTTGATTTGAGCTAGTTGAGAAAATAAGGAAAAGTGCGAGATAGAGGGGTGTTTATAGAGGTGAAATAGGTATTTGTGACCATTAAGAGATGGAAGAGAGTGTGTGCAGTTTTTAGAGAGATAGGTCATTAGGCCTAATCAACTTGAAGGAAGAAGTGTTTGAGCCAGCTAACAAGAAGGGAAAATTTGAAGAAGATAAAAGGAAAGAGAGATTCATAGGTGTCATCAGTAGTTGTTGAGGAAATATTTAAGAGGTGAAAAATAAATTTAGTGGATTTAGTTGGTGTTGAGTCCTCTAGGGCTTATGACCCTTGTAGGGTTAGTGCTCCTTGTGGGGCTGGTGCCTCA
Organism: Taxus wallichiana var. yunnanensis; assembly: GCA_018340775.1. NCBI lineage: Eukaryota > Viridiplantae > Streptophyta > Pinopsida > Cupressales > Taxaceae > Taxus > Taxus wallichiana. The sequence goes on from CM031237.1 coordinate 576,229,134, forward strand.
ATAAACCTAGGGGTTGGTGCTTCTTGTTGGGTTGGTGCTCAACTAAATTTAGTTGCTCAACTAAATTTGAATAAATTCTAAATGTGTAGTGTGAGGAAACTTATCCTTATGAAATAATGAAGGGAGATCCTCATATGCCCCTAGGTTTTTGATAAGGGATTCTTCATTAGTTAATCCATCTAACTATTGAATATTAATCAATGCATTGTTTTTAATAAGGTTAGATGATAATAGCACTAAGGTTATTTTCTAATGAGTTGTATAAACATATTATGAATGCATTCATGGCATGATCGGGGCTAATGGAAATTTATACAAATCCTTATTAGTATGCCCAAGACCTTGATAATAGTGTTGTTTGTGAGGCAATACTGGCTCAGGGATTCCTTTTACATGACATTCAAGTCCTTATCTAGTGAAGCCTTTTTATAAAAGTATTTATAGCCTATCCAATATTTATGATCAGTGGGAAAAGTTGTGGTAGTGTGTATGGCTATTTGTGGGATATGGTGGCACTATATGCCAAGAGTAGACAAGTAATCAATATTGGTATATACATGGTACTTAAAAGGGGTGGGATTAGTGGAGGTAGTATATATGAATCCTTGATAAGAATATTAAAGGAAGACATGGAGAGTAGAAGGGACAACATGTATAACATATATACAATGCTTCCCTAATAATATATAAATAGATCGTTAGGCATGACTTGACAAATAACATTAAGACTATGCATGCCCATAGTAATTGGTGACATGATTTTCCCAAGGACCTAACGTGGTATATTATTGAATCCACTAATACTCATAGTAAAAGGGGTAATTTTATCATCATACATACCTAATCGATGGAGAAAGGAGATATAATAGATATTGAGGCCCGACCCATTATCAACAAGGACACACTTAACTACCATATTTATGTAATTTGATTTAAAATATAAAGGAAAATTATTGTTATTGACCTCTTTTAGTGGAATATCGATGGAGCCAAAGCATATATTTTCCTCTTTGAAACACGAGAGGTACTTTAAGAACAAATGTTACATATGAAAAGGGATGTATTATGATGGATTCATGCATTTTTAAAGACTTAATGTTTGATATCTTTACATGTGGGGTTAAGTTGAATATACTAAGTGAATGATAATGAGGGATCATTAGAACATTCATTATAGTACCAAAAAAAAGAAGCAACAATATTAGAACAAAAGAATCATGAACTAAGAGAATAAGGAGAAACCCTATGGAAACTAGGGCTTAAACAAATTGATAGATTTGATCAAGCATTGGGTTCACCAAATGTTTACACCCTTAAATGTATAATTGCAATATAAGCAATATAATATGTAAGGGTTTGTTACAAGGATTTTTTCTAAATTAATTATTTAACATTAACCATGTATATCTAGAATAAAACATTAATAATTACAACTATGCCAAAATGATACAATGAAAGCTCAAAACACATAAGAAGAGATAAATAATTATATGTGTGGAGTGGTATAGGGAGGATTTAGGGGTGCATATTGGGTGAATGAGTTGTTCTGAAAATGAAAGTGTCATTCCTCACTGAAACTATAATTATAAACTATGCCTAACCAAGACTGTACAACTATTCCTGAACACAGTATGGTCTTGGATCCTTCTATACATTTTTGGACCTGCTTATCATAGGATTTTATAACATCTTCTACACTTATTTTTCTTATTAATGTGTGTCCATGTATGTCGTTTAAGCTTGCATAACCTCAACATAACCTGTAATAATATATCACAAGTAGAAACCCTAAATATCTATAATACCCTTCATCAAAACATTAAGGAGAAATTGGTGTGTGGGTGAGGTTGGACTACCCTTAGTGTTTAACCCATGTTGAACCCATCCAAGTGTTACACTACATTCCCTTGAGAAGGATCAAGCCTCATGTATTTCTCCTAGTATAAATGCAAGTAGTGTATGTAATCTAATCCAACCCCTATATGATCCCTCATGTACTTTGACATAAATATAACAAGTTAACCATAGAGTTGATAATGTAGACAATGTAGTAATAGTGTGATGTGGTGTGCTTCAACTACTAGACTAAATCCATTTATCCCTTAAAGAGATTTGAGAATGTTTGGAGTTACTTTTTATAACTAAGACAAGGCTTTATGACCTTTAAGTGTTTAGTAATAGAGGAAGCTAGACTCTTTGGCTTGGTTGAGTGCTTCAGACCTGATATAGTGTCTAGTCTAAATGATGTGCAACTACTTTATGGAAATTTTGGAGAGCCTTGAGTGCTTTGGTGTTGATATTTGTAATGGAATCCTATAAGAGTGTCATGTGATTTATGAAGTGTATTTGACTTAATTATATAGGCTTCCCCAACTCAAACCTGGAAGATGAAATGATAAGCATAAGATATTAAATTTGGAAAAAGAGTCATTATATCATAGTCCATTATGGACTTGAGTTGTATGGTTTTGTGTAGGCAAACAATAATGTAAAATCTAAAGTTTAAGAGTGATGCCTTGGGTTGAATTATTGCTTTAGTTAATTAATATTCTCTAGATGAATGATAGAGTAGTTTACAAAGATGATTAATTTAGGAGAGAGACATGTATACCAACTACACTTATAATGTGAGTATTTGTCTTAGCATAATAAAAAAGTCAAACTTTTCATTGTTAAAGGATAAGTTACTAAATGTTAGTGACTACAATTATAGGCTAAGTTATACAGGTCCTAAACAGAGTAATGTCCAATTTAATTTTTATAGACAAATCATTTCCAAATATAGAACATCCCTTTTACCGAATATATAACCTAAACCATTTTTTATCAATCCACGTAGATAAGTATTTGTCCCTTTGTTTCTTCTAAGGAATCATTATATAATTTTAACATGATTGCAAGTATTAATGATTTATTTTCAATATTCATGGTTTAATATTTATTAATTAATTTAAAGTAATCATTTGGTAGCATTCTTTAACTTGTTCCTAATTAAAGTTTTACACACTTGTCATGATAAATGTATAACATGAAAAATTGAAAAAATTGGCCATAAGCCCCCACTTGAAAATTTCCTCTCTCGGTCATTGTAAACCCTTCCTCCGTCCAACCTATCACTCACACACCCTTTTCGGTTCTATGTCACCCTCATTTCACCCTGGAGGAAATTTCTAATATTATTTTCAAGTGTGTTGAATACTTTAGGGAAGAGTACCTAAGATGATAGATGAATTTATTAAGATTTGATGGAAAACAATTTCCTCTAGAGGCCTAAAAAAGCTATTTTGGTCATTTTGCAATTGTAAACACCCTATGGAAGCCTATGAGGAAGATTCAAACCATTTGAGGTGATGTTGGATAACATTAGGGATGTCCAAGGTAATTTAGGAAATTTTGTGAAGAAAATTGATGTCGGGAACAAGTTAAGCAAAACCAGGTCATTTTGGGCACAGGGAATGAAAGCTCTAATGGAGAAAGTCAACTTATTCAAAAGATTATAGGAGTTCTAGGAGTTGGAATCTCATTAAATATTATTCTTAAATGTCTTGGAATTATCCATATTATGGAAACATAAAATTTTTGCTAAGACTTCAATATTTTTGTGATAACTCAAGTCATTTTTGTTGCTCCTTCATACTCAAAGAGTAAATGTTGCCAAATTGCAAACTTTAAATATATTGGGCTCTTGATAATGTTTGGTATTATCTAAATAGGTGATTTGAAGTCAAAATCATATAAGGTTTGACCCCAAAACACTTTATCATGCTACAGAGGCAAAAATCACTCTTGATGTCCCGAAATGCACTCGATATGTGACATCGACATTCTAAAAACTCCTTTGTCACAATTTTTCACTCATTGTGTCCCTCTTGTACCCCCAAGGTTCAAAGGGTACAAATAGGACACAAAAGTGTGACTACCCTATGGAGGTTATGTTTTCTTCACTTTAAACTTGTGAATTGAGTGGTTAGGTGAGCACAAAGTCAAAATTTGACCACTTTTTCATGATAAAGACCCCTAGTCACAATATTTCACTCATTATGTTTCCCTTGTACCCAAAAAGGTGAAAAGGGGACAAGGGGACACAAAAGTGTGACCCCCATCGTTTTCAAGTTGTAACACTTACCCCTCACTACTTGTGCACCTAGGTTACACAATTTTACTTACCAACTTGCCCCCTTATATGATGGCTAGACCCTAATTCCCATAATTACCCCACAATCAATTTATTCACACAGTCAAATGCAAAACACGAGAGAAATATCAAATTCTTCATAAACTTTCATTTTTGAGTGAGGTCCACATACCGTCAAGACACCTAAATGCCACCTAGAGAAAGATGAAAGAGTCCTATATAATTTCCAATCATCAAAATAGAAAAAATAATCCATTCTAGGCCATAACCAATAAGATCTTCTCCATCACTTGTGAACTAGGGTTTTAGGAGGGTTAAGAACCTCTTTTTCTTCTTAACGATTGTTCATAAAACTCTTTTCCTTAATCTTTAAACTAATTCTTGGATCATCATGTTAAGACCCTTACCCAACTACCATGAAGAGCTTGGACCACCATGTAGAGTTTTCACATGCCAACGAGCACAAGAAAGTCCAAATCGACCTTGGTTTTTCACTTTCACAAACTCGGTAGAGATAAAAATGCAATATCTTGTTCATACTTGCAAACCAACACCTAAAAATTTGACCATACCTCATAAGCACCATACTACACATTTTCTAATGTTAAAATTTGCATACCTTGCTCTAAATAGATCAAATAACCTCTTTTTGTCACATAGGGCTTGAGAATAGTTCTAGTGAAAACTAAAAACATGGCCAAACCCCGAACCAACACTCGAGACACTTGTGAATGTCTCTACACCTCATACTCATGCTCTCCATGTTATGACAATGCATAACTAGCTCATGCATAGTTTTACCCCATCATGGCATACCATACCTGCTGACTAGGCCTCCTAATTAGGCCAGTTGATCATGCTTGATTCACCAAATTTGACCTCCTCGTCACTTTTCCACTCTTGCCAACCTGCGAGGACCTTCAACACACTTCATGACACCTAAAAAACATCAAAAATACCTTTTCAAGTCACTGCAACACTCCTACAAGCCATTACACTATTAAAGACACTATGAGACACCATGCAATCTCACACCAAGACACTACCAATCAACATTTATGTTTCTTACCTCTTTTGACATCAATGACACCTCAAAAACAATAAAACATCACACTTTGACATCAATGAAAACACAAAACCAGAAATCTCCCCTTGTTAAGACCCTTACACAACTAGCTCATTCTCCCCCTAAGGTATTCACATGCCATCAACTCACTCTCCCCCTTTTGACATAAATGACATAGAACCATACCTACAGAACTTGGTTTTCTTTTGTCACAACACAATAGAGCTCTCACCACTAGGTTGGAAACATCAACCAAATCAAACAAGGTCCCTTTAACCTCTTTCATATCATATTTGATTCTTAGAGAAACACAAGAGCAACATAGCCCCCTAAATGATGTATACCTTTAAACTCTTACTTAGTCCTTGACCATGCACTTCTTAATACACAACCGATGATGCAAATGCATAAAAACCAATTTTTAGCAAAAATGAACACACAACTTACCTTACCAATACAATTTCTCATGTTTTGTGACCATCTTCAAACTTCAAACTAATCCTAAGGACTATCCAAGCTTCTTTTCATCACAATCTTTCTCAAAACACATCTGTATAGCTCATGGAACTAAAAGTACACCTCCACAACTCTCCCGAGTCCCACACTTCATAATCAATTCAACAACACTACCACTATCTTTCATCCTTTGTCTTCATGAGCTTCACTAAGCTACTTACATGTCAATGATCTAAAACCACATGATTGACTCCCCTTGAGTCCTTAACCTTCATTCTACTACTCCGAACTAATACTTTCCTTCAAGAGTATTGAATATCATGAGATATCAACACACATCTTGTGAGTCATAACATATTCACGCTCCCCATAGCTACAAGAACCATACAAGTCTGGTCATGGAGGAAGAGACACCTAATCTACTCCTTTTTACTTCTTGACCCCTTCAAAGACCACTTTATTATAGCTAGATACCAATAGAGATAGTACGAACCTCACCGACTATGCCTAGAACTAGCTAACTCATACTTTCTTCAAACAAAACTAGATCATCCTTCTTTGACATCATATTGTGCGCTCAACCAATGTATATCACCGTAACTCGGACCTTACCAATACTTTAAGAATTTGAATAATATCAATGAGTAAACTTACTTACCTTGAACTTTTGTCAAGCTTACAGAGCATAACTATCTCCTCCTCAACCTGACACGTTTATTTTTACTTTATTCTTCATATTAGGCCTCATACTAATTTTCAAGCCTTGATTTCACAAGATCAAAACTATATACTTAGATTTGTATGTCCCGATGTCAAGTCTCCATCATGCAACTTTTATGTTTGATCTCTACACACAGTTCAACCTATTTTGCCACATGCTAGGTTTGCATGCCTCTATTTGAAGCTTAAAGCTTTATGATAATGTTAGATAATACAAGCCTTAAGATACGGTCTTAAGCTCAAAACATGCATACCTAGATTTCTCTTTTTCATGATGACAATTGTTTATGCCCATAATTTTGTTGTATTTTGTCATGTAACTTTGCTTCTATTTCAATCATTATAACCTCCAAGGTATCCTTGAGATCCATTTAATTCTCTATATCCTTCTTATACGGTTATACCAAGTCTTCTAAGCATAATTCACTACCCAGAGACACATATGCATCATTCTTCAAGTTCAAACATACTTCAAACTGACTCTTCATTTGCTAAGCCTTCTCCCACCTTCTTGACAACATACTAAATATCAACACACACCATATGAGGCATAATATGTTCATGTACACCTCTCAAATGAACTCAAGACCACCTTCTAACCTGTTTTCTTGCAATTGGAGCTAAAAGATGACTTGCTTAGCTCCCCAAGACCTTAACTCCATTAATGATTGTTGGGTACATGAATCACACCTAATTCCTACCTAAAATGTTCAAAAGATTCCTTTGGTAGTGGCTTGGTTAGAATATCAACAATTTGATCCTTAGTTGATACATATTCAAGCTTAACACTTTTTTCATTCACTTGCTCTCTTAGAAAATGATACATGATAGGAATGTGTTTGGTCCTTGAATGCATGATAGGATATTTGACACACTTATTGCACTTGTGTTATCATAAAAAATAGGAATAAGATTGTCATACATTACCTTGTAGTCTTTTAGGGTCTATTTCATCCAGAGAACTTGAGTATAACATGAAACAATTGCAGCATATTCAACTTCACAAGTGGACAAAGATACCGATCCTTACTTCTTGCTTGACCATGACACTAGGAAGGATCCTAGAAAGGAAGCTCCACAACTAGTTCTTTTCATATCATCTTGACTTCCTGTCTAGTTAATATAATTATAAGTAGGCATGTCAAAAACTTTGCTTCTTGGATACCATAATCCATACTCCATAGTCCCTTTGAGATATCTAAAAATCCTCTTGACTTCTTGCAAATTATTGTCTCTTGAATCAAATCGAAATCTCCCTACAAGTCCTACTGCTTACATAATATCAGGCCTAGAAGCAATGGAGTACAAAAACTTCCAATCATAGACCTATATACTATCTAATCCACTTTTGGTGATTCATCTTCTTTTCTTAGCTTACACCCTATAATCATAGGTGTACTTGTGAACATGATGCCACACATTACAAATTTTCTCAACATTTCTCTTATATAATTTGATTGTGAGATGAAAATACCTTTTTCTGATTGAATGATCTCAAACCAAGAAAAAATGACATCTCTCCTAGCATGGACATCTCAAACTCCTTCATTACATCAGCAAAGTCCTTTGTCATGTCTTCATTGTTTCTTCTAAATATGATGTCATCTACATATACCAATGCTATTAAGCTCGATGGTCTCCTTTTGTCTTTATGTAAAGGTTGCTATCTGCTTCTCCTCTTTTGAAACCTTGTCTAATAGATATCTATCCAATCTAGCATACCAAGCCCTAGGGGCTTGTTTTAGACCATAAAGAGCCTTCTTCAGTTTACAAACATAGTCTTGATCATCTGTCAATAAACCCTTCAGGTTGCTCTATATATACTTCCTCTTCCAAATTACCATTAAAAAGGTTGACTTACATCCATATAGTATACTTTGAATCCCTTGAAACATGCATATGCCAAAAACAATCTTATAGCCTCCATTCTTGCTATAGGAGCAAATGTCTCTTCAAAATCTACTCCCTCTACCTATGCATAACCTTTGCACACCAATCTAGCTTTATTTCTAGTGACTTCTCCATTTTCATTCAACTTGTTTCTAAACACCCATTTGGTGCCAATATTTTTTTAATTTTTGGGTCTAGGAACTAGTAACCAAGTTTCATTTTTATCTATTTGATATAATTATTCATTCACGACACTTACCCAAAAATCATTGCTAATAGCTTCTTGAATGCTTTTAGGTTCAATTTTAGATAAAAAGCAATATTTCCATGATTCAAATTACTTACAAATCTTCTTCTTGTTTGCACACCGGCTTCCTTGTTCCAAAGAATATGAGTTTTAAGATGATCCTTTTGAATATGTCTTGAAGGACTTTTTCAGTCTTGTGTGTCCTCAACCTCCTCCTCTTCTCCATCTAATTATATGAATTCTTCCTTATTACTTGGACTTACCTATATCTTCATCATCATCTCTTGATGAAACACATACTCCCAAATACTCTAAAGTGTTCTACATTAGTAGATCTTCCTTCATATAGAATATGATTACTATTAACTCTAATTTAACCTCTATTTAAGATATATACATATGTACTTGTTGCCTCTCTCCAAAAATTATCAAGAGGCTTTGAATCATTCAACATTTAGCAGGACCCGATAAGGTTTGGTGACAATACATCTACCAAGATAGTTGGTAAAGTTTCTTTAAGCTTAGATAATGGAAAAAACTTGACTGAGAATGCTTTGTATATAGAAGGGATGAAACATAATTTGCTTAGTGTGAGTTAGATATGTAGTCAAGGGCATATATTGACATTTCATAGAAATTGATACTACATAAGAAAAGTCAAGATAGGAGATTTGGTTGTTAAGGCCAAAAGGATTGTAAACAACATGTACATCTTGAATGAAATCAAGAAAGAGAGTTGTTTCATGAGCAAGGGTGATGAAGGGTGGCTATGGCATAGAAGGATGGGGCATCTGAATTTTGACAATTTGGTCAAGATTAGTGCCAAGAAGTGTGTAAGAAACATGCCCCAAATCAACAAACCTACAAGTACACTATGTAAAACATGCCAACATGGAAAGAAAACCAAGAGGAAGTTCAAATCCAAGGAATATTCTACCTTAGGACCTCTAGAGTTGATACATACTTGATCTATGTGGACCTACTAGGGTTCAAAGTATTCAAGGAGAGAGTTATTTCATGCTTCTTATAGATGATTACACAAGAATGACTTGGGTGGCCTTCTTAAAGGAAAAATCGAAGCACTTGACAAGTTCAAAGGATTCAAAGCATTAGTTGAGAATGAGAAGAATGTGAAGATCAAATGTCTGAGATTTGATAGAGGAGGTGAGTTTTGGTCTAATGCATTTGATGATTATTGTGAAGGACATCCTTTACCTCACATCTATATGATTTTGGATTCTACTACCCATTATGATATGTTATCCTTTACACATAGTTTTTCGAGATACATTCAAATAAAAATCAACCCCAATGATCAAGAGAATACATCATTCACTACTCAATAAGCTACATTTTATTACATGGTCATGTCATTTGGGTTGAAAAATTCCAGCCCTACATATCAAGGTGTTATGATATGTATTTTTCATGATAACATCCATCACATTATCAAAGACCGTGTCAATGATTTACTAGCAAAATCTACTCAAAGAAAAGACCATGTGCATAATATACAACAAATATTTACATGATTATGATAATACAATATACGATTAAACCCAAAAAAGTGTCTTGAGTAACCTTTTGAAGGTTTTCTTGATGTAAACACTCAATTTGGTAATTTGCACTTTGATAACCCTTGATTTGACTATGCACTCTTGCTATGATAAATACAACTTCTCCATTCCTACTTAGCACTTTCTAAGGTCCATTGTTTATCTTATTTATTCTTACACATTGACATGTTGAGTCATTATGAGAATACAATGCACCAAAACAACCGAGAAACATCATTCTATCGGCTCCAAACTTCATTTGGCATATTTCTTACTCCTAGGATCGTACAATTTGGTTAGCAATTTATATCCGATCTTGACCTATCCGTGTAGTCTTGGAATGACATGTCTTCCAAATGTACTTTCAAATTAATATCTTTCATTGGGTCTTATACTTCATCTAGGTTGACCTTTCTTAGATAAATCATCTATGGAACCCTATATAAGCAAGTAAATACTACCTCATTTGCTAACCTGGAACACCTAAGGCAATGCACTAGAGAACTCACTTCATACACTTGCAAAAGGCATTCAAGGATATATAAATAGCGCAACAACACATATAAAGTATTCAGGCTAGTACCCACATCGGGCCCGAAGCTACTGACCATGTTAAGGCAACCATATCTCTCATTTACAAGCACTCAAACTTCCTCTCTCCAAATACTTCAAAGAAGAGTGAAGTCAAAACAAGAGTGTTCAAAGAAAATGCCAAATTTAATTGCTCTATCTAGATATCAAATGCTAGGTGGAGAACCATATCCAGGTTTGAGGCCTATTTAGAGTAGTGGTAATGTCGATGGTGCACAATGGTGCCCACAACTTGTTGGTGTGAGTCATTTTCCACATCATCAGGCGAGTCATCTCACTTAGGTGAGATCATAGGTCTACATGTCATTTAGGGGTCATCATGAGATTATCTTACGTGTTAGTGTGTCATATGTGTCATTGGGAGTTACTTTCCTATTCTAGGAATGTAACTCCCCCTCTCCACTCGAGTTGTCATGATTGCAGCATTGGGGGTTACTCAACACCCTCTATATGTACACCCCTTCAGATCTATGAGATAGAGTGAGAGTTTATGGATTTAATGAGGTTCTCGCTGTTTTTCTAATATTTGTATGCACATTCGGTTAATGCTTGCTCCTCTCGAGATCTCATCACACTATCGTTCACACGTCCGTGGATGTTCGTTTTATCCTTGTGATCTTTGCGCTTCGGGTTTTCACACCCTCTTTCATGGTATCGAGCTCACATTGTGGATCCATGCAACTCTTTGGCATTTTTGCATGTTTTCTCGACGTGATAAACAACTCTCGCATCGTGTGTCGTAATGGGTATTCCATTGTGCATTTCGGGCATTGATTCGAGCTTCATACCTTTTTCGAGTTGTTCGGTTTTCGTGTGTTCATGATTTGTGTTTTTCAGTTCACCATTTTTGGCATTGCATGTGTGTTTTGGAGGTCTCGATTGTTTTACAAGTTTTTGGTTGCATATCTAAGTGTTTGCGGTGCGGGTTTTGAGAGTGATTTTTTGAAGGTTATAGAGCTATTTTTGACCCAACTCGGCCCCAACTTGTCGAGCCGTGTGAATTGAGTTGGTCTCCCAACTCGTTTCTCCTCCTTCATGACTCACCTGCACCCTTGCTTGCTCGGTCTATATTTTTACATAACTTCGGGTTATGTTTTTAGATCCTCTACTATAGGTTTATTTTGTAAATCTTTGACATTGTGTGTTCTTGGTGGTTTGCACCATCTAGTGTTGCCCCTTCTCAATACTTTGTCGTTGGCTTTGCCCCTGCCCATGATTCGTTCGTGCATTTCTCCCGACATTATCTCTACGTTGGTTCTCTGCATTTATTTTGGCCCTAATGACTGCGCTAGTTCGAGCTTGTTCGATGCTCTGTCTCGTGTGCTTGACCCCGCTAGTTCGAGCTTGTTTAGACTCTCCACCGGTTCGGCTTGGTAATGGTTCGAGCTCACGACTGCGGCTTTATGCACCGCTTTCTTCAACTATGTTGTTTTTCTTCGCCCTTCGACCGACTCGACTACTTCCCGTGCTCAACTCGGTGACACTTGCCTCGGGCTCTCCGTCCACCCCGACACGGCTGCGTACCTTTGTCATCTTGGTGACTAACTCACCGACCTCGGGCTCTACACTGCCTGGACCTTCTCGGAAACCAACTCAATTGTTTTCGGCATCCACCTTGGTGTTTGCATCGATCTTCTTCGGTGTTTGATCCGTTTTCATGTTGAATGACTCATTGAGTCCTCGGGCCGCTCTGTCCTCCATGTTGTTCTCTAGGATTTCCCGGTGAGCTAACTCTGCATTGTGCATCCCACTCGCCAGTCCAACGTGAAGACCCAGACTTGCCAATCGGCCTTGATCTACACCGACAAGACCTACCTCGGCGTTTAACTCGACATTAACTCCACCGACTCGGCGTGTCACTGCCCGACGCCGACTCCCACCGCTCGACATCACTCCTGGCCACACGTCAACTCGACCACCTCTCCCACCACTCGTTGAGTTGACCTCATGAGCCAACTCACCCCATCTCGCCCGAGCCATTTTACACGCCTTAGCTCGCCGAGCCGCCTCCGAGATGGCAGGTTCTTTTCACCCTTTTTCTCTAGGATCCCCCTCCTTCCTTTTTTTTAATTTTTTTCCAATTTTCCCACCTTTTTACCAAAGGTCAAACAAGGTAAAGGGAAAATTAAAAAAATCATTATAATAAAAGGGGCCTTTTTTTTGGGGTTTTTGTATAAGGTTACTTGGGCTTTCCAAGTCATTTTTTGGCTCATCATTATAGTGCTCTTCTTCGCTTGTGGCTAGTGGACACGTCCGCACAACCTTGCGGCAAGAAAGCCTTCTCTTTTGCGTTGTGAGATGCCCTTTTTCTCACGTTGAGTAGTGTTTGTACCTTGTTGCTTATGCACTTTTGTGCCTGATTGCGTGTGTTCCTCTGCTTCCGACTAGGACTCTATTGTGGCATCCACTCCCGTGCGAATTGTCGCCTACCATGAGGTGAGTGGTCAACTATCCGACGTCGCATGAACACACCCTATTGTAGTCACACACTATCTATCTAGTGCCGCAAACAGGGGGATTATCATTGCTTCTCTTGGGGTGTTGTATTGCTTGCATACACATTATCGGGCCGAGTCCGACGCGTCTTGCATTCTTGCACCCTTCTTCTTGTGCACCTTGCACTTTTTGCTTCCACTTTTGCATCATGGAGGATGCTATTTCTAGACTTGAGCATCGTAGGATCATGTTACAACCTCCGCCACTTCTTATTGGGAGAGAGAACTATTCAACATGGTGTGTTTCTATGGAACGTTACTTCGCCCACGAGGGTCTTACACACTTCTTGCTTGGGATAGTTCTTACACCCATTGATTCCAGTCGTCTTGAGGATTTTCTTGACATTGGCGACCATGTAGTTGGTCACTTGATGTTGTCCGTTTCCATACCTCTCCGTTTTCACATGGCAGACTCAGATCCTCCCCACCGCATCTGGAGCATCTTTCAGTCCCTCTTTGGAGACCCTTCACATATTCTGCCGCCGTTGTTCTTTGTTGTTGATCCAATTGTCTCTTCTTCTTCTTCGTGTAATGGTAGTTCTGCTGACTCAAACTCGCTTGATTCTTCTTTTGATGACGAGGATTATGCTCCCAGTTATGATGCCGAGAGTACCACCGAGGACTCTTCTCCTCCTTCTCTCACTATTCCAGAGTGTGTTGACACCCCTCCCATCTCATTAGATATTGAGCAGTCTCCATCTCAGCCTCATATAATCATTGCACCAGCCTCCTTTCCACTTCTAGTGTGCGAGGACCTTTCCACTCCTCTACCTTCATTGGATGACTTATACTTGTCCGACATCGCTCTTCTTTTGTCAAGCCCCCTCATTGGGACGAGTATTTGCCCGACCTTGGTCATCTTTTCACATAGTCCACTTGTGATGCACTACAGTTCCTCATCCATCTTCGGTGTTTTGGAGGAGTTCATCATCTCCGTTGTTAGGAGTGCCCCTTTTAGGACTCTTATCACTTCCACTTTTCAAGAGATCTTCATTGATCCACCCTTGCTTGTGGATCCCTTTTCTGTTGTGGGGGTTGTTGTGTTGCCTTCACATCACTTGGACATCCTTTATGCGGGTGTTCCCTCTTCTCACTTTGACAGTTCTACGCACGTGGCATTACCTTCGCTAAAATTACCTTCGAGAGATCATTACCTAGGTGAGTTTGGGAGAAATAAAATAAGTATTTGTGGAGCGTCGAATGCAATGCAAGGAGAAAAAGAGTTTAGACGTGTTATACTAATGGAGATTGAGAAACATATGGTAGCAAGTGCAACATCCAACCTCCCTAACCGACTCCGGTCAAACATGGACGGTTAACGCCCTGTCCAATTATATGTTATGTATGTATAAAGCCTAGGACTAAGTTAAGTATATGGGAAGTAACAAGTGAGAAGCCAGAGACAGATTTTATGGTGCTGCTGCTGCTGACGCTGCCGCTGCCGCTGCTTTTATTTCATTTCGGAAATGTGACACGATTCTCTCCTCTCTTTGTCCATATACACAGATTACAGATTACAGATTGCCATTGGTAAGTTTTCTGTTTTCCCCATTGGATGATGTAATTGCCCCGCTATCGCCAGTGATTTTCATCTAACCCTGAACTTACTTGTGTCTGTTGTACGAATCCAACATAGGCGTGGGTGGATTTAGGTTTTATGCGCCAAAAATGTCTTTCTATTGTCAACATAATTTGGGCTTCGTTTCCGTAAGGCTGCTCGGAATTGCAGCTTAGCATAGCAATGCTTCTTTTTTATTTTTACTGCCCTGTAGGTTTTGATGCTGGTTTTCGAAGAAGCGGAAGCCGGGTATTGAGTATAAAAGGTTTTCCTTCCGAATTGCAAGTAATTAATCGTAAGCTTCTTTGAAAGGGATTGGGATTGAAACTTGGCTCCTGCAATCGACACTTGACTTTGCCACCAAATTAAATCAGTTATTTTGATTTCAGAATATCGATCATTTGAGTTTATATTGTCTACAAGAATGGAATGAATATCATAATTGTAGAATACTTATGCCTACAATTTGAGAAAAACTAAAGTGCTCCGATCATGATAAACTACTTTATCGGACACACAATGCACGCATTGAGCATTTTAAGTTGCTCTCCACATTTACATGCTGTAAATGCTTTCATGAGCTAATTGGCTAATCTTTTTTTCCAATTACCAAATTTTCAAAAAATATTTCTCAACTTTCCATATAAAATTTACTTCATGTCTTTTCTAATCGCCAAA
The DNA here is from genome assembly GCA_018340775.1 of Taxus wallichiana var. yunnanensis. Lineage (NCBI taxonomy): Eukaryota > Viridiplantae > Streptophyta > Pinopsida > Cupressales > Taxaceae > Taxus > Taxus wallichiana. The sequence goes on from CM031237.1 coordinate 576,244,526, forward strand.
ATATTCATGTACTATGAAATTATGTCTCTTTCTTCAGAAGCAGAAACCATTCTATATTTTCCACCCCTTTAATTTTTCCTGTAGAAGTGGTCCATAACACATATATTTGAAATAGAAAGGATTGCCAACCATTGTATACTTGTAAGTTGTAATATTCTCCATCCCAGAAAATTTCCTTGTACGCAGCACTATAGGATACGTGTAAAACGAGTTTTTGCATCCCTTTCTAAATGCATGGTACAAGATGCATCACATTATACAGCAATACCAGTCTGGCCACCTCTGATTACCTATTTTCATTAGACCCGAGACATTTTCCACTATATCCACACTATGGAATTGACATTATGCTCTTAGATTCAATGAAGGGTTCTAGTAGTTAATATCTACTGCCACATTTATCTTTTATTCAGGCGATGATGCAATTTCTCCATATGTTACTTGATTATATTTTCATTTGAACTGTAAAACTCAGGGTTCAATCATAAATCAATGCTTTCTAGGCATACTCCTCCTACACATGTCTTGGGAAGTCTGCAGCTGTGAGTATTGACCAAACGGTGGTCCTCCTGATCTGGAGCATTCTCTACACAAAAGGCTCACTAGTCCAGCTTATGCCCTGAAGAGATAGCATGCACAATCCACATGGGCATTTGATGAAGTGAGGGTCTTGTGTGTAGGCATTTTATCAGAGCAGAACTTTCAACAAATTTTTCTTGAGGCTAAAAAGTATATAAAGGACGAGATTTTGGGATAAATATGGGGAGGCTTTTCCTTGTTCAGTTGGATGGAAGGACATACAGCTGCAAGTACTGCCGCAGTCACTTGGCACTCTTCGAGGAACTAATCTCCAAGGTAATGAATGCCTCCATTTGTCTTTTTGATTTTTAAATCATCTCTTTTACTTGCATTATACCCCAAATCTAGCACTTCATGTTGAATTTATATTAAATCTAAGCTTCCATCACATCTTAAAAACTACGGGGCATTGCTGACATTGCAATTTCCCTCAATGTTTCTCCTGACTGAAATGATATTTACTACCTTTTGATTGTTCTATTTTTTTATAAATATTGTGCCAATTCACTTGTTTTCTGAGTTGTCAAGCTAGCGAGAGATATATTTTATCCATGCCTGTACTAAAAAGGTTTAATTGTGATATAATGGGTTGGGATTATTAAATCTGTAAAGCAAAAGAGGACTAAAGAAATGAATACATGATTATTAATGGGAAATTACTGTAATTTTAAAAATATTTTTTCTGTTCTATTGCTGAGCTTAATTTGATTTTTCCTGTTCTGAATCAACATACAGTTTGGCTAATCTGAAGTTTCATTGTATTTTTCTATGCCCAGTCTTTCCACTGCAAAAATGGGAGGGCATATCTTTTCAATACCGTGTAAGTTTGACGATTTCAATCTCTCTTTTCAATAGTTTGCAGATGATGATAGTGTTCACATTTATACTATTTATTCAATCAATCTCCGGAGTTTAAAATTATTGAAGTTAAGGATCTTAAATGCACCTTCCAACTTTGTTGTTTAATCAAAACCAGGTCACGAGGAAAATTTGCGCCTGTAGCATCTCTTTACATTCTTCTTGGTAAATTTTGTGACTTGTAATTTGTATACCCGATCAACGGAAAATACACAAGCCCCATTTATCTCTTGTATTATTGCTATGGCCACATAATGGCTTCCTACTTCCATTTCTGAAAATATATACTTTAGTTATTGCCAGTCCTTAGATTTTAGAATGTATTCTTTAGCTATCATCTAAGTAGCCGGTTCGGGTGCGGTATGGGTATGGGTACGAAGTACCTGGTATGTGGGTACGGTGATTTTTTTGCCTTGGGTATGTCCGTACAAAAATAATATAAAAAATAAAAAAATATAGAAATTATAGCCTAATAAATCAGAAATTAGAGACATTTGTCATTAACCATATAGTATGCATATAAAAAACAAAATAACCACAAAAATGAAAATATTATCCGAATGCCAAATGTCATAATAATCAAATATCTCAAATGTCATGTACTGATCATAGTATGCTAAACATAGATTTATGGTTATTTTTTGTGTTTTTATGTTGTTTTTTAATTGAAAAAGTAAAATAAATAAATTAAAAACTTGTTTTTGCTGTGGGTACCCCTTGGGTACCTTTTGGGCGTACGGGTACGCCCAGGTACATCTGCAAATGTACGTGGGCATACGCATATGCCCAGGAGATACCTAAGGGGCACCGTACTGCATACCACATCCCGGGTATGTACCTGGGCTGGGTACAAGGGCTTTAGGGGAGGAACTGGTAACATAGGTTATCACCAGTCCTTAGACATTATGATGTATTCTTTAGCTATCACCAGTCCTTAGATATTATAATATTGTCAAGGAAGTCTTATAAGATTATCTCCGCACATAAAATTCAGCTCTCAACCTTTGATTCAATAGGTATTAAGTTGTAATGTATTTAGATGCTGTATATTAACCAATTAATAATTGTGGTATACATTAACTTTGTATCTCCATTTATAGCTCATACCTAATTATTGAATGATTTTTTTTTTTTGTGATAGGTAAATTGGGGTTGATTTCGGGACCCGGCTAAAAATCCAAAAAGAGATGAATAAACAGGCTTCAACTGTGATACTAGCCATGCCAACAGAACCAAGAGGTTATTTAAATATTAAGTCGAGACCATAGTTTAAGGCTGAAGACTAGTAAGGTCCCAAGAAGGTTGCCATAGGCAAAAAAATTACAGTGAGAAGATTACAGCCATTCAGCTGCCTACCAGGCAGAATCTTCCAAAGACTTCGAATAGACACAACAAGATAATCACCCATGTCCTGGATTACATAGCAAAATGCACATAAACACAACAGACTCAACCCAGTTTACAAGAAACTAGGAAGAACACCTAGAAAGGATAAACCAAACTAAACCAAATGGGGTGAGGGCAGCCCCCACCCCTGCTTTAGCAGCAGCACTATCTTCCCCCTCTTGCCTCCCCACCCCCTCTTGCCTCCGGGTCCCTAGCTTTTCCACCCAAACCAGCACAGACCCTAGGCTCGCTCACTGTGCTTCTCTAGAGACGTATACATTGAATTGAGCTGCTTACTCATAGGGAAGGGAGTAGAACTGGCAACAGCTAGAACCCCTTCATGATGGATGACCCGCAAATTCTTCCCATACTGTGTGAAGTCCTCGGATACTGATATGCCACCTGCATGTCCCAGATACGGGTATGGTACATATCCGATACAAATACTTATTGGATACGCCTATGGATACGCCAATGGTACGATGTTGGCAGTTTGGATATGTTTACAAACATATCTGGGCGTAATCAGACTACCAACGCCACACCCACGATATATACGGGGTAAAAATGGTTTATCAACTTTTATTTTTCTTACTTTTTTAAACATATATTAAATGCAAAAAAACATTAAAATCACAATGAAACCTAAAAAGTCAAAAACAATAACACAACATAAAAGCAAACACTTACTTCCCCTTCTATCATTGCATATTTACCTCTCTAAGCTCTCTTTGCTCATTTAGATTTGATACTTCATCAAGAAACATTGTTATCATTTTCCTATGCTAGTACGAGTGCCCATTCACTACCAAGGTGATTGAGGAGCTTGAAAGGAGGATTCTTGGATTATTCATTGAAGGTAAGGTTTTAATGTTTTATTTTATTTTCATTTTGTTTTCAATCTTCACACACTTTCTTCATTCTTGTTTTGATGTTTATTGTTTTCATTTAAAATTTTTAAAATGTTTTTGTCTTTTATTTAACAAGTTGTCAACTACATACATGCTATGCCCTAGGGTTTGTTGTTTTCTTCCCTTATGGTGTTGGTTTTTAAACTTGCAGGCACAACTAAAGAGAATATTACTACAATGGCAACAAGTCCTACCTCTTTGACCTGTATTCATTGTTATGGAGGCATGTCACAATGCTAGAGCAACTTCTAGGTGGTGGGTGTTTTCTTTGGCAATGCCATGATTGCGATGGCAAATTCAAAAGCTCATATAGTTAGGTGAGAGCCCGCTTATGTGCACTATTAGGTAAAGGCATTAGAATTTGTAAGGGGAGGAATGGTGTAGGAGTGCCAACATAAAAAATTATGGAGTACATCAAGGAGTAGAAGGACACAAATGCAGCCTATGCCATGAAAGCGGGTCATCCTTTGTCAAAGAAAGGATCTTCATCTTGATCAATGAAGCCATTAGCTGCCGCATCTTGTAGCGGTTCCCTAATTGTGGTGCTAATACATTTGTTTGTGGTGACACTCTCCATATAAGGCAAGGATTATCTATTTTCATGATAGAGGACAAAAGGACCATTGGAAAGGTCCTTTTAAAATGAGAGTAGGGCTATTGCAGATGAGCACATCGCGCGATATGTGTATGCAAATGATTTTTCATTCTATGTTGTTAGCTCATCATATTGACAAGATATGGTGAGAGCTATCAACGAGGCCTTAAAAGGCTAAAAAGGGCCAAGTTATGAGAAGCTCCGCATCATGCTCTTAGCAATAGAAAAAACATGTAGAATCCTCATTGCAGCCAATTAGGGATTTGTGGGCTGAAATGGGAGTGTCTATCATTTCGATGGATGGAAAGATGCAAGAAATCGGCCTTTGATCAATGTGGTTGTAGTATATGCCGTAGAGGGACAAGCTTTTGAAAGTACTTAAGTGTGAGGGGCATGTGAAGGATGCTCATTCATCACCAACATCCTCTTCAAAGCCATTGAGGCGGTGGGGCCTTAAAATGTTGTTCAAGTCATAATGGACCTCTAAATTTGCAAAGCCGCTAGGATGTTATCGGAGGTGAGGTATGGGCACATTGTCTGGAGACCTTGTGTTGTCCACTTGCTTAACTTAATGTTGCAAAAATTGGTTAGCAAAATGGAGTGGATTAAGTAGGTGTATGTTGAGGGTGAAGAGGCTTAGCTGTTTGTTAATAACCATAACTAGTCGCAAGGCATCTTCGAATCTTTACTTGCATTTGGAGTTTATGAAGGTAAGAGAAGCTATCTTTTTTGATTTATGATGTTGTAAGTGTTTAAATACAATACTTGTAGCTTTTGAAGTTTTCAAAAGTTTTAAAGTTTTGCTTTTAATTTCTTACTAGGTTGAGACTATTTACATCACACAATCGTCTTGAGACAACTTGTGAAGGTGTGAGAGACACTTGGCATAATGGTCACTAACAACCTCCAAGTTGTATGGAGGCGATTAAACATTGAGTGGGCCCAAAAAGTGAAGATGCTGATATTAGATGATGACTGGTGGGATCGTGTAGAATACTTGTTAAGTTTCATTGAGCCGATTATGAGTATGATTCGCTTTATCGATGATTAGCCATGTATGGAAGAGATATATGATGACACTAACTCAAGATTGAGAAAATAAAGAGTGACATAAATGAAAAAAGCAAGATCTCGAAGAAACATTTCAAACAAATAAAATCATACCTCATTGAATGGTGGAACAAAAGGACCACCCCACATCTCCTTACCTTTACATTAACCCCTAGACTCTGCAACAATGAAATCTTTTTTTTTTGGGGAAGGGTGCCAACATTTAGGGATATTGAAGTCGAGTGAAGGGTATGTGTTGACATTCTCTAGGCTCTTCCCTGATCATGAGGTCAAAGACATGGTTATGACCGAGTTTGAAAATTTCATAGCCTCCACAGGTTATAACCTTTGTGCTCTTCGGGACATGCAAGAAGAATTCTCATACGTGGGCGGTGGTCCGAAAGTGATAGGATCGCCACCCAATGCGAGGCCGGTGGTCACAGGACCGCCACCCACAGGTGGGCGGCGGTTCAGGACCGCCGCCTTGGTTGGGCGGTGGTTCAGAATCGGCGCTCTGCATGAGCGGTGGTTCTGTAACATTTAGACAGAACCTCTGTTTCTTCATTTTGCTTCTTTGGTGCCGACTGATCGATGAAGTAGAGTTATTTTGGATCCCTATGGATGTGGTAGATAAATCGGTTCATCGGTTAGAGTCATATTTTTCTACGAATGATTTTTTGATGAAGCAAATATCAAGATTGCACTTCCAAAAGTTTCTTTTGGTGTTAAGGCCATACTTTGTGAGAGTTAGATCATACATAAGAAGAATCAGAGCCAACTTGGGAAAAATTCTTAGAAGCCTTCAAGGATGAATACTATCTTGAAGATGTCTATGATGACCTCTTTATTCATTGGCAACAACTATGGTGAGAACATGACCAATCGGTCCAAGCCTACACCAACACCTTCCATTATGAAAAATTTGGCTCCTTCAAGTTAGAGTGACATTGAGTTCTCAAGTAGGGCAGCAACCTATAGCCATTCATTCAGTCCAAACTGAAGCTGGCCAAGGTTAAGACGATGGGAGAAGCCTCTTTCGCTTTGTGGTGACCATTGAGGAAGAGTCAAAGATGAAGGGAAAATGGCACACAACTTCCGTCCCAAAGAGGAGACTTGCTTTAGGCAAGTACAAACCATCTAAGATAGGGAAATGGTGTGACAAACACAGAACCAACAACCATTCAAACACAGAGTTCCATGCGTAGAAAACATTTTCTTGCATGTGCGAAGAAAGGGTCCAAAATAGTAGCCATTTTTTGAAGTGGCAGACACAGACCCAAAATCTACTTGTCATTGAGCAACAACCACGCCAACATCACAAGACATTGAAGTAGAATGCCTATTCCATTCACAGTGTCTGGGTGCAAGGGAAGCCTTTGGGTTTTTGATCGATGGCTGTAGCATGAAGAATCTCCTCTTGGAAGTAATGCCTATTAATTGAATTTTCCAAGTATGCCTCATTCGTGTCCCTAGAGATTGGAATGGTTCAATTCCCGCAACTTCAAGGGTATACATATTACTTACCTATGTTGTTTCTTATATGTTATCCATACTTTTATAGAGGAGCTAGTTTGCGATGCAACAATAATTGTGCTTGTTATATAATCCTTGGGCATGCATTAATGCATCACCACCAGGGCATATACATGGCCAATCCTTGAAGTCTCACACCATATTTGTGGGCAATAAGAGATATTGGATTCTTGAAGTGATCCCATACTCTAATTATGCCACACGAACTGCTTAGAAGTTTGCATCACACTCACCACTTACAATATCAAAATCTCAGTCGGGAGAAACAAATCAGATTATGAAACCATATACACCTACGATTTGTCTAATTCAGTAAACATAGTTGTCATGTCAAGTCAAAACATACAGTAAGGAAAATGGTTCTCAAGGATATAGCTAGAAGCCAAGATGCCACGCTTCTTAGACTTAATGCAACCCAACAATTGCTTCTCAAGAAAGGGCAAATCATTCATGCATAATTGCTCTATCCCACAATCTTTCCTTGACTGCCTTGATCACTTGAGCAACTCCGTGCTTCAAGCACCTCCGTGTGGCCCCTTTTATCATATGCCTTTCACACAATGTTAGGATAAATGCCATGCAACCTTGAAGAGAATATCACTCCCTTCATTAGAAGTGCGGTGTAGCCTTGAAATGTGTCAAGGGATTAACCCTTGTAGGGTTGAGGGGCGACAACCCTTTTTGCGGGACAATATTATGCGCCAAGTTTTTATGATCAATCTTGATGTTGTTCGTCACAACTCGTGTTCCGCACAACACAACCACCATGCACTCTATACAAGCTGCACACCGTTGTGCCATGTTTGCAACGCTTTGCACAACATCTACCATTCTGCAACGCACTCGCATGCATACCACACAACTTAGTTCATTCACAAAACATCCAAAACTCACCATGGCCACGTAGGCCCTCCGTGCATTGTGCCATGACAAGTGGCACTTCCAGGGCTGGCATTGGACTAGAGCATCTATTAGGATATCACATATCTGGTAGTTAGGCTGTGTAATTGTTGGAAGGTGAAGTGACACATGGAAGACCGAGCGGTTCAACTTACATAACAGTTCTTTATGCCATTACGACTCTATAATATATGTACACACATCTGTAGCATTAAATAACAAACAAATAGTAGTGGATAAACAAGCATACATCTCCCTCAAGAGTATGCCATGTACAAAACGCATCAATTAATATGATTTTTGTCCCAGTTCTACTATTTTCTCTATCTCACAATGTTGTTTATATTGCTTCCACATATGCACATAACTTATCTAAATCCTCATTTATGGCATTTTCCCTCAAACCTCTAGGGATCTGGATCATGCAAAGTTTAACAATTGAAGCACCCGAGGTCAATTGTTTTGGAAATGACCTAGAGAGGGCTTCAGCCACCAAAAACGTTTAAATGATAGCTTGAAGCCAAGTAAGCAACACCAAAATGGTAGTAGGGAAATTGCCACACTAGATGATGTAACAATCCTATAAAGCTATTCCGATATCCATTATAGATGAAATTGGGGTTAATGAGTCCCAAAAGGGTTGGCCTAGTGGAGCGAACTGAGATGAAAAGCCAATTATGTGCCTTGATACCCCTTGAGCATGTCAGTGTCATTTTTTTGAACCCGAAAGACTGGTGTTCAAAGGCATGAATTTTCTTTTCTCAGCTCAAGTGTCTACTTGAGCCACCCACATTTTGTTTTATTTTCTTGTTTGTTGGAAATTGTGATCTAGAGAGAGCATTTCCCATGGTATGCATGGATTGTCTTGGAACATTGAACTTGCTCCCATTTCATCAATTTTATTTGCCCAACTTTGAGATGGAATTACAAGTTATCTAAATAACCCGGGGTATTTTGGATAACAGAGCAACACAAGGTGAAGAAACAATCAATTGACAAATATTTGACAAATACCTGGGCTAACTGATCTTAAAACACAATGGAGTTGCCAATACCATGAAGGCATACAAAATAGACACACTGGAGTATTTGTGAAAATATCAACACCACAACATAATTTTTCATTCATATTTTAAAATACAGTGACCAAAACTGGAGAAATCACAAATGACACCAACATTTCCATAAATAGGAATGAATCACACAACAATTTTACATCACTGTGTTGACAAACCATGAACAATTGTATGTGGCACAAATATTAAAAAAACAGACGAGAGAAGTGCTAATAATGGTAAACTGAAACTGAATTGGCGCTATCCCGACAATGGCACCAGTTTGTTGGCAAAGTTGGCGGGTTAATTATGAGTTAACTAGCTTCCAATGCACACAAACTGTATGATATAACAAAGATTGCAAATCAAACTAGGATCCTCTCAAAATGAAAATGAAGCACCGAGAAACCCGACAACGGTCTTCCAAAGGCGAGGAGTACAGTGAATGAACTAGTGAACAACACTCCCTGACAATGGCGCCAATTTGTTGGCTCCTAAACCTATACCAAGGTAGAATTAAGTGAAGGTAACAAGGTAGGTCGTTGTAGTGAGTTGCTTCTTCACTTAGAATGGCAGACTTAAGACCAACAAATGGGAGGGTGGTTAACATCCCACTCTTCAGACTCTGTGAGACCTAGGGGAGAGACCTTAGCAACCAAAATGGGTGTCAAATGGCAAGGATATGTAGATATAATACATCAGACTCAACTAAGCAGCCTAACCACTATGAATTCCCACCCAATTTGCTGTCACTAACATGATATTCATAAAGCTACTCAAGAATAGGCAAAGGTTGCATTCAAACAAATGATAGTAGAAAAGATATCCATAATCTATAAACTAATTGCTCTCAAGGCCAACAAAATGTTTCAAAGGAAAGCTTATAGACACGAATCCACAATCATAATGGTTGAAATCTTAGGAGTTTGCATATATAAAGTGAGATTTCAGTAAAGTGTGGAGGTGAATGGAAATATTAACAAAAGAGAGTGATCAAATGAACTACGATCGGGATTGAATTTGTTGGGCAAGGAGTCACCAACATTTAGGGCAAGTAAGCTAATGATAACCAAAAGAAGGCAACAATCTACACAATTACTGCACATTCCACCATACATTTAGACAAATAACAGAATGTTCCTACACGTACAATTCATTACTCATCGAACAAAATATTGCAGGGATGACAATACATTGATATTGGGACAATTACAGAAGATACAAAGAAATGAAGACCTGCAAGGATTTTTAATTCAACATTCATACATGTTTACACAACACAAACAAATACTTCATTCCCAAACAATAATCTTCATGGTCAAAGCCTTTTGATAAAAACCACAACACTTGCTCAACATCATACAATATTTTCTCTTTGAACCAGGAAAGATTATCACCATTCAATTGCTCATAAAAATTGGAAAATAAAATGCTGCAATTAAGACAACCAAGTTTTCTCAATAGCCAAAAGATCCAAATGGAGAATTACTTCTCTAACTTGTTGGTTCCCAATTTTACACCCCCTTGGGCTTGGCAACACTTTTAAAGAATAGTAAGGCTTAGAGGATGATAGACTCATGTGGAACATGTTGTTTTTAGCCGGGAGATGTCTGACATTATCTTTAGAACCAGCTCTTGGGATGATTGAGAGGCACGTACAAAGGGGATGACCTGATCCTGCTACTTTTGGTTCTGCCTTAAACCAGGTGAGAGGACCCATTGGGTAACCTGAATGGAGAGAGGATAATTTGCACTTAATTCCTCTTGATTTGTCAAATGGTGGGTCAATTTGAGCTAAGTATGGCCATGAATATAACATTCACTCGCAAGAGTTGTCACAAGAATATCATATATACTTAGTGCATCAGACACAAGTTACTAGAGACAACAAAGTTTAGTTGTTCTTGCATCACTTTTGATGGGAATATGGGTGAGAAGAAGTGTCTTCAATGATGCTTGGAAATAGAACAATTGGGTGGTAAATGGATCTTTAGATGGAAGTGTGATGGTGTGGGGAAAAATATAGTAGGTTTGATTTGTAAAGGAGGGGGAGTAAATGATGGTTGATTTCTTGCAACAAAGCATCAACTACCATGACAACATGTTATCCTGGAAAGTAAAGAACATATGATTAAGTAGTAACAATTTCTTAAACAAAAAGATTTGCATTCATTGATACTCAACTATTGCAAATATTTTCAAGACAATCTTTAAAACACTTAACATAAAAATTCATGCAAGAGTCTTAGTGAAGTACTCATTGCTGCTAATATCATACGACAAAGATACACTCAAAGGTTGACAAAATCATTTAACTAGTAGGTTGCAATGGGTTTTATAACCACCTCAGATATTGTAGAGTAAATGCTACAAAGCAATATTGATTTAGTGACCAAGAAGATGCAACTTACCAGAAATATGATTTAGTGTATTACATATAGAAGCAATAAACACAAAATTGCAGTAAAAATTATAACTCATTAATCAAATTTCAACATACAAGATCCGAACACAAAACTAGAATCATAAGTAGGCATATGTCATTCAAACTTTCAATTTCTTGATGACTGCGGATGCCTCCTTACAGCTGGAACAAATGATTTATGCGAGGATCTGTGTTTTGATGGATCTCAATAAACCCTTGCCTATGAAAATATCTCTGGTTATGGACGATGAGAAATGGGATCAGGTGTTGGATTATGAAAATATACCCTTCAGATGCCGATTATGTCATGAATATGGACATTTGGTACGAGATTGCAAGCATAAAGTACCAAAACAACAAGGGGAAGAAAAGTCCAAGGATGATTTTATTACACCAAAAAAGAAGCAGACAACTAAAAAAGTGGGAAAGAACAGGTTGAATCCAGTAATACGAACAAATTTGCTAGCTTACAGGAACAAGAGGAAAAGGATCAGGAGGATCTCATGGATTCACAGGTTCCAGAAACACAGATGGACAAGCACCAAGCAAGTCTGAGGTCAGCAGGAAGAAAAAGACAAAAATCAAATGGTTATTTTCCAGGCTCAACCAAATAAGACTGAAAACAACAACCCGGTGAAAAGCTATCAGCGTAAGAACAAATTTCATGAGCAATTCCAGGAACAAAATCAGCAATCCAAAGAGATAGAAGGGTTGGAAAAAGCTCTTATTGTTAGAGACTCTGGTATGAATCAACAGATAGAACCAGATTTAGGCATAGAGCAGGAGAAGAATAAGAAATTTAAAATGGATTCTAATTTGAAGAGTGGCAGAAAGACGAATCAAGTCAAGATTCAACAGGAAGGCCAGAAAATGAGCAATTTGGGAACAACTAGGGATTTATCCCAATTTTTCTAACCATTCCCAATGAAAGTGATTACTTGGAATATAAGAGGGCTGAAGGGATCTCCCCAAAAGTCCAAGAGCTCAAAAGATTGATTACGTCTGACCATCCTATGATTCTTTGTATCCAGGAGACCAAAGCTTCCATTGATCTCATGTCGGTGATCATTGGAAATATCTGGCCTAAAGTTGAACACCTTTCAATAAGCTCACAGGGAGCTTCAGGAGGGGTTGTCTCTCTTTGGGATCCTAGAATGATAATCGTCCTTAATTCCTCTGCGAGTAAAGGTGTTTTATGCTTGCATGTCTATTCTATATTAGAGGACCAAGAATTTTTATTGTTTAATACTTATGCCCCTCTTGTTATGGAGGATAAAAGGCAGCAATGGCATAATATTTCCTCTATTATCCAATCTTGTTCTCAGATCCTGTTATTTTAGGTGGGGATTTTAATACAATCTTGAACATTCAAGAGAAACAAGGAGGTAATTCCCATTTAGATGCCAACTCAGATGTTATGTCCCAATTTATTCAAAACATCATTTGGTGGATGTGCTTACATCTAATGGTATGATGACATGGTCTAATAGAAGACAGGGTCAGGACTGCATCTTAGAAAGATTGGATCGATTTCTGGTTTTTGAAGACTGGTGGTTAAAGGGTTTTGTTCCTAAGGCCATGATTCTTAATAATACTGGTTCTGATCATTGGTCGGTGTGCCTGGAAATGGGTAGAACAGACTCCATGCAAGACCCCTTTCAGATTTCAGTTGATGTGGCTCTGACATAAAGACATTGCTAGATATGTTCAACAGTGGTGGATAGAAGGAAATCCTAGGTTCGGTAATCCTATGTATAGGTTTGCTAAAGACTCACCTACCTTAAATTCAAGCTTAAAGCTTGGAATTGGAACGAGTTTGGTGACATTAGGAGCAAAAAAGAAGATTCTTTCGCAATTGGAAGATATTAATGCTCTTCATAGACAATCTGGTTTATCTCTGGATCTTTTTAAAAAGAATGTCTTCTAAAGGCTGAATTACAAGAATGGGATACTAGAGAGGAAATAATGTGGAAACAAAAATCTAGGATACAATGGCTAAAGGAAGGGGATAAAAACTTCTGCTTTTTTCCATAAATCTGTTTTGGCTAGAAGGGCTCACAATTATATACACTCCTTTTCTAAGGGTGATGGCTCAAAGGTTCACTCGATGCTTGGGATGCAACAGTGGTGAGCAGTATTTCCAGCAACTGTTTACCTCTCAACCCCTGGATCTGGACTCTCAACAACTTCTAAATGTTCTTCCTAATTGTATTTGCAAGCAGGATAATGAAAACTTGACCCAACCGGTTACGGAGGAAGAACTTCATGGAATTGTTTTCAAAATGAAGAAAGGTAAAACCCTTGGTCCGGATGGCTTTCCTATTGAGTTCTTTCAGACTTTTTGGGACATTATTAAAAGAGACCTTGTTATAGGTGGTTGAAGAAGTTAGAATGACTAATAATTTGCTTGAGGAGATTAACAAGACGTACATTGCCTTAATTCCTAAAGCAAATGAGGTGGAAGATGTCTCTAGTTTCTGTCCTATAGCCTTATGTAATGTTCTGTATAAAATCATCACTAAGGTTATAACGGAAAGACTTAAACCCATTCTTCACAAGATTATATCTCTGAGCAAGGGGGTTTTGTCCTTGGTCGCCATATCCATGATGAGATTGTGCTAGCTCAGGAAATTTTGCATTCTATGGAAGTTCAAAAAACTCCAGCTATGTTTATTAGATTGGATCTCTCCAAAGCCTACGATAGAGTGGATTGGGGCTTCCTTTGTAAAATCTTGGATCGATTTGGGTTTTCTATGAGATGGATTCAATGGGTGAAGACTTGTTTCTCCTCTGTCTCTTTTTTGTGTTGGTGAATGGGTCTCCCTCAAGTTTCTTTGGAGCTTCTAGAGGCATTAGGCAAGGAGACCCCTTATCTCCCTTCCTATTCATAATTATGGCTGAGTGTTTGGGGAGACTTGCTCGTAGAGCCTGTCAGGAGAAGAAAATCCACGGTATTCAGTTGGCCAAAAATAGCCATCCGCTTTCTCATCTTCAATTTGTTGATGATTCCACTATGATGGGAAGGGCCACCCAACAGGAAGCTAAGCAGTTTCAAAAAGTTCTTCACACATTTTCAGCTGCTACAGGTCAGACTATTAATCATGGAAAGTCTAACATTTTCTTTTTCATTGCTTGAAAGACAAGAGAGCAAAATTCTGAAAATTTTCCAGTTTCAGAAAGGAAGGCTCCCGTGTCAATATCTGGGGGTTCCTTTAGCCTCCAAAAAGTTAAGAGACTGGCAGTGGTTAATCAACAAGTTTGAGCTTAAATTAAGTAAGTGGACTAATAAATGGCTTTCATCTGGAGGAAGGATGACTTTGATCAAGTCGGTCCTTCAAGCTATGCCAATCTATGTTGCCTCGGTCCTAAACATCCCTGGAACTATTTTGAAACAGGTGGATACTATTTGCCAGAAGTTCTTGTGGAGTGGAGCTCAAGATAAGAAAAAGTGGTCCTTGGTTAGATGGGACATTCTTTGCCGGCCAAAAATGGTAGGAGGCACTGGGATTCAGATCTTCTCCTAAGCAAAATAAGGCTCTGGCAGCCAAGTTATATTGGAGAATGCTTGTTTATCCTAATGATTTATGGGCAGCCATGTTCAGAGCCAAGTATGCTGAGAATAATCCTCCTGAGAAAATTATCAGATCTACCCTGCCTACTAAGGGATCTCCGACTCTGAAGTTCATCAAAGTGGGAGAAGATATGATTAAGAACCAACTTTTTTGGATTGTTAATAATGGGCAATGTGCCAATTTCTGGACTGATTCTTGGGATGGGCAGCCCCCTCTCATCCATCAATTCCCCCAGTTCAAACCTATTATGGAACAAATGCAGGATTTGGGATGGGTCAAGATTGCCCATTATGGTAAACCAACTATTCAACCATGGGAGATTGGGAAATCTGGATTCCGCTTGTGGAGTGGCCAATTGCTATGGAACATCAAGTGCAATTGATGCTTAACAATATCTTGAAAGCTCGCCCTTTTTCTTCATCCCCGATCCTGATAAGTTGGGATGGGGAAGGGACGCCACTGGTACTTATTTTGTTGTTGCTGGCTATGCCTCTTTGGTTACTTGAAAATCCTCATCCTCTTCAGTTTCTCTTCAAGCACATTTGGCACCCGGGTATGTGGCCTAAAGTCAGTTTTTTCTTTGGCTTCTCATCCACAGAAGAGTCTTAACTGGAGATCGTCTTCTAAAGAGAGGTTTGTATGGCCCGTTTCGATGTGCTTTATGCCTTCATGATGAGGAGTCTTCTACTCATCTTTTTTTCTCATGTCCTTGGGTTATCCCATTTGTGGCAACATCTTGCTTCTTTATTTAAGGTGCATTGGATAAATTTTGAATCTCTTGAGCAGATTTTTAGAGATTGGCAAAATCCCTCCTAAAGGCCAAAATCTTATCCCCGTGCTATGGAGTGGTATCTCTCTTCTCCTTTGGAATATTTGGAAGGAAAGAAACAGTAGAATCTTCATGCAAATCAGTAAAGACAACTCTTTTGTTTGGGAGAAGACCAAAATCAACATATCGAAAACCTGAAACATAAGATATCTTTGCCTCAAGATCTTTCCCAGTGGGAAAACATTTGTAATCAGCTAAACATTGATCCTAAGGATGTTTCTTGCCCTAGGTTGCAAAATAAGAAGAAAGCTCTAAGGGATGGCCATTGGAAGAATCCTCCTCCAGGATATGGTAAGTTGAATACGGATGGGGCTTCCAGAGGAAATCCAGGGAAAGCTGCTTATGGGAGGCATTGGTAGGGATGTTGAGTGTGGGGTGCAATTCTTTTTTTTGCTTGAGAATCTTGGCTCTACTACCAACAATCTTGCTGAGGTGAAAGCTATCTACAAAGGCATGCAAGAGGCCTTGAAAATTGGATGGCATAAGATCCAGGTTGAGTCGGATTCCCAAATCATTATCCACCTACTTTTTGATAATAGATTGGACTCCCCTCCCAATTGGCGTATTGCCAAAGAGGTGTGGAAGATAAAACAACTAAGGGGAAAATTTCAAGAGGTCCAATTCAATCACATTCCTCGTGAAAGGAACAAAGTTGTTGATGGATTGGCTAATGGGCTCTTAGCTAAGGACTGGGCATGCTCTCCATGGTTGTCAACAAACATCGGACTATATTTTAATTTTGATTCTCTATGGCATGCCCCCTCCATGGTGGTCCAATAAGCTTCAAGAGGATATCAGATATATTCTTAATCTTGATTCTCTATCATGATTATTTCTTAAGAAAATGGAAACATGCTTTTTGTTGTCTCAATGCTCAACCCCGCTTTTATGAGGACAAATATATTTTACAAAAACTTCATGGATTCACAACCGAATATGTAATTTTGAGTTTTACATTGCAGATGTGCAGATGTGGGTGTGCAAAGTAGTTAGCATGTATTCAGATATCTTTCTGTCTTGTTCACCATGTCTCTATCACTCATGTGTTTAGTCATAACCGTTTGCCTCCTGACGTCATTCTTTCAATTGATTTTATTTTTACCTTTTTGGAAAATACACTTTGAGAGAGGAATGATTATAGGTAACCATTTGGATTTAATGTCTTCCTCGTGCAAGATCTTAAATTGAACCAAAGAAAGGTCTTTTTGCCAGATATCTTTTCACTCTCCTTTTCTCCAATTCGTGCGGAGCATTCAAACTGATCCTGCATTTAATCCTGTCATGATACTGTAATAACCCTTTTGAGGGTTTTAAACAAAATTTCCAGAATTCTGATTTTTAATTGCAGCAGACCGGAAATTAATTACAGCGGAAGGAATTTATCGAAATAAGAGCCAAAAATCATCAACAAGCATCCACAAACCCTTATCAACAATTATTAATTAATTTTGAATTGAATTATGGCCAAATTGATTTGATTTATGCCAAATCAAACTGCTGGAAATTAACTGTGCAATCTGGAAATCGCAGCAGCCAATAAATGGTTTGATTTGCACTAATAAATGCTTCGAAATGCGTGCAAATGCAGATTTAGGCTCTAAAATGTAGGGCGACTTGATTTAACCAATTTATTTGATGTTATTTGCTTGTAACAATTTAGAATTCAATCATATGCAAGTCGAATTGGCAGAATAAATCAGAATTGGCACCAAAAGATCTTTAATTCAATAATAATCTGCAAATATGAATGTTTTAAGTCAATTGGAAAGGGTTTTCGTCCTTCCAATGGACCTCAAGTGGGGTTTTCGTCCCAATTGGAAGAATATGAGAGTTCTCTCTCAAAATCTGAAATTCACAAGTCAAGTCCATGAGTACAAATGAAGCCCTTCACCCCTATTTATACTTTTGAAAAGACATGGCCGCTCCCTTATGACCATTCATTATGCCCTTATAATTATTTATTTTGTCCTTAACTTGGCCGACCCATATATTCTACAATTACTTTATAAAAACATATAAAAATTATTAAATATTAAATGTTGCTCTTCTCCTTGATTTCCCTTTTCCTAACCACGAAGAAGGAATGGCTAGAAAATCCAAACTTGGTCTTCTACGTTGGGAAAAGGGACATTACAGATACTTCGCATAGACTTCCTAGGATTCATTTTCCTATAAATTCTTACTTACTTTCCATGAATTTGCAAGTTCCTTATAGGATTACAAGTGGAATTTCTTGTGAAAGAAGTAGGGACATCCCCCTGTTTGAGAAATGGCGGACATAGAACTGGGAGGAGATTTGAAAGAGCTATCCTTAGAAATTTTGCATTCACTTTTTAATCTCTCTGGTCTGAATGAAGTATTTATTAGGATGTTCTTGATTGAAGATCAAAAGGAACCCGCATGACCACTAACTCCTCCGATAATAAAATGTCCCTTTCACGGGATTAAGCCAACAACCAAGGAAATTAGACAAATCACCAATTAACCAAATCTGATTTTTATAAGCAGCAGACTGAAATTAAAATCAGCGAACTGATTTCTCCAAGCAACGGTAAATTAAAATTAGAGATATCTTTTATGCATCCAATAGAACCATAAACAATGATAAATCTGAACCAACACACTGCTGGAAATTAATAAATGTCCAGCGAAGAGCAGCCACAACAAAATTATGAATTATGGGTCTAGAAACCCCAAAATCATGAAAATGCAGATTCCGGCCTTAATAAATATGCCAAATCAGATTATGAACTGAAAATGCAAATTTATGTTCACTAAACCCTCAAACCCTACACCAAGGTAGGTCGCTCCACATGTAGGAAGCAAATAACAATCTGAAAATGAATATTCTCTCCTCAAATCTGCCTTTAACTTCAATACCAAGCAATGATGAAGGGTTTTCGTCCTTCACCCAAACCACTAGAAGGGTTTTCGTCCTTCTAGGAAAGCCACACAAGAGGGTTTTCCTCAAGTGGAAGAACAAGGAGCAACAAGCTCTCAATGCTCAAGATTAGGAAAAATGCGCCAAAACTAGATGCCAAATGATGTCTTAAGACTCCTTTTATATTCCTCCATTGGCGCCAAAGCTTGAAAAGGTAAGGCCGACCCACAAGAGATGTTCTTTTCCTTCATTAGCTTCCTTTAATTGTCTTTAACTCAGCCGACCTGCTATAAGAGGGAAAACACTAAAAAGAAAATATAAAAATTAGAAAAACAAAGCAAATGGAAGCTCAATGTTCTCCTCCAACTCTTTACTTCTTTGCCATGGAGAAGGAATGGCAAGAAGTCCAAATAATGACTCTCAAGTGGGAAAAAGGGACATTACAGTCCTCCCTTCCCAAAATTGCTTGTCCCCAAGCAATTGCAATTGTGGATGTTCTAATATTGCTGCACTTTCCCATGTAGCATCCTCAAGGGGTAAATCCTTCCAACGAACCAAATACTCCTTGATACTTCTATTCCTCAATTTTCTTTCACGCACTTCTATGATGTCTTCCGGAATTAGAACCAACTTACCCTCTTCATCCAATGGTGGCAACTCATGTGAAGGAGTAAGATGCTGCCCAAGTGCCTTCTTGAGGCATGAAACATGAAAAACATTATGTATTTTACTATTTTCCGGAAGCTCAAGTTCATATGCAACCTTACCCACCTTTCTTGTTACCTTGTAGGGGCCATAAAAACGAGGTTTCAATTTTCCACACCCTTTTGTTTGATGGATGATTGCCTATAGGGCTGCAATCTCAAGAATACCATGTCTCCCACTTCAAATGTCCTTTCCTTCCTATGCTGATCTGCATATAACTTCTGTTGGTTTTGGGCACGAAGAAGGTTCTCCTTAAGCTCTTTTAAGATGTCTTGACTTTGCTGAATTAAATCTTGAGCCTTAGGCACTCTACTATCTGTCATAACCAAATCAACAAAAGAAGAAGCATCATACCCATACAAAGCCTTAAAAGGAGACATACCAATGGATATTTGGAAAGTAGTGTTGTAACAAAACTCAGCCATGTACAACCACTTTATCCAAGCTGATTGTTGCCCATCAATGTAGTTCCGTAGGTATCCTTCCACCCATTTATTCACTATTTCAGTTTGCCCATCCGTTTGGGGATGGTAACTAGTGCTATGAGCAAGTTGAGTACCCACCAATTGAAACAATTCTTTCCAAAACATGCTCAAGAACCGGCTGTCCCTATCACTTATTATTTCCTTGGGCAGCCCATGAAGTCTGAATATTTCTTTAAAAAACACATCAGCCACTATAGGAGCATTGTATTTAGCCGGAAGGGGGACAAAATGAGCATACTTAGTAAGTCTATCAACCACAACATACAAACAATTCTTACCTTGGACCATGGGCAGCCCCATAATGAAGTCCATAGAGATGCTTTCCCATTTTTGAGTGGGAATGGGAAGAGGTTGTAGAAGACCAGCTGGAAATGAGTGCTCCGCCTTGTTTTGTTGACATGTAAGGCACTCCCGGATGTATTGGAGCACTTCCCCTTTAAGACCCTTCCAATAGAAATCTTTCCTTACATGCTTATAGGTCTTAAAATAACCCGATGACCAGCTGATGGGTCATCATGAGCAACCCTCAAAATTTTACTCTTTATCTTAGATTTAGGCACCAAATAGACTCGGTTCTTGTAAAGGATAAGCCCATCCACCACCTTGTACCTTTCATCACTTATTTCTCCTTCAAAACATCATTAGCAAACTTGTTTTTACATACTCAGCTGAAATTAATGATTTCCAATCCGCTGTAATTTTAGATAAAGAACAGAAATGTGACTCACATGAAATGGTATCTTCCACCAAATAATTAATTTGGGGTGTTTCCGGAAGCATACCTTGCAAGGTGACCTTTTTCCTTGGTCCATGAAGCTTATCTCCATGCTTTGATAGTTGAGAGTGAGCTCTCCCAACAAACACAACCATTGAACTCCAAGTATGATGTCCAAATCAGCCATGTTAATCACATAAAAATCAGCACATACCTCATATGGTTCCAAGGCAATATGGAGTTGAGGACACTTCTTGGTGCATTGCATAGAGTGGCCATCCGCTATCCTTACAATGAAACCTTTGAAGTCTTCAACTTTCAATTTCAGATTGGCTACCAAACATGCATCTATGAAGTTGTGAGTGGCTCCCCCATCAATCAAAATGGTGACCTTGTGCCCTTGTAGATCACCCTTAATGTGAAAAGAGTTGTAACTAGGTGCTCCCATCAAGGTAGCAAGAGTGCTATCCACTTCTTCTGGATCTTCTTTCAACATACTATCATGCCTAGCTTCCTCCACATTGCTATCTTCATCTTCACAATCAGAAATTACTTCAATATAATGCACTTTACCTTTGCCCAAATCGATGTCCCGGAGTCCATGGATCCTTGCATGAAAGCACAAATTCTTCCTTCTAAGCTCATTTCTAGCCTCCTTTTCATGGCTGGTTTTTGGCAGATCCGTGTGAGTATTTGGCACCTTTTGGAGAGGTCTCTTTGGCTGGTCCAAAGGGAAGCTTCTTGGCTGCTTGGTGGGTTGTCCCCCACTCGAATTCACCTTAGGAAGACTGCTGCTCGCTGCTGATTTTGGGGCAGCACCTTCAAGATCAAGGGCCTTCTTAATTGCCTCTTGTAGAGACAATGGATCAAAGGCACAAACCAAACCCTTGAGGGGTTCAATCAAACCCTCAACAAAAAGCACTATAAGCCTTCTTTCGGATACATCCGTGATCATGATGGAAAGCCTCTGAAACTCGGTTCACATATTCTTCCACGGTGCCTTGTTGTCTCAAGTGTGCAAGCTCACGGAAATGCACCTCCGGATCCACTCTATCAAATCGATCAATGAGTCTTTGGCAAAACTCATCATAGGCATGTATCTCATTATGCCCTTGTGTCACAAGCCCATGGAACCACCATTCATGAGCAACTCCTTCAAGATGTAATGTGGCAAATTTGATAGCATCCTCCTCTACCATAGGCTTCAAAGACAAGTATGTGTTCAACTTTTGAATCCAAGCCCTAGCGGTACCCTTAGCTGATCCATCAAATGTAGAAAAAGTCATCTTACCCAATACATTTTGGACCTCTCTTTGTGGCATGTGATGTCTAGGCTCGGGCCTAGGTCTTCCTCTATTCACTCCTATGAATTCTGCAAGTGAAATAGCCTCACGAATCTCCCTTGGTAAGGCCATGTATTCCTCATAACTTGCAGCGATGTTCCGTCCACCCGTAGGCCTTGCTTCTTCCTCCGGAATAACCTCCTCTCTAGGAAGGAAAGTGGGCTTCGAAATCGATCCTCGGCTGATCCCATAGGTCGCTTAGCATTATTAGCTCCAGTTGAGCTACCTTCACCACTTTGAACCCTAGGTTCAATGATCCTTTGGAGGGATAGGGCAAGAAAATCCATGGTGTCTGCAAGTCTCTCTTGGCCGGCAATTAATTTATCAACTTTTGCTTCTTGAGAATCATGATCAGCCATGCTTCCTTCCTCCCTTGGCTGGTCCTCCTTGTCTTTCTTCTTCTTTGGTAATGGATGAAACCCTTGTTGCCTTCTTCCATTAAACCCTTGGCCTTTGAAGATCCGAGCTTTGATACCACTTTGAAATGTCCCTTTCAAGGGATTAGACCAACAACCAAGGAAATTAGACAAATCACCAATTAACCAAATCTGATTTCTATAACCAGCAGACTGAAATTAAAACCAGCGAACTGAATTCTTCAAGCAGCGGTATAAAATATATGCCAAACACCAAATTTACTTCAAATAAACTTGCCACAAATTAGAGATATCTTTTATGCATCCAATAGAACCATAAACAATGATAAATCTGAACAACACACTGCTGGAAATTAATAAATGTCCAGCGAAGAGCAGCCACAACAAAATTATGAATTATGGGTCTAGAAACCCCAAAAATCATGAAAATGCAGATTCCGGCCTTAATAAATATGCCAAATCAGATTATGAACTGAAAATGCAAATTTATGTTCACTAAACCCTCAAACCCTACACCAAGGTAGGTCGCTCCACATGTAGGAAGCAAATAACAATCTGAAAATGAATATTCTCTCCTCAAATCTTCCTTTTAACTTCAATACCAAGCAAAGATGAAGGGTTTTCGTCCTTCACCCAAACCACTAGAAGGGTTTTCGTCCTTCTAGGAAGCCACACAAGAGGGTTTTCGTCCTCAAGTGGAAGAACAAGGAGCAACAAGCTCTCAATGCTCAAGATTAGAAAAATGTGCCAAAACTAGATGTCAAATGATGTCTTAAGACTCCTTTTATATTCCTCCATTGGCGCCAAAGCTTGAAAAGGTAAGGCCGACCCCCAAGAGATGTTTTTTCCTTCATCATTAGCTTCCTTTAATTGTCTTTAACTCAGCCGACCTGCTATAAGAGGGAAAACACTAAAAAAAATATAAAAATTAGAAAAAACAAAGCAAATGGAAGCTCAATGTTCTCCTCCAACTCTTTACTCGGCTTTGATGAGGAAGCTTGTCAAAGTGACTCCCTTCTTCTTAGTTTTCCAAATCTTGTTTCACCTAAGACTACATAGTTCCTGAGCAATTAAAGAAGTTTTAGATCCATTGCAGACTAACTATCAATACGAACACCATTCGTATATCCCCTACATTCTTCACTGAGGAATTGGCAGAGAAAGAAATCCTAGTTGATGCTCCTGTAGTATCTGATTCAGAGCCTCAAGAGGGAATATCCTCACTTTCTCGCAAATTAGCTCAGTTGGAGCAAAGGCTTGTCCTTAAAAGGCCTCAGTGAAGTCTTTTCCTGAAAAAGTTTCTACAATGCCCTCTTCTCCTTTGAATTCTGCGGTGCCTTCACCTCCAGTGAACTCTGTAGGGCCTTCACTTGCATTGAAGAAATGCAAAAGAGTCCCAACAATTCCCGTTAATGCACCCAATCCTGCCTCGTAAAGCCAACTGATGATGTGCCCAAGCTGTCTACATCTTCTAAAACTATTGCTCGTTGGGGTACTTAGACATATCTGACAGGGGGATCAACCTTCTTGAATGGGCTTCATCTTATAAGAAGAAATTGGAATTGGTTGGGATTTTGGAAGGCCCAAGGGCAAGCATCAAGGAGCTTATGGATAAGGGCATGTCTCATGATTTAGTAGGAGATATACAATATGTGTTTGGAGCACAAGACCGTAAGCAATTTGAGTTCAGGAAAAAGAAGTTGTTGGTTCATATTCCTGCCTATAGAGAGGAATTTGTAGTCATTAACTGATAATATGCTGGTTACAATTTTTTTTTTTGCAAATGTATACAAAATTGTCAATATAGATTCCAAGGGTAGGGGTCCCTATAGAATCCCCATGGTATATACATATGTTACAAATTTCTTGGAGGTTTCTTATGTTGATTCCACCTCAATTGATGCATCTCTTTTTGATTCATTCAGCGTCTCATTATATGCATCAAATCTTGTGAACATGCTAACAAGGAACTCATCATTAGGTCCAACATAAAATTCAAATATAAGTCCTCGTTCCTTTAAGAATTTGTAAAATTTATTTACAACACCTTTGTTCTTTACTTTCTTAGTCAATTTAGTTGTTACTCCTTCCAAATGCACATACCTCTAAATGGTAGAGTAATTGAAACGTGAATGACTAGTCTTTGATCCTGCTTTGAATTGGTGATGAAAGATTTGTATCAAGTCACCCATATCCATGTTTCCATACGTAATCTGGTTTGGAATGGGCACTATTTTCCCAATTCTGGTATCTAGGTCATCAATGCACTCCCCTATTTGATCTTTTATTGTGGTGAGCTCACTAATGCTTCTCTTTAGAGTTTTAATTCTTAATTGGATTGCTCCTTCATAAGTATGATGCTCACCTCTTTGGTTAGCAAGAACAATACCTTCATCTTCTACCAATTGATTATCCATTTGGGCCACTACCTCAAGATTAAGCATAGTCCTTCCCAATAACTGAGTGGATCACTGCACTTTTCCATTTGATTCTTTGCCTCATCCAGTTGCTCCGAGAGTTACTTGTAACACTCTAAAGTGTTTTTTATGGCTTTGGTGCCCCTTTTGGTCAACTCTTCTTTCCACTTTGTTGTGGCATTGATTATTTCTTTGGATTCATTAGCAGCTGCCAAAGTCTCCGGGTTATGGCAGTGGAAATTCCATGTCCTTCAATAGGAGGTTGCAACGAATTTTGCACATAGGTTGATAAAACATCAACCTTCTCTCTTAATTTCTTTTTGGTCTCCTTGTCAATTTTCTGGATAAGGCCCCTATGGCCATTGTAGCCTCATGTTTCAAAGTATATGTGGTTGGCTTCCCCAATGGAATATGTGTAACTTGATAGTCACTCATTATAGCATCAGATTTTAGTATATCTCCTTTGTGGGTGGCAATTTCTAATGTCTTGTGCCCTTGAGGATCTACATGGGTTTTGGATAGTATCCTGGCTTTCTTGGGGGATTTTGAGGGTCTAGAAAAGAGAACATTTTCAATATCAACAGTCTCTACTTGGAATGTTTCCTTTTCTTTCCTTGGGAGCATTGCTCCCAACCATCTTGTTATAGGGGAATTTCCCCTTTTAGAGCTTGTGGTGCATGTTGTGGTGTGCTAGAATAAACCACAATCTCCTCGGAAGCATTATGAGACACCTATGAAACTGGAATCTGTGTTTGTGGGACTTCAGTCCCAACCATTACTTCCTTTGATTCAATCTGTGATGCACTTGTTCCCTCATGCCCCTTCTTTTGTACATCAACTATAGATTCCTTAGTTAGCACTACTGTAGGAGTTGGTTCTTGAACTTCATCACCATCCTATTCGTTCTCCTTGCTTGTAGTTACCCCATGAATTGCAATAGCTTTGTTGACCTTTTTCAGTGCTTCTTCCATGGGGTCAACAAGATTATTTTATTTTTCTTGTGCTGCAATATTTGTATCTTCTTGAGGCTGCACATTTGTGAAGACAAGCATCTCTTTAAATGATACCTCTGTTGCCTTTGACTCAAGTGGCAATGTTCCAGCTGTGGGTACTGTGACCTCAATTTGTTGCACAATTTGAGTTGATGTACATACTTCCTCACCATGTATTTTTGTGTTCTCCATTAGCTGACTATTGAAGGGGGTATTGTCAACCTCTTTTCCAGTTGCCAAACTTTGTACCAAGTCAGCAGAGTCCCGTACATGTGTTTCTTTTTCTTCATCCACATCAACTATCTCAATTTGTGGATTTGTTCCTTCTTGAGTTGGTGCTGCAACAGGAGCTTCTTGTACCTCATATAGTGGGACTGAATCAATCACTTCAACTTGTCATTTTGCTCCTTCATGAGCCAATGTTGCAATAATAGCCTCTTGCTCTTCAATTGGGGGAACTGAATCAATCACTTCAGGTTCCTCCATTTCTTTTCCATGTCATCCCATGGCTGGTATGCTTCTGGCCTATGAGGTATTAATATCTCTTTCCAAAGGGGGTATACAACCGTAGCCTTTTTAGTTCTTTCATTATACATGAGACTAGATTCCTCTTTCTCTTCACCACTTTGCACCATGGGCTTTGGGTCAATATCAAGTAAAGATCCTCTCATTATCTTGCCTTCGCTAGAGGATCCTGACAGAGTTATGCAGGAGTTTTAGGCTTTGAAGCACCTGCTGCCTTGGTTTACAATGGGACTGTTTGAGTAATGGGGGCATCCTTCATGGTTTTCATTAGTATCTCCTCATCCTTTTGGGTTAAGAGGGACATGGAGGTACCTGTTTTACTTGTAGCAGCAGTCCACTCCTCTATTATTCCAGTGGTTGGCTTCTTGGAAGGAAGCTAAGGTGCTTTTCCCCTCAAGGGATCCATTTGGCTTGCTCCTTCCTTAAAAGGAGGAAGATCCTCCTGAAGAATTCCTATAGCCCTGTACTCTTGCAGTACCTTAGTGTTCTGTAATGACAAATCCAAACCTTTTCTTGTTAACCATGTTAATGTCCTCCTCATTATATGTAGTTCTGGTATGCAGTCTTGTTGTTTCCTTTTGATTCCAATCAAGTGGCTCAATTGGTTGCCCTGACAAATTCATCTCAATGTAATATTGGCTCACTATTTGTTGGTCATCTAGCAAAGTCTTGAGGTACAACTGCAATTTTGTAGTCTATCACCTGTTGTAGAGTCATTCTAGAGAAGTCTCTTAGTCTAACTTCCTCTTCATCTCTGCAATTCATCCAAAAATCTTCATAGTGTGATTCATGCTCATATGAACTTCCTAAGACTGAGCTCATCACCCATCTGATATCATAGTTAGGCCTTGGTTGAAACTTTTCCATCTCTAGTTTGTTCATCTCTTCATCTAAGAGTCTGGCCTTTATGACTATTGTGCATGTGTACCTCCCTATTGAGATTGGGAACTTGATATTGGTTTTGTGTTTACCAGCTTATCAACCTATGCACCTCTGCCAACTGCCTTGAGAGCTCCAAAAGTTCCCATTTGTCATCTAGATATCTAGGCAACATGTAAGGGTGCCCCTGGAAACCACTTACTCTTATGTAAGTAAAGAATCAAATTGGATAAAGTAGCACCCATAATCACTGATTGCCTTTTTGGCAGTTTGTAGATATTCTAAATTGTTCCCATTCGGTTTGAAAAGGCATATAATGGGTGCAAAGAAAGCATCATTTATCTTTCTAAAATTTCCCTTGTGCTTCTCCAAGTTCAACTGGGGTATACATCATACACCTTATGGGTAGTAAAATCTTTCATCCTTGGGATTCTGGGAGTTCCTTGTGGCATGCAATATTATAAACAAGGTAAGACATCATGTAAAATTCACACTTGATTGTAGTGCCCTCTTTAATTTACACAACCATCTTTATAAGTTGATCATGGATAGATGTGCTTATAAAGTTTTCCCAACAAACCTTCTCAATATTAAATAGAATGAGCTGGATATAACTCATCATCCATTCTTGGAAGTCATAAGCAACTTTTAAGCCTGCAATTTTTCTTAGTAGAGTGATGAGGTCTTCAACCTCTTCCACAAAGTGTGAACGAACTAGCTTCTTTTGGAACTTTGGTAGAAGAACCTTTGTTTTTATTTAACAATTGACTATTCATACTTTTGGTATATTCTGCATGTTTGGTGTTCCACAAGCCTTGTGCTGATTGTATGTCAATTTTCACCCCTCTCAACTTTGGGTAATCCTAATATTATTCTAAATGTCTCAGGTGACAATGAGAGAACTCTAACACCACTTCCATCTAGTACTTCCTTGGTTTTTGGATTGTAGTTTTCAGCACAAGTCCATACCAATTTTGGGCAATGTATGGAGGGTGGGAAAGCGGCAGCTAAGGCAATACCACTAGCATCGATTGCTGCCATGTGATCACTTCTGTTGGGAGCACGCAATCTTTGCAGAAATCCTCTAGGTCAAGCATTCCCTAGGTTGGTGTCTGTCACCTCATCCAAATTGCTTGTAATATGTGAAGTAATGGGGGTTCCAGTTGCTTTTATCTTCATCTTGTTTGGTAATCAAAGGTAATTGGTTATCAAGTACTATGGGGATGAGGGGAAGAACCATGTGTGGGAGGGAAAATGCAAATCATGGTTGCTTCTTAAAAACCCTTACGAACAAACTAGAAACTTAAGCAACCTTGAAATTTTTCTCGGGAGACTTACCCGTGTTTGCGTATTCCTTCATAATAACAGTCACATATGCACGGTGGTTACTTTAATTTCCAAACACCACTCTCTGCAATCCACTGCTTTAACCTCGCAATCCAATTTCGTGATTTCTAGGGCTCTAGAGTGCTTAATTTCATCGCAAGAAAGTAGAAGTGTGAAATACTTAGCAAAATTTTGAACCTATAATCCTTTCATGCGAGCAACATTAATGGTGGAAGCCATAAATGCATTGTATTCAATCTCAACCGTTGATCTCTGCCTTTTCTGTTTGAATGATAACTCGTCCACATGATCTTTTTGGCGGGCGGTGGAGCTCGGGTCATATTTTGCATTCTTGCATCTAATTGAAAAAGTGCAAAACTGCAAAGTGAAACGAAGTACTGATATCGTCAGTTGCATCGATAGGACGACACATGTCCTTTGTCGGGCCTCGGGGTTCGGATGCGCTTGCACTTTCACATGAAGTGTAAAACTGCAAAATCCAAATATTCATGAGATGCCCGCTTGCCTTCGTGTCGTTATGATTGTAAATTCCCATTTAAGACTTTAGAAACAAGGGATTTTTTTTTTTTTTTGAAATAATGTTCTCTGTTCTCATAATCATAATATGGAACACACATTCCATGCCATTCGATCTCATAACAGATAACCATATGCAGCTGTAATGACTCGATGAACTGCCGATCTCTCATTTCATGACTCGGTTTCTTACCGATCCTTCATGTTAACTCAATGTATTGTATACTAAGTATACTTGGTTCTCTTACCCTTTTCGGGGTATTGAAGTGTTCTATTTAAGAGGCCTATCTAAATATTTGTTACCAATATTCATCTGAAATCCTGCTTCTTAAACTAGGTGACATAGGATAACGCAACCAACAGCTTGCGATACTTTGGCCAAAGATTTTCACATGCTTTGCATGATCATATTCCTAGATGGACATACTCCAATGGAATATGTCCTTCACCCCCACTTCATCTGTTATCTAGAATGGTCTTTACTAACTCCTATCAGTCCTCTTGTCCAAGGCTTTACCATAACCCAAATTAGCAACATAGATTGGTATAGAGGACCACTCGCGGTGATTAAGGGTACATAGACATACTCAATCGACCTAGGTCGATTGTGTGTGTCTAGTTACCTTTAGTCATCGAGAGTCCTTCCCTATACCAAATTATGTTCCTAAACTGACCTAGAGTGTAACCAAGTCAAGTCCAAGTTTATGTAAACCTAGATGATCCGATTCGGAAGAGTGTTGTGACATGTCAGCTGCAACATTGTGTCCTCATGAAGATCCGTCTTCATGATGATACATTATTGCAGTTGGCGTGTACCAACATCCCACGGAATCACCTCATCTAGAAGTACATAACCAGCTAAGAGGTTAAATGCTTTCTTATCTTATTAATTTAAGATTTAGTTTCAGCAGCCCTGCTGAATTCCTAACCTCTTGATCATTACGGTTGGTAACCATTAATGACTTATAATTGCCATGCAGGTTAATTTGCAACCAATCCCTCTTCTTGGAGATTTGTGTTTCATTCTTTGGGTTCTTAAGTTTCTGACCTATAATCCAAATCAGCTTACAATAGTAAGACTAACTAACTTAACCAAGTTTATCCATGACTAAATTTAGATTCTGATTCCTTGATATTAGACTTCATTAAAATGAAGTCTAATTCTTATATATATATATATATATATATTCATCCATTTTCCATTACCTTATTTCGGTTTAAGGTTTGCTAAGAAGAGGTATAATTTCCTCTTTCCGAATATCCCTTGGGTATTATACCCAAAAAGGATAGTAACAAATATTTAATTCCGAAGACTAATTGTCTTTCCCTTAGCATATGTTAGTTAGGGTCCATTGCAACAATTCACTTATACATAAACCATATGTAACTTTACTCTTCTATTAGTGTCAATTATTAATCCATATTGACCTAGTTGAATATTCATCTATACATGCCAACTTAGAAGTTGCATTTAAGAGACAAGTAGAGTATCAATTCTCTTTTACTCTATTTCATTTGAGTCCAACTGAAATAATTCAAAAAGATATGAATACAAGAGAATAAGAATAAGTTTACAACCCCTTGCAGTAAGCCCAAAAGATAATGGCACATCAAGATCAATAACACTCAATCCACATCAATAAGATTAAGTAAATTTTACAACTCTTTCCTTTTTCAATTACATCTCAAAAAGAATAATAATTCCTCATTAAAGTTGCAGCCTTTTAGTAAACACAGAAGCACCATAAAAGAACTTGTCTTCTTTTATCACTTATGGAATCCATCTACAAAAATTGCTAGCACGGGTTAGTTCATCGAACTGAGCATGATAAGCACTAATCATTAAACGATGTGCTTTTGACTAACTGTCTCATAAAAAGAACTCTGCTTTTATGAAACATTTAAGCAATTCAGATAGATATCACATAAGAAATAAGGATCAAAAAGGAGATCACGATGAACAATCCACATTACCTTAAGTAAGAATCATGATCAATCAACATTCTTAAATCAGCAATTTCATAAGAAAATTTACAATAGATAAGTAATATTACATCCCAATTACTTATCTGTTTCATACTATAATGTCTATAGTTCATTCTTGATTCAAACAAAGGTTCAAGAAGAATATTAACTCTAACAGTTCTCAGAAGAGAATTATTTTAAAGAAACAATGAATCACAATACTTATCTTTTAACATAATTCTCATTTAATATAAAAGGTCAAATTCATTCTACCTTTAAAGGATGGAATTTAGAATGAACCAACAACATCCTAAAACAAGAATTCCCATCTTTCCAACACTTAAACCAATTTTCAAATCAATTTCAATTTATCGAATCAATAGGAATAAGAAATGTAGGTTTTCCTTCCAATTACCCATTCAGCCTCAACAGGGTTAATAAAGATGAGAGATCAACAACAGTTGAAAAGAAAACAACTTAAGTCATCCTTCGGTGTTCAACAAAGACAACATTGCATTCAACAATTTAGAAGAAGAGAAAGAATAGAAAGTAAATCCTTTCACATTTCAAAGAAAAAAAAGCGATGCATAGCCAACTCAAAAGGAGAAAGAAGATCCCAATAATCCATTCTATTAAAAGGTTAGACACATGATGTTCCAAGAAGACATAACAATCGACTCCTTACTTAACAACATCCAAATTCAACAACCACCACCACACAAACAACAAAGTCGAAATTGAATCGATATAAGAATAACAACTGAAACTAGCAAGACAAAGCCGAAGAGAGGGCTTCTCATCAAATAAAGAGAACAATCACTGCAACACACTGATGCAAGTTTTTAAAGCAACAAGCTCAGCAACAAAATTATTTAATTCTTTTCAACACAAAAAGCATCAATAGAGAAGCTTTCTCCTTTTCCAATCAGAGAGTGGAAGAGAACAACGACGAATTAGGACATTCAAGAGAGATCTTGATTTCTTTCCAAGATATTACATACAAACGAGGATAACGAATGAAATTCTACCTTCCCAGACCCATTTTACAGGGATCAAGAAAACAATCAACAGGTAAGGAGAAGAAGCTCCAACCTAGATTCAATTTAAATGACGACAAATCAAGTGACTTCACTCCAAGTCGATTCTCAAATCGAACAAAAGGAGAAGAGTATAACAAAAGAAAATCGAACTTTCCAACTCATTCCTTCAATTAATCAAACTGAACTAATCCCAAGTTCCACTAAAATAGTCAATTTTCACAACATCTACAGAAGTAAATCAAGGTTTTTCCACAAACCATTTCATACACACAGGTAAGAGAAACAACATCCTCGTTTAGTCCCAGGAAAGGAGTTAAAGCGTAAATCACCAGATTTCGAGCAAGGAAAATCAAAACCGAATGAAATCCTTTCTAATAATCCCACAAGATTTACAGGCTTAAAACATATTTAACTCAAAAATAGTAAACATATCATTATTTGCCTTCAACAAGTTCAAATCCACAAGAAAGCAACAAATCCGAACACCCATTTTAACATAATCTTAGCAGCAGTGATAAAATTCGCATACACTTCCAGTTTCAACTGAAAACATTGATTTTCTTACCTTTTCTCAGCAAAGAAAGATAACTCTGACCAAATCTTAAAACAAACTTGTTTTTCCTTAAACCATTTTAGCACAGGAGATCAGAAATCCACATGACTTAAGTAATATTCCAGTTTCAAATAAGATAAACACGATTTACTCAAACATGCATCAAGAAAATACCCATATTGCATCTTTTCCAAACAACAAACTCAAGCAGAAGATCATAGCCAAAAATACACCAAGGCATTTCCACAAAACCATTCGTTTCTAAGAGCAGAGTTCTTTTAATGAAGACGTTTAATAAAAAGCAAAACTATTTAACAAGAAGAGCCTATCATGCCTGATAAAATTTCTTGTTGATTTGCAGAAGATCTCCAACTAGCTTCTCAAGAATCTCTTCTTTTCAACCAACGTCAATAGTCAAATCTCCCAACTTCCTCTATGTTTCCATAGGTTCAAAACAATTCAAGATACCCACGATTACAATGGGTCGAAAAACAAACTTGCTGGTTCGAAGAACCTAAACTCTCATGCAGAGCAAAAACCAGAAGGATCCAAATGACCAACAACTTTCTCCAATTCCTCCTAGCCTAACTCCTAGGTGGTTTCCTCCACTAAGCCCGAGGTTATTGAAATGCATTGAATGCTATTTCCCCTCTTTCCTTACGCCACCGCCACTTCAAATTTGGCGAAACAAAATTCAAAAATTCCCATTCATTTTAAATTTAGCAATGATGCCAGCTAGGCATCCCACCATCTTTTATGCCTCCGCCAATCTTGGCGAATTTAGGATGTAAGGAATGAAATCAATTCACATTAATAACTTAGAAACCACCGCCACCAACCTTCCATTTTCCACGTAACCCATAGGTCCCCTTTCATCTTAGTAATAGTTTAGGTTACATTAGCATTGGTTAGGTTTTTCCACCTTAGTTCTTAGGTCATTAGGATTTATCTTAGGTTAGTTCAAGACTCCTAGCCATATAATATACCTCCTTAGGTTAGGTCATCACCTCTTAGATTAGAATTTATATAAGGTAGGAAACCACAACCTAGTTTTAGGCGTCAACCGTAATAGTTTAGTAATAGGTCCTAGGTAAGTATTATTACCTTAGGTCAAAAATCCAATAGGGAAACATTACAGTTTGGGTCAGATCCAAATAGCAACAAACATTCTGACCAAGGTTAAGGCATTTTCCTTATTAGCCCACAACAGATCCTTAATCTCCTCATGCTGATCAACGTTACAAAACATTAATAAAGGAGGTCCAAATTTACAGTTTGCAGCATGATGCCGAGTAAGGACACTTGAAGCTAGGTCCTTCACAATTTACAACAAAATATTGCTCGGTTCCATAATATGTTTCATTCAACATGTCAATTAACAAGATGACAATAAAGAAGAATCAAGCATACCTTGGATCAATGGAATTGATTCAAGGTGTGTTGTTAGCATATGGAAAATGTGAAAACAATAGTATAGATTTACAACCTATATTTCACATAGCATAATGGCTTCGCTTCCAAGTAAACAAAATTACAGCTAGCATGAATTCTGAACAATAATAACTTATCCATTGCAAACATGATTTTCAACGTCAAAAGAATACACCTTCCTAAGACAAATCACATGTCAACGTTTGTAATGTCAAAAGTGGAAGCCATCATAGTAACGGTCATGACGACTCAAAAACGTAGTTTGGAGAAAACTTTCTAGGGTCATTTGAACTTTGTGTAAAGCGAGTTCAAAATGTATGAACAATATTGCAACTTTACTCGACACAAGTTCGTTTTGACTCAAAAACGTAGTTTGGAGAAAACTTTCTAACTCATGGAATTTGTGTAAAGCAGAGTTCAAAGGTACGGGCGAGTTCAAAGAGTTAACTCATTTTTAGACTCGGGCTTAGAATGATTACCAACACAACTTATACTGATTTCTCTTTGCAAAGGTGCACAACAAAGGGACTCGAATATTCTTTGAAAAGCAATGCTGGGCCGAGAAAAGAGCCATTTATCAACAAAAGTGAAAACAAATTATCCAACAATGAGAGGGGAGATAAGAGCATGTTTGGATTATCTATACCAAATCAACCTTGAAGAAACACAAGTTTTGCCTTGAAATAAGCCAATTTTAGCATGAACAATGGCTTATGAGAAAACACAAATGGAGATCCACGAGGGGAAACACATGTGCATCCTTAAAATCAGGAGAATAGATAACCAAAAGGCTGCCACTTGTTAATCAGATCAAGACTCTACCTTCAAATCATCATGATAGCATATCTTTTTGATTTATGGTTTGATTAACTCCTTAGCATGCTTTGGTGAGATCCGGAAGGGACAAACAACTCACATGCATCTTTTGGAAGAAATAATAACCCAAAGGTTCCAGAAAGTGATTTTAGGCGGCATTGAAGATGAAAATGCTCTCAAAACTTTTTCATAATATTATCTCGCAAATATCTCATCAATTTTTGAAAACTTTGTTCCCATTGGGTAGCTCTTCTGATAAGCTTTCCAATGGTACCAATTTAGTGTAATTTGGAGCTCCCTGTCAAAAATTATGAGCAAAAAACCAAGCTCTTGGTCGCTTGAATGGAGTTTCTAGTTTGACTTCCTCGAGCTTATTTTTCTTTGTTATTTGGCCGTCACATTTAACCTCATTTAACTTTCCCGCAACCAACCACAACACGACACGTATCCTCTCTTTGTCTTTGTCTCATCGCTTAGCCTTCACTGATCTTCGCCACGTATGAGCAATCAGCACCACCCTTCTACATTATCTCTTCGACCTCGGCTCTAACTCAGGGTCATTGATGAGCTACATGTGGCTATCATTGGTGCCACCATCCTCCATGGGTTCTCAAGGCTATAAATCTCCATGTCATGATTGCACCGATCGCCAACACTTGGCAAGCATTGGCTCCCTCTCCCCTTTGCCCTAGCTTTATCTCCTGATGCCACCAATCTAAGCCACTTGGCAAGCATCGTGTCTTTTCCTTCAACGCCTTGTCTAGCCCCTTCATCCCGCCGATTGCCGACTCTTGGCAAGCATCGGTTTCTTTGTTTTACGCATGACTTTGAACTTTGGAGCTTGACATAGACTTTAGCCATGAACCGATAGCTAATACATGTCCACGTGGACATTTGACTTAAATCGGCGAGTTAATTGACTTAACCCATAGGCTAACTTTACAGCTTAAATTTGATGGTCACCTTAATAAAGGAAGTCAACAAGTTAACCATCTACCGCCTTTCTTGAGGCTTGAATCAACTCGAAATGGCTAAGTTTTTGGAGTGGCCTATAGAGGCATAGAGCTAACTTGTGAAAGCCTTTTGGACAAGTTTAGATCATGTGGAGAGTCAAAAGCACTTATAATGTATTATTTTAAATCCTTGAACTGCATGCTTTGAATCATAAGGCTCCCAAAATTGATGTTATCAATTTGGATGCCAACAGGACCTCACCCCCTCCGCATGCATACATTTCCTAGTGGCATTATTTAAATCTAATAGAGCCTTAAGCTTATTCATATACTTTTATACCCTATTATAGAATGATGTGTCTAGTACCCATAGCCATATCTCCTGTTGACTTTATTTAAATGTAATATAACCATTCCCTCATTTATATACTCATGTATGCTATTTCAAAATGACATCTTTGTGTCCGTCTCCATTCCCTACCCATATTGCACATCTCCTGGTAACTATGATGCCAACAACTTGTTGATTCTTCTGCATACCCCCATCTCTGTTCCTCACCCATATTGCACTTCTTTCGGTAACTTTGATGTTGACAACTTGTTGATTATTCTGCATACATTTCTTCACACAGTCTCTTTAGTTTATTTTAACAGCTTGTCTCAAGTCCCCCATTTTTTATACCACACCCTTGTACATTTTCTGTCAAGCTTTTTGTTTGTATATATATTTCTTACACTTGACATTAATTCAAGAGAATGCCATATAGTGGGTGCATAGGTATAAACTCGGTGTTGGTAATTTTGTTATCTGTTTTTTTGGTTTTAACTTGGAGGTTGTTGTTCATGGTTGACAAGCAATGTGTGGGTTGACTGCTTGAGGAAGGGGAACTTTAACGTGATTTGTGAATTGCTAAGAGTGAATGCCATTCCAATGGGACTGAAACTTGGTAAAACACGCTAGATTGAATTGTTCCCATGAGTATGTTGATATGATTATACTTATAGATACTATGGTTATTGAATTCCAGATCTTTTCTCATGGACACTAGTATACCTTTGCACAAGAACATGAAGGTAACCCTTTTAAGTCCAAAATGCTGTTTTGGAGATGCAGAACTGATAAAATAGTTCAACACCTTTCCTCATTGGCAGGGCCCTGGGTAACCTACTTGTGCAAAGCCTCGTCTAGAGAGCTTTCAATTATGTGCTTTTGATTTGATCTGAACTTAATTGAATGTGTCTTTGTCAAGATATTAAGGTATCATAGAAAACTCGGGACTAAACAAGGCCATCTACTGGTCTACATGTTAATTCTGTCATAAATGTAGCCGCTGCAACTAAAAGGCATATATGTGAGGATTTCACCTTATTTTTCAATGTTTGTGAGACACATGTACACGTGGGAATTTTTGGATTTCATATTCTCGGTCTTTGGCCAGTTTATTAAAATTAAGTAGGCTTAAAAACTATATTTTTTTGAAAGATCCCTAGATGGATCCTCCTTAAATTCCAATGAATTTTTAATTCAAACAAAACAGCAAATACAGATTTACATATATTATGGCAATTTCCCTAATGCAGATCTGGAAAATGCGACTAGGGTTTAATAGAGATATCAATATAAATAACACTCAATGGCAATATTTCTGATTTCTAATGATTTCCCAGATAATTAGAGACTGATTTATACAGAAAACTGACTTTATTACAGCCGATACAACCCAGAAAATCAGATCTGAAGTCTGATAAAAATCTGCCTGAAAACCCTCAAAACTCACTTCAGAATATGATGCAAATACAGCGATTTATTTCACAAAAGTACAGAGAATATTTGTCAAATATTTTTGTGGATAAATACCTCTGGAATCGCTGCCAAACTGTCCACAATGGATCGGCCCAGCTGCTGGTCAAAACACACTGAAAATACCTTCAAACTGTCACCTTCACTGCTGTAATGAATCCGGAAAATCTGATTTACCACACTGGAAATTTCTGAGTGAAATCCCCTCTCAATCCCTTGGGGTTTTCGTTCACAAGGGTTTTCATCCTTGGAATTTCTGATAAAAGCTAGAGCTCTTAACAATGCAAAAAGATGATAATAAAAATCTGGATGCCTCCATACAAGTCGACTTGTTCATTTAAAGGGAAATCAGCCCAACTACCACCTCCAACCCAGCCAATCAAATTATTTCACTCCCCTATGCTGGTCGCATTTTCCTCTTTTGGGCTTAATGGCACGATTTCCCAAAAATGACTCCCAAGGCAAGTCGCACTTCCCCTTTCTAATACAATTACTTTTAATTGTATTTTGATGTTGACATTTTAATTTATTATTAAACTTTATTATTTATTATATGTGCTTTTCATAATATTATTATTTTTAAAACAATAGCACAATATAATAAAATAATAAAGCTTAGTCACCCTAGAAACCCCCTTGGCCGTCGGGTAGACAAAAAGGGCCAAAGGTCTTCGTCCAAGCTTATTCGGAAAGAGGGGACATTACATTTTTAACTTTTTGACACCAGGATGAAACCCCGTGTATCCTTGGTCTTTTGTTTCTACTTATTTAGCCTTTTCATGCATCACTGGAATAAGACACACTTGTAAAATACCAGTTGCTGCAGGTTTAACTTTTACAAACAAGAAGAGGGGTCAAATTCCAAACTGACTTAGCGGTAGGATGATTTGATGCATTGTCAGTTTGTGCATCTCTGTTCCAGAAAAAAACTAGTATAGTTGGGACAAATGGGGAATATAAATAACAATATACTAACTGCAACATGCCATACTAATTGTCATGCCAAATTTCCTAAAAAGGAGCCGTGTTGGACTTGCACATGTAACTAAAAATTGGGCAGAAACCTGGAAATGAAAAATAGAATTGGGTTTCGAAACTTCAAAACTCGTAAACAATGGAGGGTGATCATGTCATTCCCAATATTTTACCAACCAAAATGTAATTGAAAAACTGACAATTTTTGTTGTTGTGAAATAAAATGACACAACACTGAAGAACCGTTGCACTAAACAATAGGCACTTAACACCAACACTCACCTTACAATAAACCAACATACCAAAATTACAATTGTCACATGTGCAAGCATTGCATTTTATTACTTCAAAAGTGTTACCTTCACGGAAACACAAAGTTAAGTCGTTAGGCCTCACAATGTCACAATGCAAGTTAGTTTTGTTTCATTCTAAGGTCCATTCTAGATTTAGAATTCTATATTTTTTTGCTCGCACTACCTATATCGAACCTACATATCATCTTCCATTCTTAAACACAAAAAGGTTAGGTCCAAGAGTGCACAAATTTGGCGAGAATCCACAACGAACTCTAGCCATCACTCAGAAGTGAGGTATGCATGAATAAGTTGCTTAACCCATAGAAGGTCTCCCAACCATCATTCTTCTACCAATTCTAGCTCACATGAAATCCAAACAATGCGAAGGGGAGACAAGTTTAACTCGGAACAGCCTTCCCGAGCCCCATGCACTTCTCACCACGGTGTTTGTTATGTACAATTAGTAGGTTCAACACAATTTATCCTTCTCTTAATTTGGTATAACGGAGATGCTCGACTAACACATGAGTGTGACCAAGAAACGTCACAAAGTTTCCCATATCACTATGACCAAAATCCATTCTCTTTATAAGGTGTTGTTTCAAATCAAAATTTCCACCAGAACAAAACATTCCAGAGTATAAGGTACTCATTTAAGGTTAACCCACGAACATGGGTTATGAAGAAGAACACTTACCGAGCTACTCAAATGTCCTATGGAACTTCCTTCCATGACAAAAGCTAAGCTTGGCCCAAATATCTCTTCACACATAACTCTAAACCCTCTAATGGCACAATAAGGAGACCAAATCTCAAGTATTAACATATGAACATGATTTCATTTGTTTGATGGGTATGACTACACCATCCTCAAGATAATTATAGGAAGCTTACCACATAATCCACTGATATGGATGACTAACTCCTTTCTTAAGATCATGGAAGTACTTTCCCTTATGTCCTATAGAGGCATTACCTTTAAGGAGAAGTTGCAACATTATAAGACTAACATTGAATGGTCCTTTCCTACCAAGTGGTGATGAATAGGTCTTGAAAGAACTTACCTCGGTTACCATGCACTATACACACAATTATCAATTCCTTCCAATCCTACACTCGGGTTAAACTTGGATCCAAAAGAATGGCCTTTTTATTCAACATGGCGGAAGGGTTCCACCCTACTTTCACTTGTTTCTAAGACCAATCCATGATAAGGCCATAATAGCATATTACTAACATATTTCATCATGAAAAACTTTAAATTCCATCCCTTTAACTATACCTAAATTGTTATTAAATGAGACCATTACCCATAACTATCTCGTTATTGAACTTAAAGTCCCACAAACACATATTATGGTAACTAACTAAGAGAGAGGAGAGGTTTTTGTAATATTATCATGACATATAATTGGATCATTTAACAAGGAATGCAATACTTGTGTGGTCTGCTTACTTGGGTTTCTTTTGACTAATTGATTTCTCTTGAATTATTTCTCAAGGAAGGTTTTCATTTACACATCTATATAAGCAACATTTCCCCCTAAGGTGATGCACACTTCATAATTTGGAAGGCCTTATGTCACTATGTTCATAAGAGTTGCTAGAGTTTTTTTCTCAATTGAGCAAAAACTCATCTACACACTATACATTATCTACCATCTTTGAAGATACACATTAATAAGTGACTTAACAATGGTCAAGAAAGGCTTATTTGCAAGCTTACACTTTTATTTTTATTTCTTATTATTTTAAAGGTATATCATCTTGCACAAACCATTAAATCATATAACATTATCCTTTCATAACATTACGGTTA
Source organism: Taxus wallichiana var. yunnanensis (assembly GCA_018340775.1). NCBI lineage: Eukaryota > Viridiplantae > Streptophyta > Pinopsida > Cupressales > Taxaceae > Taxus > Taxus wallichiana. The sequence goes on from CM031237.1 coordinate 576,285,050, forward strand.
TTTTTTTCTTTCCATTATTCAAAATTAACATGTTATTCTCTTATAATCATGTTGACACCTCTTTTTACAACTGTCATGTCTATAATCTACCAAGTCTTTGAGTTGGTCAATTATCTCATTTTAAAAACTTTTCGTAAGTTCTTAAATGTTCAACATCCAAGAAGAGACCCAAAAAGATGAGACCACTAAAGATCACCTAGATGATGAGATGCCCACCGGCTCTACTCCATACTTGAGACAATATAGTTTACCTCGTGAAGTGAGGATGTGTCCATGGTTATTATAAAAGGAAAACTATTTAAGAGCAACACAAGGTAACCTTGATCAACTATATATTGAGTGGCATAACAACACATATCAATTAAGTATTCACCTTCCCATTTGCAAATTAATATTATGAATGATATGCAAGAAGATAAGTGGACTAACAACAATATCCTGGAATCACATGATTTCTTTAACAAGACGGTAAAGGTGTAAAAAGGTTGTCAAGGGATTGACACAAGTCACGCTATCAACAACATCTTTTTTCTTTATAGGCTTACAACACTAATACTTTTCAAGTTTTAGCTCACTTCCATACAAATATACAAAATTACAAGAATTTACCACAATTGACTAATTACACTATTCTACAATGTAGTTGAATTGTAAGGTTACAAAATGAAATTTCACCATTTCTTTATTTAACACACATGCACAATGAAAGGAGTTTTGCTTTCTTTAATAATACAATAGTACTATTGTTAAAATAAGATACATTTCTATTCCCATCCTAATTACACATTTTCAGTAATGAACATTAAACTTATATTTCCATCATCCATTCTAATCTTGCTTATGCTACCTGCAACTTGTCAAGTTAGTGTAAACATGGTCAACGAAATAAACATTGACATGGCATCTACCCAAAATCAAGCATAATTCATGTTATCATAGTTTTCCCATTCACATGATTATAATACTTAACACAATAAGAGAGAGTTAGAGATACATTAATTTTATTTCTTAACTAGAGGAGAGAGAGAGAGAGAGAGACCATTTTCCCGACAATCAAATTTCTCAAATCAAGCCACAAAAGAGAGTTCCATGAATCCATGCAGTCATTTATAGTGTTTACAAGTTTCTCAAAGTTAAATTGACTTGAAGAGGGTCATACGGCATTCTTTCACAATTTCCTACTAATCTGTGAAAATGTTTAATTTTAACTCGAGGGCTAAGAAACCGCGTTCAAAAATTGATTTTTGATGGGTGAACGCACCACAAGGCAATTCGTATACGCTCTCCTATATACAAGGAATTCACAAGAGTTGATGGAACTTATAACTGCAAACAAGGTACAAACGGGACTACTTCTCCGGAGCAACCTGTCGTAATTGGCTAGTTTGACCAGGTCAGCCAACGACCGGAGGCCTACAAAACCCCCTCGTAAAACTAATTGGCGATAGGTTTTTTCAGAACTAAGGGTTGCAAGCAATTTTCCTATATAAATACTAGAGGTATAAGGAGGCCGATATCCATTTCTTCGCCCAGGGTCAAAACGCAAGCCAAAACCAAACCCAACTTCTAACCTTCAACAACTACCCAACGCTGCAAACAAGGTCAACAAGGCTCCTAACATGCTACGTTAAATGATCAAATGATTAAATAGGGAGTTGTAAAAGTTGTTCTGGCATCTCATGATAACAAGGAACAAGGTCAAACCTTGACCTTTGATTGGGGGTTCAGAGAGGTATTTCACGTGTCGATGAAAATTGTGATTTATTAACTTTTACAATGCAACGATTGATAGGTTTAAAAGAGAATTCAAACTCAACTCATCAATTAAAGGGGTTACGACTATCCAGCCTGGTTACTTAAGTTGCCAATACATCTCGGAAGGGGTTTACGAGTATGGTTGACAAACAAAAAGCCATTCAGTTACGTAAAACATGAGGTAGATTTTATTGTTTGCACTACAAATTTCATTTTTTTGAAAATGATAAAAATATATTATTCCTTATGCTTAAATTTATATTCCATTGCGAAGGAAGAACTAAAAAAAAACACAAATTATGTGAGATAGAGATAAGAAAACCATGCGTGTATTTAATCGAGGTGGGGTAAGAGAGGTGCTCTAAGTGGTTTTGCACGCATTCCATGAGACTCTAACTCTCCTTTAGGCATTTCGTCAAATAGTTTGTGCATCATCGATTCCTCCATTTTGCACCCATATCTCATTTCAAAGCTCTTATTTTTGCACAGGTTGGAAGTATGCTGGCAAGGGTGAAAAGGTCGAGTTGGACACCTCTTCACTGCATTTGGAGAAACAACATCATTGTCTACTGAGAAACCCCATGTCCTTGAAAGATGAAATTTTGATATTCCAAGAGTGAATGTCTTGTACATACATTAGTTGGTATAAAATTGTTCACAAGGTTCTTCCATCAACCATTTTGTGTAAACTCTAGAAATCAATATACCTCCTCAGACTACATCTCTTGCAGGGATTAATCCACAACCAACGGTGGTTGAAACATTGAAATGGAATGCATTTTTTTATTTTTATTTTTATTTATTTACCTCCATGAAACCACATTTCTTTCAGACATTTTGTCAAACAGTTCATGTGCCAGCATATGCTGTGGAATTTGGATGTGCGTGACCATAAAATGAAGGCGTCTACTCTTACTCCTGCCATACATGCCCCGAAACCCCACACATCTTAGGTATTTGACCTCATTCCTTGGCGCCTACAGCTCCCAACACACTTGCAGCTCACAAGAAACGTATTGGACCAGAGCTCTAACAACTACAAAATTTAAACTCTATCCTCCCGTACGCCTTGAAGGATGACTATACCTGTTCCAATGCTCTTATTTTGGCTCAAGCTTGGAGGATGACAACAGGGATTGTGGAGTTTTGTCTTTACACGTCAGTTTCTAACGCGTTTAGATAAAAACAACATCCAGAAAGGTCTCAAAAGGTTCCAGTTTGGCACAGGAAAGGAGTATGGTGGGGACGTTAAGGAACATGACATTAAACCTGCCAAAATCACTTGCTCAAAGCATCTACGGCCTTTCCAATGTATCCCATGAGACCACATACCTCTGAGGCATTTTCAACTAACTATTTCTATTCCTCTTGTATGTTGGCCAAGATGGCGGCGTTGCCTTGGAGAATGCTGGCAATGGTGTGGCATCTGACTTTGCACCGGAGATTTGCATATGCGTGAAAGTTCCAAGGGCCTCTAAACAAGATCCTTCTGTGCATACCCTGCAAACATCACACTCCATGAGCCCACATTTCCCAACATGCCACTGAAGGACTGTGATCTTCCCCAAAATGCCTTTGTCAAACAGCCTGCATGCCTTGAGTATGCCTCCACACTTTGCATTGATGGCTGTCAGGCATTCACAGCTAAAATTTGATAGTACCCTCTCCAAATTGCTCGGTGGATGAGCATACTCCATTGTGGCGCAGGCATGGGAGGCGCTGACAAGGATGTGGAGTCCTGCTTAACACCTAACATTGCCTTTGCTTCCACACTTGGTATACATGTTGAAATTGTCGCAGACAAGGAGAAAGAAAGTTGGGAAGGGTTGTTGGGTATGACATAATGTCTGCCATAGAATTTGCACCTCTGACAAAGGTTCTGACCAAGGTTCCCATCCGCTAGGACCACCAGCACCCCTGCCTGCTAATAAATCTTCATCCACCCACTCTCCTTCATTATTTTCTCTAAAACTCGTTCTATTTAAAAAAAGCTTTATATTTTAATTTCATTATTAATTTTATCTTATTTTAATCATCTCATTTTCATTTGTTTCGAATAATAAATCCATTTTACTATTTTGAATATATATATATATATAATCATCATCCATAAGTTTATTTATTTGTTTACTTTAATATCTAAATTTTAATTTAAAGGGACAATGTTTCCTTCTCAAAATTATCTAGATGGTCATTTCAAAGGGTTTGACATCCTGCGCCGCTTGCCTGGCATTCGAATCCTTAGACAAATCGCACACACTGACCTGAGTGCTGTGGCAGTGGATACGACAAGGTACGATGACTGTTCGATCGGCAAAATGAATACACAACTCATCCGTGAGAGACCATCACGAACCGAACGGCCTTCGAATTTAGCATGTCAACGGGTAAAAATAAAGCAGGCACTACAGATCAAGCAACAGAAATTTAAATGTAGCCAAGCTGCATGGTATCAGTTTAAGAAGCCATCATCGTATCAAAAGGAATCCATCTTGCTATAGCTGTTGTTGAAATGCTTTGGTCAAAGAAGCTGTAATAAAAATACAACTAGTAAAAAATCTCGGATATGATGCAATAATGAGCCAAGGTTTCTGTCTATATGTAATCAAGTTAAAGCTGGGCAGCTGATGTCAATTGCATTGATCCAACGGGCCCTTTTCCCTAGCTGAATTGACTTAGCTCAATTGTTTTAGCAATTATCACCTAATCCTTCTAAGTTTCAGGAAACTAAAGGACCCTATCAGGCTTTAAATCCCCTTTTGACGATTCTTGGTCCCTGTTTGTTTATGTTTTTTTCTCCCTATTTCTAATTTGTCTCGAAAATTGCCTCAGGTTGGCCTGGGCTGTAATATCTGATAGCTTTTGTTGGAAGTTTTTGCAAGTACATTAATTCATTCCGATGTTTACTTATTCTAAAGAGAATAATATAACAAATAGATTGTGCAATATCTGATAGTGACTGAAGAATGAGAAGCAGATTGTATGTACTATATATAGCAGCGAGCCATATTAAAGACCCTACATAATGACCTTGATAAAAGATGCATTAGCTCCAATATCTGAAGACACTGTTTGCACACCATTCCAGGCCAAAAGGAGTTTTGCAAAAGATGAAATGATGAGTTAGAAACTATGGTACCCAAATCTGTAGGTCACTTCCCTGAAGCATTAGTCCAGTTGAAAATATGTAATAAATTACATTTATTCAATATCAGTTTGCGTTGTGAATATCAGTTTGGTGTAGGGATTGCAGTATATTTATCCCCTTCATTTTACTTAATGGTGTTTTGAAATTATGTATTCCTGCTTCCATCATGTTCTCTGTCTATATGAAATTCTTATATGCATGCTGGTATTTGGGTGGCTGGGCTTTGTAGTTACTGTGGGATCTCTGTTGCAGTGTGAATGTATTTGTTGGGCCTCTAGAGGACAGAATGATGACAACTGGAATGCATACAGTAGCAGATATTTTTGCAATTGTTGTGGGCAGATCGTGGGCTGGAAATATGTATGTTTCACTGCTTGAATCTGCCTTGGGATCTTTATTTATCATAATTTTCTCGATTTATCACTATGCAACGGAAGGATTCCTCCATTTCATCATGATTTTGGAGCTCCTGGCATGTTTGCAGGAGGCTGCACATGAAAAGAGTCAAAAGTACAAGGAGGGAAAATTCATCTTGGAGCGGTAAAGCGCATGTTTTTAAAATCGAGTAATTTGGTTTTTCATGGAAACTTTTTTAATTTTTTAATCTATTTTGCTCTCAAGGTAGGTAAATTGTGTGCCCTATTACCATTGTCATTGGATGGATTTTGGACAGGGCAAGGATGGTAGATGGGGATGGCAGGAACTTCTTGGTTGACACGCATGTAGTTGGTAGTGATGCAGATGATATTTAATGACAAAAGAACTGTGCTATTTTGTTTTTCCTATTGCATTTAATATGTCATTGTAAGTATCAATTAAAATTTAGGCATATGTAATGTAGAACCATCCACGGTTCCAAGGTCTATTATGATTTCTGTCGAAGTATGGGTGGTGAACCCTGTTTTGCTGATCTTCGCTTTCTTAATCGAGAATACTGCCACTGTCGCTTTTAGGTATTTAAATATAAACTTCAAAACCTGTAGTTCAAGAATTTCATTTATTCTAATTTACAATTCTGTTTTCGATGCCATTTACTTGTCCGTTCATGCTCTCTTTCTTTCTAATTTATAATTCTCTCTTGGATGCCATTTTACTTGTTTGTCATGGTCATGTCCCCTAGATTTTAGTGACATCCTGGACGTCCGCATGTTTCAAGACTACGGTACTTGAAGGGGACATCCCCATTTTTAATTATAAAAATAAAAATTACGAAACTTTTACTGTAAAAAGCTGTTATTTTTACCAAAAACATTGAACCCTAATCTTGAAAGTACCCTAAAAACATCAAATAAACTATAAACATCTAAATTTTTGAATAAAGTTTAAATATTTAAATTTTAGTTTTTATCTAGTATTTTAATAGTCTGTCCCTTCACTTCTCTCCCCCTCCGTCCAAAATTTGCAAAATTTTTACTGTCCTGGAAAACCTCTCTTACCCTGTCTCCCCGTCCCCAAGCCTTGGGTAACTATATGCTAAATAGGACTTGCTGGAATTGGTAAATTTTTTTCATGCACTCTAGATTTAAGAAAAATTCTATACAATATTTTTAAAAAAGAGCTTAGTTACATGGAAATAGAATGGGGAACAACAACAGTATGGGAAATGGCTATTAGGGATTTCATAGGTATTGAAAACATAACTGGTATGGATAGTAGGGCCTTGGGCTTCTAGTGGCCCAAAGTTACAGAACGTTAGTTAACAAAGTTTCATAAACAATGCAGTGTAGCTCAAGAAAAATGTAGCATAAATGTGTGTGCTATTTAGCCATACTTGTGATTTAATTGTCAAACAATGAAAGTTTGCAAGATATTTAATGTCAGTGAATAAAAGTTAACAATACCAAGTAATAAACATACAAATTTGGTTTTCTCTGAGTTTGTAGTAATCTTATTGAGCAAATATTTTTGCTGATTAAGATAGAGTGAATTTTGGGTTGCTACATTGAATGCCTTGTATTCTTTTGCAACACCCTAATAAGGTGAAATGCCATGATCTCACATCAAAGTGGGTCTGCACTAATACTTTATTTGTGCTTTTTGATATAGTAGATAGAAAGATTTGGATCAAAGCCTGTAAAATTTACTTATACTTCAGGATTGGTTAATTTGCTTAATGGAATGGATGATGCATTTTAACTCCACATTTCCTCATATACTATCAATAGTGATGAACCAGTTGCTTGTGAAATAAAATAGCGATAATAATCATTATAAATCTTGGAGGATGTTTTTGAAATTATGAATTTTTAAACCACTAGGTTAGTTTGTCAAGGCAAGCAAATAAGCACGCAACGAAGCAAAGGAGCAGTACAATGTTCTCAAAAGTGCATGGGCCCATTTTTTGATGTATGGATGCGAGACTCTAGTGTACAAAATGATCCCACTCATTTAAAATCTTTTCCCTATACAACTCATATGTGAGGCCATTTTTGCATTATCTATGTGTTTGCTATTTGTTTCTAGTTTGGATGCATTGGAAATGCCATACGAATGTTAGGTAAGGGACCAATGCACCATATTATTCATTTTTTTTCTTTCTATTTTTAGACTTCCTAATCAAATATGAAATGCTCATTTGCAATGTTGGAAGACATGCACAAGGAAGAAATAAAGAGAAGGTGGATTGCACACTTTGGAGATTGTGTCTGTCATTTTATTATGCAAAATATAGTTACAATTGATTGATGGTTACAACCGATTATTAGTTAAAGTGTAACTGATAATTAAGTAAAGCCTTATATTCTAATACCCCCTCTTAAGGCTTACCCTACATAAAGCAAAAACAAACATTCTAACAAAACTAGAACCAAACATAATTACGTTATCTTCGAGGCTTACACTTTGAAAGTAGTGCTTTGAGTAGGCAGGGGCTCCATCAAAATACTTGTGTGACCTTTGTAAAGGTGTAACTCTTGAGATGAATTCTCGAGTTTTCAAATTCCACCTCCCCGAACACCCGAATCATAGATCTCTCGAATTATTAGACAACCATCCATATTGAGCCATCCACAAGCTCCATCAAGCTGTCTCATGATCTTTGTGAGGGTATAATTCCCAAGATTCGGTCTTCCGAACTATCCGAGCAACCATCCACACCGAGCTTCACCTACCATGTATCCTTTCCCACCTTCAAAGTTTAGAGCATATTTATATTACGTATTCGTCATTATCCTCACTACCTTCTACATCCGGTGGGTCTTTAATCATGGCTATATTGACTGCATTTGATATGCCTTTACCTTTGAGAACATCGTTGGCTCGAACACGACAATCTCATGATGTGTGATCTCTTTTATTACAATAATGACATTCAAAGATCTTGTTTATCTTTATCCGACTCGTAACAAAAAGTTTATGGTTTTGGAATAAAATGCACTTTCTCGTTGAGAATCAACTTCGCATCTTCTCAGCCTTCACTTTTCTTCAATTAGAAGAGCCGTAATCATATCATCAAGAGATTGAGATTGAATTTAACTGAGGGTAAACACTACACTCCTAAGTTTTGAAAACAAATTGTTTAATATGATAGCTTTGACTTTTGTTAGTTGTCTCATCAAGGATCTCAAACTATTGATGTGGTTCAACATAGAGATTCCATCCATTTTGAACCTATATAACTAAAGTTTTAGTGGTATTAATCGGTTTCGCTCTAAATAATTTATTTAGAGCATCCCATATTTCCTTGGATGATTTGTGTAGGCTTACATGATGAAGTTCAGGGAGAGTAAGGTCAATAATAGCTTTCACTCTATCATCTCTCGTTCTGCCAATCTAAAGATGCTTCGGTGGGTGCTTTCTCTTTCTCGTTTACTATGCCCCACAAATTTTTATTCATAAGTTGCATTTGTATTTTCACTTTTCATGTATGAAAATTTAGACCAAAATATTTTTTTGGGAATTTCCATTTAATAAAATAAAATAAACACGACTGCGTATTTACCGAAATATCAAAATGAGTAAACAAAGAATAAAATATTAGTTTCCAAGAATGCCCTTTTCTGCAATTGTTTTGTGCACTGTTTTGTGCCCCAGATATTGGAAGAATACAACTATCGAAATTGAAAATGTGCCCTGGTTTGTCAACAAAAGACATGATTTTCACGCCTTTCTAATCCAAAAATCACAATTGTAGTCTTGGATTCTCGCATTCACTTGAAACTCTTGACCGTAAATTTTTTTCCTTAAAATTCGCGATTGGCTTTTCTCCTAAAAACATGACTGTGTATTCATGACTGGGACCGTTTTTTCTCAAAAACATGATCCGTATATGTTATTACATATTCAGACTACAACGCTTCACGATTGGTATTTATTTTAAAAATGCGACTACATAAGCCGTATAATGGTGCCCTTGATTCACTTTGACCCTTGTTTTTGACGCTTTGTGCCCTTCGTGGTTAGAAAATGCCCTTCAGAATCAAAACGAATCTTTGGATTTCCTTTGATTCGAGACTTCGTGCCCTAATGGGACTGTTCTTCTTTCCTTCTCTCGATCTTTTCTTGTCTCACGTTGATACCACCGTTGTTGGAAGATGTGCACAAGGTAGAAATAAAGAGAAGGTGAATTGCACACTTTGGATATTCTCTGTCCATCATTTTATTATGCAAAAGAAAATTACAATCGGTTGATGGTTATAACCAATTATTAGTTGAAGTGTAACTAATAACTAAGTAAAGCCTTATACTCTAATATGCAAGACAATATCGAGTGTCATTCTCAATGAGTATTTTCATTCAACAAGCCATCACAACAAAAACAAACACTCGTGGACAATATTTTTCCTAACCATAAAAACATTGAATAAGTATTTAATGATTATGCTTCTCAATTTTTGCATTGACTTGAGGTTTGCCTTGTTGGATTAATACAAATTTATTTTCACCCATGTAACTATTTGAATTTCTCAAATGAGAGTGATTTTAGTGTGTTGAGTGGTAGAATGAGTAGACCGCTTACTAACCATAAACAACTTACAAAGGAAGGAAACAAGCGACAACACAAGGTTATAACTTGGAAACCTTTGTGTGGGGATATTGGGTCAGAAATGGCAATTGCACATCTACTTCTAACCTTCAAGTAATGTGACCAATTCAAAGAGCTCTAAGGAACAAACAACTAACCCTTAGTTGTCTCCTATATTTTTTGTTGTAATAGAAAGAATAGGAGGAGCAAATAACAACATCGACTATAAATAGTTGTTCCACTCCTAGTGACCCACTCATACATTCGCCAATTTATTCCAACACACCCCCATTGATCTTTGATCCATAATCCTTAATGCAAATTCCTTAGTCCACGACCCTTGTGCATCTTGGAGATGTCTTTTTGGAGACCTAAGGTTATTGAAACACACGAATATAAGATCAACCATTTCATGTTGTTTATTTTGACAACTTAGCTAATGCAGTGAAACCATTGCTTAATGCGTTCCAACAAATGTGAATCGTCCTTAAGGGTTGCAAAATTGCCACTTATTATAGATCCACTATTAAGTAACCACCTTTTTAAATTGATAGGTCTTGTAACACTAAAAACTCCCACACCTTTCGTATGCCATAACTTCGCATATAGAGACGAAATTAAAACCTTTTTTTCAAGTGTTTTGAATTTTTTGTGAAGAGCCCAAATATGAGCAATATTTGACTTTTGATGAAGTGTAGCTTTTGTTTCACCTTGATGAAGTAGAAAGTATTGTTGTTAGGAGTATCAATTTTCTCAACATTACAACTCATAAACTTTTTTTTTTGTTAATTTTGACATGTGCTTGGATTCTAATGGAGTTCTTGATGAATTTCATGGAACCTTATAGTTCATTCCTCCTCTTTTGGGTGACTTTTTCCTCGACAAAAGCTTGTTCACAAGATATAAAAATCTCCCCACCTCTACCTCTTTTCGTAGTTGTTGGTGGTTGGCCTTGACCCTAGTGTGTCAATTTGCTTGAGCCTTCACCTCAATTCCTCAACACATTTTCTACAAAACATCTTGGTTGCACTTACCTTGTTCATCACAGAAGGTGTTTTCCACATGTACTTGGTCATCTCAAGGAAAAATTGTTCGAGATAGAAGTTAGTATTGCAATCTTTCTTATGCAAAATGAAAAGTTCCTAAGGATATGTACATCAAGAAAATATGCTCAAAATATAAAATTTTCACCTCCCCTTCTTATGGAAGAATTGTGTCCAATTCTTATGCAACATGGAAGAGTGGATTGATACACCTCTCATGGGGTTCATTTTTACAACCTCTTGCTTTACTAGCAATGTGATTGGCTTTGTTGTTTCACTATGATTTTTCCTTAGTCGTGCCCACTCATGGTTATCCCATGATGTTATCTTATCAAGCGTTTCTTTCCCAACGATGATGTTGGAGTTGATTATGCACATCTCTCCTCTATGAAAGAGTGACGAGCTTCCCTTTGTTCTTTTCATCTTACCCATTAAGAGTAAGCCAAGATTGATGTTGTTACAACTCATTTGTTAGCTCAAACATACATGCGACACCCTCCTTCGATGTTTGAAACATGTATGATGAATTCAATGTTCAATTTACATTCATGTTTCCTACTACAACACATTGCCATAGATGAAACAAATATTGCACAATGAAGTCGGTCAATGGATTCAATTTGTGCATATTATAATTCTGCCATATCAAAATCAAATTGGGAACCTACTAAACCATGTCCAATGTGCATACACCAATTGAAACATGCATGCTCCATCTAGCCATATCTATTGCAGTTCCTTATGCGCATACTATACATAATTCTTACATATTGAAAATAGCCTTCTTCAATCGTTGTGATGCCCATATACATACTATGATAATTGTATGATGCTAAAATCAAACTTTTACATAAATGTGACAATTAGTAAAGTGACCCTATGCATGCTACAACAACCAAATGATGCTGAAATCAGCTCTTGCTCTTACTACAATTGCTTGACCATTTACATTTACAACAATTTTGAGGGGTGCTACAAAGTAGAATAAACTTATTATCCATTATTGTGATGCCTTTATTGCTAGAATTTGCTTCCCAAACTCATGCTTTGGATGCTCTCTCTTGGAGCACCTATCGTATCTCTTTTTACCTTCCTTTGTATACACAAGAAGCGGTGAGCGATAAAAGTGAAAACATGTTATTTGGTTTCCCTTACTTGTTAATCCCAAACAAATTTGTTGTTTTGTGCTAACTTATGACGGATATACGACTTCCCATGCATGCCACAACAATTAAACGATGCTGAATCAACTCTTCCTCCTATTACAATCGTTTGTTTATTTGCATTTGCAACAATTATGAGGGGTGCTACGAAATAGAATCAACTTATTATCCATTATTGTGATGCCTTTATTGCTAGAATTTGTTTCCAAAACTCATGTTCTGGATGATCGCTCTTAGAGCTCATCTCTTATTTGTTTTCCCTTGCTTTGTATACACAAGAAGTAGTGAGCAATAAAAGTGAAAACATGTTATTTGGTTTCCCTAACTTGTTAATTCTGAGAAAATTTGTTGTTCCGCGCTCACCTATGATGGGTACATGACTTCCCATGCTTACTAATACAAGTGGAGATGGTTCCATTTTTTCTCAACCAACAAATGGGAGCATACAATGCTTTGAAGATATATTTTGAGTGTTAGTCAATGCCCATTCATGTGAATGTAACTCGACAACTTTTTCTCAAAAAGTCATTTAAATGCTTAATCCAATACAATGATGATGAAGAAACATGCATGTAAGTTTTCCTTGCCTTGATTCTTGTGCGTTGGTTGGCTATCTTCCCATCTTGTTTGTGGCTCCCCACTCTTGCATTTTCCATTCTTTGGATGAAGATGTGGATGGACATTCCAACACATTCTGTTCTAATGCCCACTAACCTAACAATGAGTACATAAATGGTTAAGACTTGCAAATGCTTATATCAAGTGGCTTCTTACCTCCTTGGAGTGTGTTTGGGTCGTCTGTTTTTGCTCGTTTAAAGTGTGGATTCTTTCTTTCCGATCTCTACTAAAGAGCACAGCTCATTAGTGGTGGTTTGTTTTCAGATGGCCATACTAAAATGTCCCTTTCCTAGACAAATGAGATTAATTTGGATTTTTCTAGCAAACCCTTTTCAATAAATTAATTGCAAACTGAAATCTTCCAAGAAAAACCCTTAAAGAAAGAATATAAATTCCTGAGATCTGAATTTATACCCAACCCTTATGGCTGTAATAACCCTTTTGAGGCAGAATTAATGAAATATGGAATTTTTCCTTTATTCAACAAATACTAACAAAGTAAAAATACCTAGAAGGCTCAAACCATTTAGAAATCCTCTAGGAATAGAAATATGGAATAAAATTATTTTTCCAATGAAGAACATATTTTTATTTATTTAAATTTTCACATTAAAAACCAAGAAAATACTCGCGTATGATTACAAAAATTTGTTTTGATAAATAACACCCTGTGGCATGAAGAGGCTAAATGGTGAATATGCAATCCAAAATCAAAGAAATACAACCACAAATGATGCCTTAAATACTAGTATGAAAACCCAAAGGGTGTAGATAACCCTAGATATGGTCGCAAGCCCTAGTTGTCCCCTCGCTAAAGTCTTGGAAGATGTCTCTCCACTAGCTGAATTTCTTTGCTTGAAATGTAGATCTAAAGTGGGGAATGTAGAAACGTGTTTGGAAAGTGTGCCTCGCTCTCGAAAATATGATCTTTTCCTTTGAGAATCTGATATAAGCTCAGTGTGATCTCCGTATGAAACCACCAAAGAGAAATTGAGGTTTTTCGTCCCCAAAATTTGATTACACTCAAGGGTTTTCATCCTCGATGTAGATCAAAGGAGAGTTTTGTCCTCAAATGCAAAAGTAGGAGCGACATCTCAAATCTTTATCACAAAATAGGCGAGAGTCAAAAGATCCCTCTAAATGAACTCTCAATGCTCTTTTATAACTTTCCTTGACTAATTTTCCGAGGAAAGGTCCCTAAATGGGACATCCACCTTCTATTATGTTGTTGTGACTTTGCTTTATTTTAAAAGTCACATTTTAACAATAAAACATAAGTTGCCTTTTTATAAAGTAACTTAAAGTTACTTTTTCAACAACTTAAGTCACTTTATGAATATAAGATGAAGTTACTTTTTCGACAACTTAAGTTATTGTTAAATTATTTCCCTCACCACACCCTTTACGCCTATGGGAAATAAAAAAGGCTAAAGGTCTTCTCTAGATTAATTTTGAGAAGGGGACATTACAATCCTCCCCTCCCAAAATTGCTTGCCCTCAAGCAATTGCAAGTTCAACTCTTCAACTCCTTTGGATTGAACCTTTCTGCAAATACCAGGATCCCAAATCAGTCTCTCGAACTCTTCACCATGCTTCTATTGCTCCACTCTAATCCAACTAGAAGTTAAAAAGTTGGTAGCCCATTTCATCCTTGGGAGTGCTCACTCCAACATCATGCAAAGTTGATGTAAAGTACCATAGTGAGCATGGCAATAAATTCTTTGAATTTCAAAAGACCTTACCACTGTACCGCAAGTTGAAACCATCATGAATTTGTACCACGCAACTTGTGTGCATGTTTGAACAAGGTTAGAATCGCCACAGCTTCATTCGAAATGACAAACCAAAACATCAACGTGATAACTGGAGTAATCGTTGTTAGCAGTTCAAAGGTAGAAGTCCTCTACAAACAACATGATACAAGAAAAATTCCTTAAAGGTTACAAACCAAATGAATGTGACTGATAATAACAATCTAAAATCAATAATTCTCGAACATTAATAGTATAAGAATGACACACCGACTTTCATAACAAGAATCCCTTGTAAAAATCAGCAATATAAAAGCCGGAAACAACCATACAATGGCTGAAAATACTCCCATGGCAGCCACACACTGAACATCACTGAGTCTTACGATTGAAAACACTTGTATAACTGCAAAAGGTGGAGTATAGTGGCTGGAAATAATGAGGGCAGCACCCCTAAAGCTGGGATTTATGATGACAACAGTCCTTGTCATGTTTCCTTCGCAACATGATCGCAATATGTGATCACTACTTCTTCCCCTTATGCCTTGTCTGTAGTCTTGTGCAAACATGTCTGAATTTGGGCCCCTTCCATCAAGCTTATGAACATCCTTTAGATATCTTTTTAGTGTGCCAATGTTGAATGGTAGACTAGCAAATGTATTATTACCAATGTAATAAGAGAATGCTGCTGCCCTATCTGAATTCCAAATTATTTCTTGGTCGCTTTTTTGATTCCTTACATTTGATCCATGTGCTCCAACCACTGAATCCAATTTTTATTTACACTATCTTCCTTATGCTCAAATAAGGTCAATTATGAATTCTCTCTTATCCATTTGTATGGGATGAAAAAATCATCAACAATAATGCCATTGAAATTAGAAACTCTACCCTTCACGGGCCTTAACGAGGTTGTAAAAATCATCAACTTTCCTTTTATTGCTTGCTGTTCTGAAAAGTACAGCAGACTGAACATTAGCATTGTTACCCGGTAAGGTGCTTTTCTCATGTGCAAACTCTCCAATAAGGTTGTCCTGAAACTTAGTCTCATATGCTCCTTGTTTGACACTCTTTTGTGTGCCTTGAATACTAGCAATTTGGCCCAAATGCTTGGCACCAAACTCCTTGTTAGAAATCTTGTCCTGTCTATCTATTATGGGTTGAATACCCACATTACTTGACTGCTGTTGTAAAACTTCAGACCTGCAACTCAACAGACAAAGGGCTGCCCATTGGCCATCATCAAATCAGTCCACCTGAATGCCTTGTATTCAAACCAAAATTTCTCTGAGTACTACTTTCTAAAACTTGTACCAAGCTTTTCTTACATTTATCCAAAATCAATTCTGATTTTTCCTTTTTCCAATGACATTAACAACATCAAAGATATTGAAATCAAAATTGTTACCCTTTGTAGAACTCAAAATATTACCGGGATCCCATACCCTTTGGTGCCCATAATTATGAACTTGGATCAAGGAGTCCACATGCCCCATATTGCAAACTATATCCTTTATTTTATCACTCCTTTTAACATGCTTCTCATGAGAACAAGAATTTTGTAGTGATATAGGATGAAGCAACAAATCTGAATTATGATCATCATTTCCATACCTTAGACTGCCAACAAGGAGCTCACCTTTTGGAAATTTGAAGGATGGTGCATGTTCCTCCATGGTTTGCTTCCTTTCAGTTTCTTGCAACTCGATTTCTCTTCTTTCTCATGTTGCACTAACACAATTTCTTCCTTGACCTTTGGACACTCTATCAGTATGCAACTCTTTTTGGATTCTTGATTTGAAAACGCTTTCCCCATGTCCTTTTCCTAGATAATTGTGGTTTGGCTCCCAAGGTTCTTTGTTGTCCTCTTTCTAAGAGTTCTTGTGCAATTTAGCTATCATTTCTATGGTTAAGTACGGTTTCAACTTTTCTTCACATTGATCAACCACACTTTTAGCCAATGCACTCGCAACTGGTGATACTTTCTGCTCAAAACCAGCCATTAGTATGGATAACAATTGTTGTGAAGTATCATCACTCTCATTCAAGACCAAAGTCATAATGGTCTGCATTGAGGCTACTACATTTTCTGTATGATTTTTATGGACAACAATAAAGAAATATTCAAACATTTGGAGAATAAGATCATCACATTCTAGATCTAACATTAGAACACAAGATCTAGTTTTTGCCATAGTTTCTAGGATAGTGACCCTCCTAGCAAAAGGACTTTTGATGTCATCCAAACCCTCAAAAATTTCCACAAATAACTGAAATACCTCTCTCATGGTGTTGTTGTATGGTCTGTTTAGGAGTTGTTATTCTTGTAATTTCACTAATACAAGTGATAACTACAAGTCTCACATTTGGATCTGAGTGTCTTAGAAGCTTGGGCCTAGCCAAATGAATCACTAATGGATTCATTGCCCAAAACATAGACTTAGAATCTGATTGTCTTAACATGGACAAACAATTTGCCACTTCCTCCAAAATATTGAGAAGAACATTTTTTGAATAAGGTGGATGCTCAAGTTTCTTCCCTGACCTGCAAAGCTTTGTTCTCAATTCATCTTTACTCATTAACTCCATGATTCAAATAATTCTTCCCACAACTGGACGAGATCATTAGCTTTGATACCACTGAAATGTCCCTTTCCTCGACAAATAAGATTAATTTGGATTTTTCTAGCAAACCCTTTTCAATAAATTAATTACAAACTGAAATCATCCAAGAAAAACCCTTAAAGAAAGAATATAAATTCCTGAGATCTGAATTTATACCCAACCCTTATTGTTGTGATAACCCTTTTGGGGTAGAATTAATGAAATCTAAATTTTTTTCTTTACTCAACAAATACGACAAAGTAAAAATACCTAGAAGGATAATTTTTTTAGAAATACTCTAGGAATAAAAATATGGAAGAAAATAATTTATCCAATGAAGATCTAATTTTTATTTGCTTAATTTTTCACACTTAAAAACCAAGAAAATACCCTTGTATGATTACAACATTTTTTCTTAGATCGATAAATAACACCCTGTGGCATGAAGAGGCCAAATGATGAATATGCAACCCAGAGAGAAGATAGAAGAAATATTCCCAACTCAATTCCATGATTCCTTAAATTCTAGTCTAAAAACCCAAAGGGTGTAGATAACCTCGATATGGAGTTCTGCAAATTGTACCCTAGTTGTCCCTTCCTCTCCTTTGCTTAAAGCCTTGCTATATATATCTCCACTTGGCACAGCGATTGATGACATATATAAAAATCGACTCCTTAGACTCCCGCCTGGGAAGATGAAGACTAGGCATGGGTGAATTTCTTCACTTGAAATGCAGATCTAAATTCCGTTCTTTTGTAAGTGGGGAATGTAGAAAACATGATTGTAAAGTGTGCCCTAGCTCTAAAAATCTGATATTTTCCTTTGAGAATTTGATATAAGCTCAAGTGTGATCTTCATATGAAACCACCAAGGAGAAATTGAGGGTTTTTGTCCCCAAAATATGAACACACCGAAGGGTTTTCACCCTCATATGTAGATTACAAAGGATGGTTTTCGGTCCTCAAATGAAATAGTAAGAGAAACAACTCAAACCTTTAATGTCAAAATAGACGAGAATCAAAAGATCCCTCTAAATGACCTCTTAATTCTCTTTTATAACTTTCCATGGCTCATTTTCTAAGGAAAGGTCCCCAAATGGGACATCCACCTTCTATTATGTTTTTGTTATGTGACTTTTCTTTATTTTAAAATTCACATTTTAACAATAAAACATAATTTTCCTTTTTATAAAATGACTTCAAGTTACTTTTTCATCAATTTAAGTCACTTTATGAATATAAGTTGAAGTTACTTTTTCGAAAACTTAAGTTATTGTTAAATTATTTCCCTCACCACACCCTTTACGCTTATGGGAAATAAAAAATAGGCTAAAGGTCTTCTCTGGATTAATTTTGAGAAGGGAGATTACCAACGAACTTTCCAACACATTCCATTCTAATGCCCACTAACCTAGGAATGAGTACATAAATTGTTAAGACTTGAAAATGCTTATATCACTTGACTTCTTACCTCCTTGGAGTGTGTCTAGGTCATCCTTTTTTTTTGCTTAAAGTTCAAATTATTTCGTTCCCATCTCTACTAAAGAGCATGGGTTCATTAGTGGTGGTTTGTTTTCACATGGCCATACATTGGTTACTCTTCCCACGACAACTGAAACGAACAAGATACCAACATTCTTGCACTACACAATCTTCCTTTTACAATTGAAAAAAGATGAAAGAATTCTCTTTGGCTTTCCTCCTTGTGTTGTCCCCATGTTTTTTTCTTCCCTCATTGGAATTTCAAGTGGTGAAGTTGGAGTGTGATCTACCCATTTTCTCTTTTTTTATTTATGTACACACCTAAAATCCGCTTACGTAGTTTTAATACTTAAATTGCACTAAATATCCTCTCTCCCGTCATTTCCATAATAATTAGCATGTTTTCGCTAATTAGCTAACATTTCCCTTCATTCCCATTAATTAATTACATTTTGTTAATTAATTATCCTTCCTATCATTCAAGATGTCGATTAACGACCTTTCATTAATTAGTGTTCACTTCTACTTGGGTTAATTAATTATTATTAATTAATTACGCTCGCTACTCTAAATCAATAAATCGTCGTTTATTGGATTAAATTCCTCTAACACCCCTCAAATCACACTAATTATCCTCTAATCAACTTCTATAAGCTTACATCTACCTATTAATTAATCACACTTGATTAATTAAAACATCCCCCAACTCCCATGAGTTACTAATGATAAATTAAACTCTTCTAAATCAAGGTTACCTTTTCTAAAGCAACCTTATCCATTCCTAATCTTACTTTACCCTTATCCCACATGCACTAAGATGCTAAACTCTCTCAAACTAGAGGGTTATAAAGAACCCTCCTCCTACCCTTTTTGTGACACCTCATTTGCTCTAGTGAAAACTATAGGCATTTTGATCTTGAGACATTCTCCATTATTGGAAATAGCTTCTATTAGGAATTCATAGTGCTCCATTAAATAAGTATATGTTACCATATATTTATTGTAGAGTAAATCTTAATTATGGTGTGGTGAGTTTACCGTATGGTTACGGTTATATGGTTATATTATTATAATATATTGTTTTAACAACAATATATTTGTTGAGTTTGGTTATACCCGTATCACTATTAATAGGTCATTTGTTTGTACTTCCTATTAATTAGGAAGTTGGTTTTTTATATCTATGGCTATATAATAGCCCTCGACATATTGTAAAATTACCGCAATGATTAATAATGAAGAACACTTTCTATGTAAATTGTTACTCAAAGAGCTTCTCTATCTTGCATCCATTCACTCAAATTTGAGTAGTATGGGAAGATCCAAAAATGGCCTTGTAGCCATTTCTTGGTGAGATTCCATCCTCAATTCTTGAGGTCACCAACATCCCATTTGATTGCTTATGATCTTCATAGGTTCATAGTTTAAGTTAGCAATCTTAGAGAGTAGGAAATGGCTTAGCATGTAGTTTGATTTATTCATGCATTGAAGAAGTTGTTTCCCATAAGCTCTTATCTTGATGGTTTTTGTTAGATTAACATTGCTTTGAAGCTATTAGATGTTAGTTTCAATTCATATTAGCTTAGTTAGTTTTACATGAACACATTTGGCATGCCCGGTGGGACAGATCCTTAGTCCCTTGCATTTGATTTCAAGTTTTATTGTTTTTCCTCAATTTTGGTTAACCCTTATTATGCACATGCTAAATAACTTGCATTCCTTGATGTATTTTCTTAACTTTGCATGTGTTGAGTCTCTTTTGCAGGTTTAAAAGTGATGGGTTGTTTCCAATTTTGGGTTAGAATGCCAAAAATTGACCTTTTTTGAGTTTTCCTATGTCACATTCCGTGTTCATGACGTCACACAGGAAAATCATGCCAGCACACTCGCGTATGTGTCATTAGGGAGCGTATATGTCATTCTATCCCAGGGGCATGTATATGTCATTAGGGGTGCGTATGGGTCAATTTGGGCGCGTAGGTGTTACACTGTCTACTTTTTTTTCTCAAAGCCGTGTATATGTCATTAGGGGCACATATGTGTCAATCCAATCTGGCGCGTAGGTGTTGCATTGTTTTGTTTTTTCTTAGAGCCACATATGTGTCAATATGGGCACGTATATGTCATTAGGGGCATGTATATGTCATTAGGGGTGCATATATGTCATTTTGGGCGTGCTAGTGTTAGTCTATGTGCATAACCTATCTTCCGAAGGCCATAACATTTGCTCCCAAACTCAAAATGACTCCATTTTGTTTTACATTGGAAAGGTATTGAAGCGAACTACATAATGAAAACATAAGATTAGGATTTTGACATATAGAAAATTTATGGTTTCCTTTATTAGAAAACTAGTCATTTTCTAACATGTCTAAATGCTTTGCATGATTTGATCTTGAAAATTTCTAACATATTTTGTAGGTTTTTAGTGCTAACCTCTATTTGCAGGGTGATTTTAATCATGTCTTTGCTTACTTGTTTAATGAATGTTAATGAAGGTTGTGCTTTCACTTGATAGACTAAGAGTTACGTATGCTCTTCCCTCGCACCTTTTAGGTGATCTTGGGAATCGAAATAGCTCTAAGTCTTGTTTCAATTTTCTTTAAAAACACTTCAGAGCCACGTATGTGTCAATATGTGCGTGTATATGTCATTAGGGGCGTGCATATGTCATTAGGGGTGCATATATGTCATTCGGGTGAGCTAGTGTTAGTCATGTGCATAACTTATCTTCCGGAGGCCATAACTTTTGCTCCCAAACTCGAAATGACTCCATTTTTGTTGCGTTGCAAAGAGCACATGAACATGGAGCCCATGGTAATAGGGATAAGGATGGGAGACAAAGCACGTGGGCGGAGCTTTTGGGGGGGAAAAACTAGGTTTCAGGGGTCTCGAGAAACCTAGAACCAATTAAAGAGAAAGGTAATCTTTCCCTCAAGATCCCTGATTCTTTGTTGGCTAGAACAAAAATATCCATGGAAGGAGCTCTCTTTGCAAAATGTATGGGATCTAGACCAAATATAGATTATTTTAGAGGTTGGGAAAAGAGACGTTGGGTGGCTAATGGTACCATTGAAATCTCAACGTATGCTAATGGTTATTTCTTAGCCATCCTTCCTAGTAAGGAGCATGTGGAAAAATCTTGGCTGAAGGCCCTTGGTTTATTGGAAAATCTCATATAGTTGTTCAGAAATGGGAGCCGACTTTTAATCCTTATGGAAATCCTGTTACGGAGTTTCCGATATGGGTCAATCTTCCGGGTTTACCTTTGGAATTTTGGGAACCGAGATCCTTTTTGGTATTGCAAAAAGTCTGGGGAATCCTATTGCCCTAGATCCGGTCACCAAAGCAAAACCAGACTCACCCATGCCAGATTCTAGCGTGAATATGAGACAAGAGTCTTTTTGGAAAGTGATATTAAGCTAATGACCCCTGAGGGAGATTGGGTGCAACATTTTGTCTATGATCCTACTCCCTTTGCTTGTAAAAATTGCAAGTTGGTGGGCCATGAACAACGTCTTTGTCCTGATCTCAAAAAAAGAAGCCTGAAGCAAAACCTATGCCTCAAAAATTGGATAATGGAAAAGAAACGAAGGAATGGAGAAGGATTGGGAAGAATGGAAGGGTTCTCTAGTCAGATCCCAAGTAGAGCCTTTAAATCTTACTATCCAAACTAGAGAGGAAGGAGAAGGAGTTTGCTCCCAACAACAAAGAAGCACCACCAATGAAACTAAAGAAAAGGAAGTTGATATTGCTTGTCTGGAGTTGGTAGAAGGAAGACAGGATTCAGAGGAGAGGGAAAGTTCAGAAATGGAAGATAATAAACTAGCTTTGATAGTTAGTTGAAAGGCCTCTCGTTGGATGAGGTTTCATCTATAGGTCAGAGTTCTTTTGCACAGAGAGGAGAAGAAGATCTAACTTTGTCAAATGGTTTTGGGATCTTATCAGATTATGTTGCTGATACCTATGAGGTGCTAGGCTCTCCAAGGACTCTGGTGAGTAAATCCAAACCTATCACTCACAGTAGCTTAAGAGCTGATGTTGGAAAAGATTCCAGTCAAAAGGGAAGAAAAAGTAATAAGGAAGTAAGGGAGTCAGTTTCTAGAAATGAAGTAGATGCAGGAATCTAGAAAACTTTGGGGAGTCTTGGGTCATAAAAAGAAGTGTTAAATGATTTTTCTCTCTTGGAATATCAGGGGGTTGAATAACCCTAGAAACATAGAATAGCGAAGGATCTTAGAGTTAAAAATAAACCGATATTTTCATGCTTCAAGAAACCAAAATGAGTATGGAAAGATTTAGAGAAGTGGGGAGGTCTATTTGGAAAGAAAGTTGTTGGGAAGGTTGTAGTTCGTCAGGTGCCTCTGGTGGGATTATCACACTCTGGGATCCTAGTATTGTCCATGGGTTCCTATTCTTTCAGCTCAGGGCATGTAGCTATAAATTTTATGAATCTGTCCTCTAAGGAATCCTGGTATGTTTCAAACATTTATGCTCCCAACCTTGTTAGTGAAAGAAGGAAATTATGGCATGATCTCACTAATTTCAGGAAATTATTCAAAGATAAAGAATGGATTATTGGTGGTGACTTCAATACCCCCTTTCACCGGGGGAAAAAAAAGTGGCAACATCTCATACACTGAAAGTATGGAGGATCTTGCTAATTTTCTTTTTAGTAATGGTTTGGTGGATATGGAGTTGGAAGGATCCAAGTTTACTTGGGTAAACAGGTGAACTGGGTCTGAGCTCATCCAAATCAGACTTGATAGGTTTGTGGTAAGTTATCCCTATTTGTTAAATCAAATATATTCTCTGAAGTCTCTTCCCAGAATTGGATCTGATCATAACCCTATTCTCCTCAATCTTGGGTTAAATTTGGTCAAGAAGGCTAGACCTTTCAGATTTGAAAAGATGTGGTTAGATCATCCTGATCTTCCCAATAAAATCCAAGAGTGGTGGAATGTAGGGGTCTTTGGGGTTTCAAGTTATAGACTTAGTTACAAATTAAAGTACCTCAAAGGTTGTCTCAAAAAGTGGAACAAAGAAGTCTTTGGTAATATCTTTCAGGAAAAAAGTAGATTGGCTAAAGATCTGAGGAATATTGAGGAACTTATTGATCTTGAAGGTCTCAATCCGGTTCTAAAGGAGCAGGAACAAAATCTTCTGGTTGAGTATCATGATATTTTGGCTAAGGAAGAAGTCTATTGGAAACAATAGTCGAGAGTGAAATGGCTAAAGGAGGGGGATAGGAATACCAAATTCTTTCACTTCTCGGCTACTTCTCATTCAAATCTCCTCAAAATAAATGAAATTAAAAATGAAAATGGGTAGATTCTTTCGAGAATAAGGAAATAAGCAGAGTCATCATCAATTATTTCAAGAATCTCTTTCAGCAAGGTCAAAGGATTGAAGAGCAAAATCAAAATAACATCCTGAACCTGTTCCAGGAAGTCATATCCCCGGAAGAAAATCGGAGATCTTAAAGATCCCTACTGAGGAGGAAATCAGATTTGTGGTCTTTGATATGGAACCAGAAAAATCACCAGGACCTGATGGTTTTCAGCTCTCTTTTATCAGAGATTCTGGAAAGTGATTAAGAATGAAGTCATAGAAATGGTCCAAGATTTTTTTAGGAATGGAAAACTTCTCAGACAGCTTAATAATACTTTCTTGGTCCTTATTCCAAAGGTTGCTGGAGCAAATGAAGTCAAAGATTTTAGACCGATCAGTCTCTGTAATACAGGATATAAAATTTTGCCAAAATCTTAGCTGGAAGAATTAGATTGGTCCTTGATCATTTCATCTCTGGGAATCAAGGTGCCTTTGTCCCAGGGAGGCAGATCACTGATAGCATAGTGGTGATTCAAGAAGCTATTCATTCCATTGTTAATTTTGATAGATCTGCTATGTTCCTGAAGCTTGATATGCACAAGGCCTATGACGATTTACTTGGTCTTTCTTGGAGGCCATCCTCAATAAAGTGGGTTTTGATAATTCTCTGGTTAGAATGATCATGACCTGTATATCTACTACCAGCTATTCTGTTTTGGTCAATGGAAGCCCGGAGGGATTTTTCAAAGCTGGAAGAGCTCGAGACAAGGGGATCCCACTATCTCCTTTCCTTTATGTTATCATGGCTGAATCTTTGAGTAGAATATGCAAACAGGCCTTACTATCCAGGAGGATTCAGGGTATCAAGATTACTAATGGTCTCCCGTCGATCTTGCCTAAATCAGTTTGTTGATGATAATTTTATGATGGGAAAGGCATCTGTTCAAGAAGCCACTAATTTCAAATCTGTTCTTATGGACTATGAGTTGGTCTCGGGGCAGATGGTCAATTTTCTCAAAAGTGCGGTGTTCTTTATTAATGTGGAGAAACAAGTCCAAGTTAGGCTTGCTCGATCCTGGGTTGACAAAATAAAGTGTTTTCCAGATTCTTATTTAGGTATGCCACTTATCCTCAATAAGCCTGATTCCTCTGTCTGGAATGCCCTGATGGAAAGAATGAATAAGAAACTTTCTTCCTGGAAAGGTCTTCTTCTCTCCCAGGTGGGAAAGATTCAACTTCTTGCGAGTTCTCTTCAAGGGGTTCCCATTTACATTATGTCTCTTTTCAAGCTTCCTACCAAAATTATTGAAGCTCTGGAAAAAATTCAGAAGAGATTCCTCTAGGGGAGCCTCGAAAAGTTTAAATACCCTCTTGTTGCTTGGGACAAGGTCACTAGGCCTAAGATGTGTGGGGGTCTGGGTCTGAAAAGCCTCCCTACCATGAACAAAGCTCTAGTTGCTAAAGCTGGCTGGAGAATAGCTAGAGAGGAGGGTTTGTGGATTGATATAATAAAAAGAAATATTTGTAGAATTTAGGCAGAATTGATCTTTTCTTCTCTCAGGAAAATCTTCCTAGAGGATCCTTTTTCTGAATTCCCTGTTGGATTCGAAGAACATCCTCTCTAAGGGTTCCCTCTGGGAGATTGGTATGGGGAATAGGATCAGATTTTGGTGGGATAATTGGTTAGAAGACTCTCCCTTAGCTGATCAGGGAATTTGGAAGGAGGTGGCTCATTTCTATGAGGAAAATGGTAAAACCTGGTTAAGAGACTTCTGGAGGTATGATGAAGATAGGGTCCAATGGGAAATTATTGAGCCCCCCTGGTTTTAATGGTAATCTCAAACCCTTTCAAGATCTCAATAAGAAACTCAGGGATTTCCATATTCCCATATACCAAATAAAGGAGGATTCCATCATTTGGAAAGAGGAAGATTCAGGTAATTATTCTGTTAAATCTACCTACAAAATGCATTTTAAGAAAGATATCCAAAAAGAGTATTGGGGAAAGTTATGGATTAAAGATCTGACTCCCAAGATTAATATTTTTTATTGGTTGGCTGTCCAAAATAGAATCCTGACTATTGAAAATCTTATAAAAAGAGGAATGCAAATTCCTAATAGGTGCTCTCTCTGCGGAAAAGGGAAGAAGATGTGAATCACCTTTTTTTTCTTTCCCCTTCTCTGAAGGAGTTTTTTCTCTGATTCCGAGCTTTTCAAGATGCATTGGATTCTTCCCTCAAACATTGAGGATTGTGCTACTCAATGGGAGAGCCCTTTTAGATATCCTTTCTTGGCCTGGGCGTGGAAGATTGCCTTTGCCTCATATTTTATGGGGATTGTGGAAAACTAGAAATGATAGTGTTTTTAGAGACCTAAACCCTCAATTGGGGTGGCCAAAAGGAAAATTCAAAATTCTTTAAGGAAAACCTTAAATTATTTAAAGGAAAAAAGAAATTCCAATGTCCGAAAGAGGAACAAAAAGTTCTAGAGAATTTCACCTATAGTCAGGACAAGAGCAAAAGCCTAGGTAAAGTTGTTAGCTGGATTAAACCCTTGGGAAATATGATCAAAATTAATTTTGATGGAGCCTCAAAGGGAAATCCGGGTCAAGCGGGGGAGGAGGTATCTTAAGGGATAGTGAGGAGATTGGTTATTTGTCTATGCTGGACCCCTGGGTAAACAAACTAATAATATGGCTGAAGCTAGAGCCCTCCTTTGGGGTGTTGATTGCAAAGGAAAAAGGTCTTAAGGATATTCAGATTGAGGGAGATTCCTTAATTATTATAAAATCTCTTCTCAATGAAAGTAAGATTAATTGGTCGATTAAAAATATTATCCAAGACATCAAGGAAATGCTTAAGTTCTTTGACAAGGTTTCTATTAATCATATTTTGAGGCAAGGAAATAAATGTGTGGACAAGATGGCTAATATGGGAGTCCTTTGTAATGAATACAAAATTTGGCACAAAGGGGAGAGATTACCCTCTAACATTAATGATGAAATCATTAAGGAAAAGAGGTGCTAAGTTTCATGATGCCGACACGAGTGGGGGCAGATATTTCAGGAAACAAGATAGTCTTTACAAAAATCACTGGGTCTTTTTGAATTTGGTTTGGAAATACAGTTCGAGGATTGTCTCTAGTTTCAGCTGGAAAAGGCTACTTTGATAGAGTTCAGATGGGTGGTGATAGGATTCACGTGGAACCCACCAGCCAGAATATGAAGGAGGGCAACAGGGATCTGTGGAATAAGTTAAAAGTTGGGGGTTTTAGCAATTTTATTGCTAAACTGCATGGTCACGACCCTGCTCTCTCTAAGGATTTTGGCCAAGCATGGAAAGATGGGGCTTTTACTGTTCATGGTGTGGAGGTCGAGGTCTCGGAGGCCAACATTGCTAGGGTGACAGAAATGAAGATGGAGGGCTTGAAAATCTATAAGGAAAGAACTCGCAGAGATCTTGAGATTGAGTGGTTTTTTATTGGTAAGGAGACTTGTTTTTTCTTCACTGATGGCATTTCTTGATCGTGTATCCCTGGTATTTGGAAGGAGGTATATCTTCAAGTTATGAAGTATATCACTTTGGAAGGGAAGTATAGAAAAATATATACTCACCATATCACTTTCCTCAACATGTTTCGACATAAATTTATGGTTAGCATTCCTTTTTTCTTGGCTACCTCTCTCTCGAATTCATTGATAGTGTTCCAGAACAAGAAGGCCGAGCTGCCCCTTCATGAGGGTTTGATTCTTCTACTGTTTGAAAATGGTAAGCCTATTCTGGATCATCCCTTGGTCTCTATTCTGGAGGAACATGAAGAGGAAGAAGATATTACCTTAGCGGAATGTCTTACAAAGATGAAAGAGGGAAAACTATTCCCAAAGGGGGAGGTATTGACAGAAATTTCATGGAGGGTGATGTTGGGGAAGCCAATGCTTCCAGGAAAAATGAGTGTGTGGGTGATCCCACTATTTTTGAAGAGTGGAACAAAAGGATGGTTTACTTAGAGGGGGTTCTCAAAGCTATGGAGGAAACTAATGAAGGGAAAAGGGAATCCATCTTAAATATTATTAATATCTCAAAGAAAATGGTTTCGACAGGTTCAGATTAAAAATCGGATGCAGGAGCTTGAGAAACAGGTCAAAGGGCTTCTTGATAGAGTTGAGGAGGAAGATGGAGAGAAGAAAAGAAGGAGATTCAATCTCCGTATCAGTAGCTTGGAGGAAGATTAGTTGGTGATCCTGCTGGGGTCCTCGTGTGGTTTCCTGTCTCTCCTGGAAGACTTGTAGCTTTCTAAACTTTTTGAACTATGGGGCGAACTGTGATGCCCTATTTCTTTCTTGGTCTTTTTGGTCCAGTTGGGGTCCTGTTTCCCGCTCTGTAAGAGTTAAGTTTGTTTAACTCTTTTTGTGGGACCTTTTTTTCTTTCATTTGTTGGTTTCCTCTCCCTTCTCTTTTT
This sequence comes from Taxus wallichiana var. yunnanensis, assembly GCA_018340775.1. Classification (NCBI taxonomy): domain Eukaryota; kingdom Viridiplantae; phylum Streptophyta; class Pinopsida; order Cupressales; family Taxaceae; genus Taxus; species Taxus wallichiana. The sequence continues at coordinate 576,313,366 of CM031237.1, forward strand.
TTACCTTTTTCTTCTTTTGGCTTTTTTTGGCTTTATTTGTAGATTTTAATCATATCTTTCGGTTAAGTAAGGTTGTGCTTTCACTTGATAGGTTCCTGATCCCTTCAAAATCTATTTTTTACCTAATCTAATAAATAATCAAGATCTAAACCAATACTAATATAGTTTGTTGCAGGTTGCCAATGATGTGCAAAACCAAACTAAGATTTAAGATAAAAAACACACCACTATTCAAAACACTGTATTTGCAGGTTTCGGTTCGAGCTACGACTGTCCGATTTGAATCGGGGAAGTAGTTCACACCCCATAAGGATTCCCCTAGGAACCCCAAAGTAGTTCACACCTTGAGGGAACTAGTGAATGAAACGGGAAGTGCTCCACTTACCACTTGACTAGTATGCCTTTGTGAGATTAGAGTCAAAATTATCTTCACATATCCCCACTGAAATACAACTGAACATAATTTTTACTCATTGTATCAAAGGGGGTAAAGTAAATCCAGGATACTCCTTAGTTTAGTCTGTGAAACTTCCTTGGGAAACTACACTTGCATAGATAATTTGTGACACATAAAGAGTGAACTACTAGGAAGCCATTTTACACAGGTGCCAAATTTTCCAAAACCAATCATGTTTCAAAGATCTCTCATGAAGTGAATTTTTTTTTGGAGTCAAAACTTTTTTTTTCAAGCAAGGGGAGAGTCCATCAAATTTAGACCCGTGTGACATTCATCATGAAACTTATGACGTGTTACTTAGTCCTAGTTTTTCAATTGCCCTAAGGCAAGGAAAAACTATGCCAAAGTTACGCTTAGTTTGTTTCATCACCACTTGGTCTACTCCTTTACTTTATTATTACCCTTTTGGGGCAAAAGAAAGCATACATACATAATGTTACTTAAGATTGCATCCACCACTTTTACACCCGCTTACATCCTTCCTTATTGTGATTGCACATAGTAAGCATTGAAAGTGTGTTGGAAATTCCCCAAATCTTGAGTAGCTTTGTCTTGATACCCATGTCAAGACATTTCATTATAGTTAGTATTGCTTCATCATTGATTTTCCCTTGAGGTTTTACTTTTATCGCATTGTCTTGATACAATTTTTATACTTACATCTTGTTTTTCGTAAACTTGATTTAAGTGTCTAGATTGTACCACTACGTTGCTCGCACCTTAATAAATCCTTGGTATACTTTGAACTCATCTCATTCCAAACGTTTCATCAACCTTGAAAAGTGTTGTTGTTACATTGTTCGTGCCATATCAATATTATTTTGATACTAATATCTCACTTTTCCACAAATCTTGATTAACGTATCTAAGTGGTATTGTTGTGTTTCTTGCATTTGTAACTTCCACTTTTTGGGATTTAGGCCTTGTTTGTATCTAGATTGGTTATAATATACTTTGAATTAGAAGTCACTTCAACCCTTTGTTAATAATTATGCCTTGTTTATCTTAAACTTGACTTAAGTGTTGACATTGTGTTGATCATCTTGCGTCAAACTACCATTGAGATACATTTGCATAGGGAGTAGTTTCTTGTAGATTGGATTGGTTTTCCAAACTTGCGTGATTGTTCCTTGTGATTGTTCATCTTGTAAAATTATTTTTCTAAGGACAATCATTTTGATTCTTTTATCCTTTGATCCCTTGGTTCTTCATCTTGAAATTTACACTTGCAACTTGTTGTCCAAACCTTGTTGGATTGTCAAAATTGTGTCATCACGATGTATGTTTTCCTTAGATTCCCTTTGGAAAATCACATGAGCATCTCCATACTTACAAAATGTCTAGTTGGTTGTCATTATGTTACTCAAATTGACACAAAAATTCCTCTCCATGAAGGAGTTCAATCACACTATCTAGGTCTAGGCATTTGGACCCAACGATGCCAATAATGACTAACTATCGCATGGTTCCTCACACTTACAACAATAGGGAACCTAAGTTTAGGCATTCACATCAAAATATGCCTATCATGACTAAACCTTGTTTCATTATTCATGCTATAGAACCCATCCAGATTACCCATTTCCCCACCTTCATCTCATGGTTTGGTGTAGGATTATGATGATTCTAATCTAAACTATTCTTTATATTCTTCTCAATCTTCTGATGATTCTAATCCATGTTATTCTTATGATTCTAATCCAAACTATTCTTCTAATTCCTCTCAATCTTTTGATGATTCTAATCCAAACTATCTTTTAGATTCCTCTCGTCTCCTAAGCCTCATCTAATCAAATTTCTTCTAGGGAGTAATCAATCACCTAAACAAAATTTTCCTCCTTTAGGGATTTACGTCACCACAAAATCTCCCCATCATTATTTTGTTTTGACTCCTATGTCATGGTATTCCTTTTCTTCATAGGACCCCCTTTATAAGTTACCTCAACGATGTATTCCTCCTTTGAATATCATGTAACTCCAAGTTCCTCTAATCATTCCTCTAATTTGACTCCTGAGTCATGGTCCTTCCTTTATTTGTAAGACCCCTTTTATCACCACCTCAACGACCTCTGTTGGGCCTCAAAATATTGACTAAGTGCCAAAGGGCACGTGCGTGTGTGGGACTAGGAAGAAGAAGGGAACACAGGGGAAAAGTGCACACAAAAATGGTTTAAGAAGAGTTTAGGAGAAAACAATGTGTGCAAAAGGAATGCCAACAAGGTGTAAGTACTTAGCCATATCTAGCATTACGGATGCATGGGATGAAAAATGTGACCCGACTAGGTGTGCTGAATGGATAAGGTGCCACTAGAGACTTGGTGGTCAAGGAAAGAATATTCCATGCATGGAAGGTTCCCGAAAGACATCATTGTAAAGATTAGAGAGCTTGGATTAGAATAAGCATGCTCCATTGGAGGACCACATAGACACTTGGCAAGCAATCTACTCTTGAAGGAAGGCATGGTGGTGGGTGCTAAACCTATATATGAAGATGCTCGAGGTAGAAGGAAATGGGTAGAGAAGCACCAGATCATCATAGAGAGGATGGAAAGTGAAGCTCTGTAGAAATTATTAGGAGGTTCTAGGAGCTGGGGTTCTCATTAGAGGATTATAGGAATGTTATCATGTCTAAGGGGATGGGTCTGTAAAATTTTTGTAATAGGGAAGCATAGCTAGGACTTTTGATACATGAGTCAAATCCTGTTTTGATACATTTTGGTCTTTATGACCCTTTTGAATGTAATGTGGTTACTAAAATTATGATCAATATGAATATATGCCTCTATTCTGAATATCTGCTCATGGGTGTAAACCCTAATGTATTTTCTTTATGTTAAGAATCAGATATTTTCTTTGTATGATGTTTCTCTTGTTATCTGAATGGATATATTGATGTAATAAGTCATCCTATGCTTTCAGAATGAATGCATGAACATTTACTTTTTTGCATCTAATCTTTTATCAATGGCATCATATTCTCACAATGTTCACATAAAGGAGGGAATCGTCACCCACGTGTGCCTTGGGTGAGCTCTCGGCCTTTCTTTGGGTGGTAGGCCAGAGCGCACATGGGATTAGAGTATTATTTTAAAGACATAAAAATGACTACATCTTGGTTCCATTTCCAGGACCTCTTTTCAAAGCTATTGTGAGAATAATGTGTGATGACAAAGTGCTTGACCTTGGACAAAGTGTCGAAGCATGGTTTAAGAGCATGGAGGATGAGTTTGCTCAAAGATTTAGTATTGGACCTGAGTTTGATGCACGTAAATGGGTAGAAGAGCACCTGTATCATGAGCTATATGAGACCTTATTTTGTTGCTTCCTAGTAGAGTTGTATGAATGGATTTCAACATATGAATCTAGATCAAGATAGTACTATAGATCTCATGTGTGGACCTAAGATGAATATCAAAGGTTGCAGGATGCTAATTTGAATTAGATGCGTGTTGTTGATCATTGGTGGAAGAGAGTGTTGACTAGTTTTACCTTGGAATATGTTATTTCTACGTATTCTTGTCCTAAGGTTGCTGAGTTTGAGTTCTTAAAGGAACCCAAAGGATCATTTTTGCATGATATCCCTTTAGCCATGAAGATCTTGATCATTACGCTAAGTTTGGAAGCATTCTCTAAAGGCCGGATAAGCTTCTCTAAGCCTTTGGGCAAAGGAAGCTAGGTGGAGGAAGATGGTAGACATTGCGGATGAAAAAGAAAGAGAGGAGAGACGACTCAAGTATAGCAAAGTGTGTGAAAGGGAGTTGGCTAGACAATGTGAGGTTGTGGGAGTGATGGATTTATGGAGGCAGATATTGTGAGAAGGAATTGAGGTTCATGTAGAGGACGTGGATCTAGAGTAGTCATGTACTACCCCATCTCGGAAAGCATGAAAGAGAGATCCCTTCAAATTTTGATGAGAGTTCGTCGCTTGAAGAAAGGAGAGTCGTTGACGCGCATATGAATCCACCTGGTGACCAACCCCTAATCTTAGTCTTCTAAATCAAGAGATAAGTATTGCTAACACAGTTGGTATTGGTGAGAGTGATTGATCTATGTCTAGAGATATAATTTTTCATTTGGTACATCTATGGTTGCACAATCAGTTCTTGTGTTTGGAGGAATATTGCATGGAACGACATTTGGGAAAATTATGAGTATGTAAAGCTTGGGTATCACATCTGGGAGTGGTACGGGACACACATCTGGTAGTAGCTTAGTATCACAAACTGTTGGTGCATAGTTTAGTGGGACGTTGGGAGCACTAGGCATGACCACTTCAGGCCCTTTACCAGCTATAGGAGGTGGATCTAGTGGTATAGGAGCTAGAGGACCTGGTGGACCTAGCATATTTGGAGGATTTTGTGGATCAAGAGGAACAAGACCTAGTGGATCTAGTGGATCTGGTGGTGGAGGTAACACCAGAGGGAATCAAGGTTTTGGGTTAGGTGGACAAGGACCTCAACCACCTCAACAAGTGTTTTTGAGATGTATTTGCACCTACTAGACTACAAAGGTGTTGAGAATGCTTGTAGAGCATGTACATAAGTGTGAACTTCTATGACGTGTGAAGGGGATCACTACCCCAGAGCGGAAGGTAAGTCAATTTATAACAACATTGCAAGGACACATGCATAGCTGGTACCGAAATATGACCCTCATTAGAAAGTGGTAGATTACATAGCGATGTGGAATTCCTTCTTAGCTGAATTCCATATCCCTAAGTTTGAATAGAAGAGCATCATTGCGCTAAAGGAGATCCAACAGGGATTGGAAGAGAGTGTGTGGGAGTACGACACACATTTCAAAACTCTCTTATCAAAGCTATCCTATGATATTCACCCCTCTCAACATGCTTAGTGGTTTGTTGGAGGATTGATAACACCGTTTAGGAGAGTGCTTTCACACAAGACTTTCACAGACCCACATGAGGCCTTGGAGGCTTCCCTACATATTGAGGTTGTTGGAAGCATAGATACCAATGTTAGCCCCTTCTTTGAGGCTCGATTGCTACAATGGTGAAGTAGCTGGAGAAGCTATCTGCGAACTCGACACATGAGACTCGCAGTGGTCTATGGTGCATGGATTGTGAGGTAGAGGGGCATACAAAGGATAATTACCCTAGAATATTGGTACATGCCATGAAATTGGATTATGAAATTTGCCTCGGAGATCATGATGTAAGTAGGTTCCCACTTCTTTGCAGCAAAGCACGATTTGTAAGAATGTGTTATGCTATTACAAGATCTCGTACCTCTACTACCCATGACACGAAGGATTGTAGGTTGATTAATTAGATACATGACACCATTGATATTAGTGTGTGCTGCACCAACCTCGCAAACAATTCCAAGGACAATGGTCATCACTTTAAAGGGTGTGTGGAAAAAGTTTCAGAGGAATATTTAGTGGTCATGGTAATCGCGGGTAGAAAGAAGTGAGTTCTGTATGGAACTTGTTATAACTGTGGGTCTTTACAACACTATAAGTGCGAATGCTCTAATATGTTACAATGCTTATGGTGTGGAAAGTAGCACAAGTATGAGGAGTGCCCAAAGTTATTTGAGCACATGAGCCAACAACACCAAAAAGAAAAATGCGTTAGGATGGTAAGCGTGAGGAAGGACAATTCACAATGGATGTCAAGAGTGGTGTGTGAGTCAAAACTAGAACCGGTACTTAGTTACGACGTGAGCCGAGGCTACACGCGTGAGGGAAGTATCGAGGCACGAGCCACTAGTTATTAGAGAAGAGGTGGTGCATGGAAGGTATCCAGATCCTACTCATTAGAAAAAATGTATCAAGAAGCCATGGATGTGATTTAAAGCCTAAAAGGAGATATCCAATGCCTAAAAGAGTAGTCAAGACAATTAGAATGAAGGAAGAATGCTGAGGCTCCATAGAAGGATCTGGACAAGGTTAGAGAATTATGCAAGATGTTGAGGTAAGAGAATATCATTCCCTTGCTAGGAGAATGGTGATGAGAGAAGGTAATGTGTGTTAGAGAAGGGTACAAGAGGAATGTTTTTGTATGCCAACCTTCCTCCCCACAACCTTGGTTATGACAAGGAGATCACTTTGAATGCTGTTGTAGATGGGTGGCTTCTGAGCAATATTTTGATTGACACAGTCGCGAAGGTCAATGTTCTCACCCTAGATGCATGACATCAAATGGGAAGGCCCTTATTACATCCATCTTTGTATGTGTTGTATATGGCTAACAAGACAAGGAAATTCCCATTGGTGTCTTGAAGGATGTCATGACTATCCAAGGTGAAATGTTCACTTTGGGATTTTGAAGTCTTGGTGCTAGCTTGAGGCAAACAACTTTCCAAATACTTGGGCATCCCCGTGTTATAAGAATAATGCTGACCTAAGGTTCAATAAGGGATACATAAGTTTTGAAAACAAGGAAGAGTGGGTCATCATCCCCTTAATCGATGGAAAATCAACACCATATACTTGAGCCCTTGGGAGAAGAAATTCTCGATAGGATCTATGTTTTCTCTATCAGATACCCTGAGGTGATTCACCCTACAAAGGGAGTTATCCAGTTTGAATATGCTCAGTGCATGAGTTATACAACTAATGTGGCATGTGAAAATAAGTCACATGGGACTTATGAGTAAATTGGATGAAAACTAAGAGGATTTGTTACAAGGTTAACAAAGGCGCGTTCATTCGAGAACCCGGGAGGGAAGAAATTTCCAAGTTACTCTGGAGGGTCCAACCCTAATGATTTATTACGGGAAATGGAGGATTGGTGGAAAAATGAGATTGAAAGAAGAGGGATGTTTAGCTATAACTTACTTGGGACTACAACGTGTTGGTAGGTGACTCACCGCGATAGACTTTTAGAGTGACACAAGTTGAGAATCACGTTCTCTATTAGGTTCTCCTGAAGCAATGCACCCACTACAATACAAGAATACCATGTGAAGGAACCCACCTCATCCCACGTCCAAGCATGTGAAAAAGCATGGATGGGAGGCATGGAGGCCTTACCACCTTATTAATGGGTGCATAAGATGTATTCCACCGTACAAGGATGTGTGCATGCATGGTATATTTACTTTGAGATACACCGTCAAACAATAAATTGGCAGAGTTGACAACCGACCTCCTTCAGCTTTTAAGTATCGGAGTACTAAACCATCGGTGGATAGAGCACTACATGTTGTTAAGTAGCTAAGGATGGGACATAGTGCCATGAAAAAGATAGAATAATGGAGTTATCGGGTGAACCTAGGTCGTAACTATGTTTTGATAAAGAAGAGTGAGAAGAGGTACATCTTGAGTGCATGTAGATAGAGAAAGAAAAGTGAAAGATGGTCTACATAATAGATGGCGAAGAGATGGAGAGTTTTGATGTTAACCATACTGAAGGTACATGCGAAGTTATTAATAGTGCTGATGAGCAAGTGCGTGCATACCATGAACCCCTAAACAAATAAGGTTAACATTGGCTCGGAGGCTGAATCTAAGGAGGCCACTATTAGAGACTATTGGTCGGAGAAGGAAGTCTCAAGATCATTGATCTATTGTGTGAGTTTTAGGATTTATTTCTACGTGGGTACCATGAACTTAAATGCGTTCACCACTCTTTGGGGGATATGAAAATCAAGTTGAAAGAAGGTGTGTTCCCGATTTGGAAGAGGCCTTATTAAATGAATCCAAATCTTCACGCCAAGGTTAAGGAGGAGATAAAAAGAATCATTACTTCCTGTGCATCATTGAAGGCCGTGGAGGAATCGAATGGGTAAGCCCCATGGTCATTAGTATTAAGAAGGATGGAAGGATAAGGATTTGTGTTGACTACAGGGACTTAAATAAAATATGCGTAATTGATCCTTTTCAAACCCCTTTTAGTGAGGAGATTTTGGAAGGAGTGGCCAAGCGCGAGATCTATTCCTTTATGGATGGATTCTTAGGATACCATCAAGTTAGAATTTCTAAAGAATACCAAGAGAAGAAAAATTTCATTAATGAATGTGGAATTTTTTCCTATACGGTCATGCCTTTTGGATGAAGAATGCATTGACTGTGTTTTCACTCATAGTGGTCCGGACATTTCAGGATTTTATCTATAAGTTCTGCAAGTCTACCTTGATGACTGGATGGTGTATGGAGTAGTGAAAGACCATTGCGATAATTTGAGGCTGATTTTTGAGAGATGTCGATAGTTTAGGATATCCCTCAACATTAAGAAGTGTGTTTTTTCTACTCCATTTGGGACCATGTTGGGGCACATTATATGTAAAGAAGGTATGTTGGTGGATCCCGCCAAAGTTGCTTTGTTATATTGGGGTTGGAGGAGACTACCGGTTAGAGTGTAGTGTGTGGATTCCTGGGGCATACGGGGTACTACCAAAAGTTTATCAAGGGGTATTCCAAGATCGACATGCCATTGGAGAATTTACTAAAACACAAGATTTCCTTTCACTCGGGATATGCGCAATAGACAACGTTTGAGACTTTTAAGGATAGACTTGTCAATGTGCCTATATTACAGTTTCCCTCTTGGGATAAAACTTTCCATGTGCATGTTGATGCCTCAGGGACAGCCATTGGAGTAATCCTAACACAACCTAGAGAAGGGATTGTTGATTACCCCCTTTGTTTTGAAAGTAGGAAGTTGACACCAGTGAGCAAAACTACATCATTACGAGCGGGAAGCACTTTCAACGATCTACGCGCTACATAAGTTCATGCAGTATCTGCTAGAAACACCCTTCATATTTAAAATAGATCACATGGCCTTGAAGTACTTTGTGAACAAGCCAATTTTTTAAGGGCACATATGTCGGTGGGTCCCGTTATTTCAATATTTTGAGTTCATAGTTGTGAAATTAGGAAATAATAACTTAGGGCTTGACCATTTTTCAAGAATTGACTCAGGGGAGGATGTACAGAGCATTGAGGATGTTATGCCGATGCGAAACTATTTAGATTACAAGCAGTGTGCCCTTTGAATTATAGGATATTTCTATGTTTCTCAAAATGGATGAGGTGCCCAAAGGAATGAAATATTTGGAATGAAAATAGTTAGCCATACGTGCCACACCCTACATGCTAATTAGCAGAGACTTATACAAGTTAGGTCATGATGAGGTTCTGCGCCAATGCATGTTAGAACATGAGCATGTTGTAATCATGGAAGAAGCACATGGTGGGATTGCAGGAGGGAACTATGCAGGGAATGCCACCGCACGGAAGATTCTATTTGCAGGGATTTTGTGGGAAAGTATATACCAGGATTGAATTGAATTTTTCAAGACCTATGACCATTGCCAGTGCCTTTGCAAGCCAAAAAAGGGATGAGATGCCCATGCGACCTATAACCATCGTAAAACCATTTGAAAAATGAGAAATTGATTTTTAGGACCAATTTCACCCACCACATGAAGGATTGGTTCACACTATATCATCACTTGCACTAATTACTTAACAAGGTGGGAAGAGACAATGTGTACAAGGTATTGTACAACAACGATGACTACTATATTTTTATGGGAGAACATAATCATTAGGTATGGATGTCCTTTAAGCTTGACTATTGATAGAGGTACACATTTTTTGAATGAAACAGTCAGGATTTTGTTGGCAGAGTTCATGGTGGCCCATCATAAGACTAGCCCATATCACCCATAAGCTAATGGAACTACTAAGGCATTTAAAAATTGAGTCACACACTCGACACGACAACCTCACACTACGATGTGGGAAGACAAGATGTGGGAAGACAAGTTATTATCGAGTTCTATGGGCATAAAGGACAACCTTCAAGAGGTTGAATAAAGACACACCATTTTAGTTGGTGTTTGGCGTTGAGGCTATTTTACCAGTTGAATTTATGCTACCATCACTGTGTATTGCGCGTGTAGGAGGGTTAGCTGATGAACAAGCAATTCAAGAGTGCATGGAGAAGTTAATGCAGCTAGATGAAAGGTGATCACTTTCTAGATGGATTCAGAAGACTAAAAAGGCACGACAGAAAGCATGGCATGATCACCATATTAAAAACAAACAATTCGAGGTTGGGTAGATGGTTTTGTTATATGATTCCAAGTTTCTGCGCCATCCTGGGAAACTGAAAGTCCATTGGTTAGGGCCATATATCATCTTGTACATCCTTGATTTAGGCACTTTCCATTACGAGCGCTTGATGGAACAAGATTACTAGGTCATTTCAATGTGAGTAGGCTGAAGCCCTAATATAAATAAGTCTTCCTCATTTTTTTAAATAAGGCAATATTTCCATTTAGCCTATGATTTCCTTTTATGCATTTCCTTATTTTGTTTCCCTTTCTCGTTTCTTGTTCCTCTTTGTGTTGTTGTTTTGTGCACCTTGTGCACCGGTAGCCACTTATTACTTTTAGAATGTTATGTATGCACAGAGGACCACACATCTATTTTAGTGTGGGGTGGAGTAATGTGAAGTGAAATAAAAGTTGGTAGTGGAAGTTGTGTTTTAATGTCCTAGATTGAAGGATGAAAAATGCATAGTGTGGAAGAGCGCACATAGAAAAGATGGACAACAAATTTTGGTGTTAGGATAGATTCACAAAGACCATGTACAAAGGATGAGAAGCACAGGAACAACATGAGGTAGGTGAGGGAAAAAATCAGGTCAAGGACAGAAGAAATGCCTTTGACGCTACAAATGCACACGTAAGAGTCTTTGGTTAGTAAGGACCTTTGCATTCCTGGAAGGTTGTAAGATTTTCATGTAGGATTGGGTGCATGGGTAAAAGCACTTAAGATCAGATTTAGTGGAAAAATCCACATTTAATGTTAAGTACATTGGTAGGTGGCATAACATTTACTGCGGGAGAGAAGAAAAAGCTATAAGTAGAAGGTTAGGAACATTATTGTTTACCTTGATATTACGATATTGAAGAGCTCTTGCGAACTAGGGCATCCATGAAGAAAGATTTGTGTGAAGGAGGAATTGCAAAAATCTAAGTGCGTGACTAGTGTGATTTGCGAACCATATTGGAAGGAGTACATAGGCATAGGGAAGAAGGTTTCAATGGAGTATGCCGGCTTGTGGAAGGGTTTTATAGGTTAGGGTTATGCAAATAGGGAATGAGAATAGAAGGATTTTCACAGATTTGAGCCACATATTTTAGGAGAGTGAGGAAGAGGAGCAAGGAAGAGTTTTTTTGACTGACAAAAAAATGGCACCAAGGAAGGCAACCATTGTGTTGGTGCCCATTTTAATCCTCTTCTATATTTCCATTTTCCCCTTTGGTTTGCATGGTTTAAAACATTTTTCTTTGAATTTTGTGGTCTACAAACTTTGTTCTCTAGATTGGATGCTTTGAAAAGCTCATAAAATTATTATTTTGCCCCAATGTGAAGGAAATATACATGCATGCTCTATTTTGTGCCCTAGATTTCCAAATCCACGGGCCTCTGTCATTTTTTCCATCTTTCCCGGCCTTTGGAGCTCATGGTTGCTTGTTTTTGCTTATTTTCCCTAAAAATCTATCCCCATGGTCGAAAATTGCTTTAAAACACCTTCCATTTGCCTTTTGACCAAAAAATCCTTCATCCACGAAGAAAAAATTGATTTTGGAGGTCGTGGGAAAATTTTGTGTTTTTTTACGGTTATACGGGTGTCATTTTCCCATCAAAATTAAGCTCAAGCCTTCCCTCATATGTGGCTACTTCTGGTTGGACGAGATTCGGTGGGTTTTTTCTAAAAACTTAGCGTTTTTGATTTTTGGAAAAATTTGCAAATTTTTCCCGTAGCTCTGCAGGTCCCAGAGGAGGACACGTGTCACATTCTCATGCAAAGGTGGGATGGAAGGCTGGCGAGGGTACTTGGAAGTTTTTTGCCTTTTGGCGAAGAGGGGAAAAAGGTAAGGAAAGGCCCGTGTGTCCACCAAGCCAATCAGGGGTGGACACGTGGCAAGGTGGGGTTAGAAGGGAGTGTGGACCGATGGAAGACTTAGGCATTTTTGCCTTTTTTGGTGAAAGGGATGAAAGTTGCAAATGGGGCCACGGGTCTGCAATGGTGCAAAAAGAGAAACATGGCGAGAAGAGTAGGTCAATGGGCCGTTAAAGGCAAAAGTAAAATTTTTCCTTTTGGTAAAAAGACTTAGAATGAAAATTTGAGGCGTGGCTCGTGGAAAATCAGAAGGAGACACGTGGCAAGGAAGAAATCAGAGGCGTGGGCCCGCGGAGGTAAAGTGGAAAATTTTCCCTCCTCCATGAAAGGATAAAAACATGAAATAAGCCCACGTATTCTTAGCGATAGAGAGGTGGACATGTGTCAAGGATAGAGGTAGAGGTGTGGGTCCATGGGGAAAAAAGTGAAAATTTTCAAAATTCAAAAAAGGTGGAAATGTGCAAATTTGAGCTGCGACTTCAATGGGACCCACCATATGCCACGTGTCAGCTCTAAATTTCAAGGGTGGAGGGGTGGAGAAAAAGTCAATTTTTTCCATTTTTCAAAAATGTTAAAAAGTCAAAAAGTGATCCTAAATTCATTCCCAATCGTATCTTGACACGTGGAGGGCCCAAATTGAAGGAAAATGGCAATCAATCGGTAGCTATACATTTTCCATTTTGGCCACCATTTTTTCTCCAAGAAGTGTGGAAATGTGAATTTTGCATCAATTTCGATTGAATTTTTTACAAATTCGTGTCGTTTGTGCCTGCAAGGACCAATGCAATTGGTTTTAGGGATCAATTTACATATTTGAGGTGTTTTTGAAATAATTTTTGCCCCAGCCCATGTAAAACATGAAATATCAAATCAAAAAGTTGTAGAATCAAATTTTGGAATGATAAGGATGAAATAATGAAATGAAAGGAGTCTGCATGCTTGGAGAATGAAAAACGTGCCTCCACAATGGATAATGATGAAGGATTTGTAATGATTCACCTTTTTGAAACACCTGCAACTTTTGTTGCAAATATGTTAAACGTCCCTATCTGCGAATCATGTTGGAATTTTGTAACAAACTTGATGCTAGGCATATTATTTTCTTGGGAAATAAGGATCAAATGTAATAGAATGTTATATAATGCATGTTTTTTGACATGCAAAAGGTTGGAGAAACTTAGAATTTCATGGGAAAATCTGGGAAGAATCCCATTCTCTGAGAAACCACCTGAGAACCATTTCTAATTCCTTTCGCATCATATTTGTATCATGTTGAGTTGGTTTTAGTTGTAAATCCATCAACAAGCTCTGAGATTGTTCTTATAACATTCCCTTATTGATATATTTGGTCATTTTGGATTATTTTTGTGTTGTCTCTTGGAAAAGTTTGCATGCACTTATGTTTTAGAATATTTTCAATTTGTGTTTCTTGCTCTTGTTGTAGTCTTGTGTTTGGAATCTCTCTTGATCATACATGGTCTCATTTCTTATTGATAGTTTAGTGGCATCTGCAATCTCACATTCAGAAGAGCTTTCATTTGATAAAGAGATAAACAGATTTAAAATCACTTTACCTTCCTTGAATTTAGAGGTTGTTTGTAAACCTTTGGGTACACCTTAGGTCATGATAAAATAGAGATTTCTGGATGCTTTGTTGGTTCATCTGCTTCAAGCTTTTTGTGGTAGGTTGTCAAATATTGTGTGGAAGAGTGCAGATCTGGGCCTCCATTTGGTGCACATATCCTAGTTGAAGGAGTACCTTAACCCCTTTGAAGCATTCTACTATTTAGGTCTTACAAATTTCTTGCAAAGGTCCTCAAAGAATTTGGCAGATTCTGGTTAATCTTGTCTAAAAATCTCCCACCAAAATTCATTCAAAATAACTAATCCTACCCCATACTACCCCTACATTGCATTGTGTGTCAACAATAGAATATAATCCATCTATAAAAATGCACAAATAAAATCAAGATCATATAATTTCTTCAGTAACCCTTGCCTTGCATTGAAAATATCTCCATAATCTGGGAGTGACAACTTGTGAAAGTTAGATTTGGAGTGTTGATCATATTTTCCCAAGGCCTTTTCAAACTATTTACACAAATTGAGGGATATCTTCATCTCCTTCACCATTTGAGGGTTACAAAGTAGGTTCTCTTACCTTGCTTGAAAGGCACAACCTAAAATAATTAGGACAAGATCAAGTCCCATTTGAGTGTTATCCATCTTTCCACAAATCTGAGTGCCAGTTAGACCACATCCCCAACTACAAAATGACATACATCATGATCTATCTGTCTTCAAGCTTCATACCATATCTCTCGATGCTGCTTAGATTGAAAAGGAGAACAAATTTGGGTACCGACATGTTGCACCTAAAAAGGGTAAGGGAAAGGGAAAAAAGACTACCACCACTAGTTTCAACAAGGATTGGTATGCAGAGATGCAGTACCCAGATGGGGTGTTGCTTGGAAAAGAAAGGGTATCCCATGCGAGGAAGATGGCCGTGAGTGACTATAACCACCACACAAGCACCAAAAAGAAGGAGATGGTGTTAGAACTATTTCGTCTAATGGATAAGAGGACACTAGAAGGGATGCCAATATATAGGGATGAGGTGAAGATAAAATATAACATCCTTGTACCAGATAGAGTTTATCAAATTTTTAAGAACATTCACCTCTTCTTCTTCAACCTCATTTATCTCAACTACTTACAAATTTATTTTTGTCATCAGCTTTGCTAGGCCCAAACCTCTAACCAATTTTATAGTTTGGATGTCCATGTCATACTCTTACAACTTATTCACCCATCGACATCTCTTACTTGAAATTTCCATCTCTGACAAGATATCCTTAACCATAGTATGCGGGACATAAGCTATGAATTTAGAACTTAAAATATATGGCCTAAATATTTTTGTGGCTCTCACCAAAGAAAAGGCATGTTTCTCCATGATAGTATATTTTAGTTCTGCCCCTTGTAATGCTTTACTAAAGAAAGCAATTGGCCTTTCGCTTCCTTCATCATCCTTTTGCAACAACACAGATGCAATGGTATTCTCAGAAGCAAAGGAAAACATTTGGAAAGCCTTTTTATAATCAGGAGCTACTAAAATAGGGGCATTCTTCAATGCTTCCTTGATCCCAATAAAGGCTTGAATAGTTTCTTCTTCCCATTTGATACTTTGATCCTTCTTCAACATACTAGTGATTGGGATAGTCAATTCAACAAATTTGGAAATAAATCTCCTGATGAAATTTATCTATCCAAAAAAGGATTGAATTCCATTTTTGGTTCTTGGAATAGAACTTTTCCAATGGCTTCCACTCTCTCAGGATCAATCATGACCCCTTCTTTTGATACAATATGTCCGAGAAACTTTTCCTTTTGAACCCCAAAATGACATTTCTTAGGGTTCAGTGAGATACCATATTCCCTGCATCTTAACAACATCTTTTCTAAATGTTGCAGTGATCATTTATTTTCCTTGAAAAAACTGTCACATCATCCTGATACACAATAATGAAGTCATTTATATATCCTGAGAATGCTACATCCATTGCTCTTTGAAATTTGGCTCCAGCATTCATCAGGCCAAATGACATTCTAACGTACACATAGGTACCCCATGGAGTAGTGAAAGTAGTTTTGATTCTCTTCGATTGCTTCACAACCACTTGGTTATACCCAAAGAAACCATCCAAAGTAGACAACAACTTCAAGAACTAGTAACCAATTGCAACATGTTATCCATATTTGGCAAGGGATAGTTGTCTTTGATTGATGCCTTATTTAAATTTCTAAAATCGACACACAATCTTATGTCCCCGTTTTTCTTTCGAACAGGTACCAGGTTTGCTACCCATGAAGAGTACCTTGTAGGTTGTATAATTCCTCCATCCCTTAAATTTTTAACTTATCTTGCATTTTTAGGGAAAGGAGTGGATTAATTGGTCTTTTCTTCTACCTAAACAGCTTGGCATTAGCTTCCAGGGGTATCTCATGCTGAAAAAGGTCTTCCCTATATGCCTTCAATTCTGAATATGACCATGCCAAGCAATCCTGGTACTTTTTTAACAACTGGACATATGATTGCTTTTCCTCTCTACCCAAGTTGCTACCTAGCCATATTCTTCTAGGCTTATCTTTTGTGCCTAGGTTATGTTCTTCAACATCTCTTGAGGCTGACATGTGTCTATTAACAATGTGATCAACATTATCAAAATTTGATTCCAGTGCAACCAAACCTCTAGGAATAGTATTGGTTTTCAATTGAATAATGTCCTTACCAAATAAGGTATCTTTTCCTTCACTTGCACAAACCATTGGTTCCCAGTCCATATTTTGATTGGTAAATTCTCCTTTGTTTTGTAAAAACCTTTGAACCTGGGCATCATCTTCAAAAACTTGCCAATGCTTGATATTATCAGGGACAAACAACTTGGTCAATACTTCAATATCATATTCACAATAAGGAGACACTGTATAATTCTCAAACCTAGATCCTAATACTACCAATTTTTCTACTACAGTATTGTATTTCCTATCATGGTGTGTTATATTGAAAGAATCAAACATTTCAATAAAGTCCCAAACTGCATGCTTATATTGCTTCATTCTTTGATTTTTTGTTGCATACAACTTTCTAACTTATTTGACTATCAACTCTGAATCCCCTTTAACAATAATATCTCTGACACCATACTTCTAAGCAATCCTTAAACCCAAGATCAAGTGCTTCATACTCAGCAATATTATTTGTGCATTCAAAATTGAGTTTAAAAGAAAAGTTAAATTCCTCTTGGCTTGGAGATATCAAGACAACACTAGTGCCATTACTAGATCTAGAACAAGCCCCATCAAACATCAGAGTCTAAGGAGAACCAACCTACTTAGGATACTTGCACTTGTCAATTTTATGCTCCTTAAAATCAGCATAACCCACAAAGTTATCGACATCAACATCTGTGTACAATACTTCATAAGAAGCATTGTTAGGGTCCTCAATCAGATGTAACATTTTCTTTTCACCATAAAATTTCACAAGAATCCCTTCTATTGGTATGGTCACGTATGACATATCCATTTGCACACTTCCTCCTACATTGGCAGCCCACTTTCTTGACAACAACATCCCCCATTTGGCAGGACAATCCACAATAACTACATTCATGGTTAAGCATTTTCCTGGATAAGCTGCTAGTTGTACTACTAATCCTTTAACATACCCAATCACCAACACTTCTCTTGAATCCATAGTAGTACACTTCCCAAAAGTTGTTATTACTTTGATATTTAATTCATTCATTACCTCAAGGGGCATTACATTACATGAGGCTCCTGAATCAAACATGCAGTTATGTACCAACCTATCTTTAATAATTAAGGTGGTATAAAATGGATCCACGTCAAGCTAAGATTCTACCAGAGAAGTACCCAAATACACCTTAGGTGATTCTCCCAGTTCCTCCAATGCTTGTGGTATTTCTAACTCTACAATGATAGGAGGAATCTCACATTATTCACACTTTTCCCTAGGTAGTTTTCTCTTCCTTAAATCCCAAATATTCAAATGCCCTTTTCCGATGCTCAGGGATCCTAAGTAATTCAAAAATGGGAATAATAACCTTGATCTGGCTTAAGATTTGGGCTATGTCACAAGGAATATATTTGGGTAGGACAATATTAGGAGGAAGATTCATGACTTCTTCTGATAGTATAGGAGTTTTCATAGTCTGGGCATGGGCAGAAATACAAGTTTTATTTGGGGTAATTAGGCCTTTGCTAGAT
The DNA here is from genome assembly GCA_018340775.1 of Taxus wallichiana var. yunnanensis. Lineage (NCBI taxonomy): Eukaryota > Viridiplantae > Streptophyta > Pinopsida > Cupressales > Taxaceae > Taxus > Taxus wallichiana. Next base: position 576,331,506 of record CM031237.1, read on the forward strand.
GTATCTTTTTTAGGGGTTCCTTTGGAATATTGGTAAGAATTGGAATTTTTGGCTTGGCTTGTGGCCCTACCCCTTTGACAACCTTACTTCTAGTATTATATTCCTTCTCTTGAAACTACTGCATTCATCAATAGTTTCCTATCTTCTTCAGAAGGAATTCCCCCATCATATTTTTTAATCATCAAAGCCCTTAAGTATTCAAAATTCATGATTAGGAAAATCAAATTCTTGTACCATATCAATTTCAAAATCATTAATGGGAGGAAGAGGTAATACCCATGGACAAACCCAAAAAATTTTCAATAGTTTTGGCACTTATCAATTCAGTTGAAGTCAGCCCCTTGTTGTGAGTTCTCAGGCACTCCATCATGCACACATCACCATATGCCTCATCATAATTTTCTTCCTCAACTTCCTTATCCACATCACATGGGGAATGTGGTAAGAAAAACACCTATCACACCACTCAATAACATGGGCCTCTTCCATGGTAGCAACCTAGTAGTTAAAGGATCAGGGACCAACCTACTTTCCCTAGGTTGAGGTAGTTTATTGCCTAATCCCATGGGCCCTTTTCCTCTATCATCTGATCTATGATCACCTCTAGGATGATTTCCAAATCTCTCCTGACCTTGTGGCTTGTGTTGACCTTGGAACTCTGGTCCTATCCCTTTTTCTACTCTAGCCAATTTATAGGATATCTCTTTAACTACTCCAGCCAAAGTCTTCACAACCTCTTCCAAATCCACTACTTTGTTTGACTGAGGTCTTTCAGGATTGATCAACTTGACACCCTCTCTCTTAGGAGGCTTCCCAACTACCTTGATATTATTTTCTATTTGTAAGGCCATTGTGAAAGCCTACCTCAATGTTCCTAGGGTTCTTATCCCTCAAGTAATAAGCAACCTTTTTATCAAAAGCATCAAAATATTTGATCAAACAAGACTCATCACTTGGCCTTAGGATTATAGGTAACCTATTCAAGGTTTTATTGAACCTAGTATTGAAATCTTGGACATATTCATTTGGATTCTTCTTTATATTTTCAAATTTAGATAAGAGGAACCTGGGATCAGTCTTATCCCCATATTGTAATTTGAAGGCATTTTTCATCTCCATCCATGAATCTATTGAATTTTCTGGTAAAGCCTTATACCAATCACGTGCATCCTCCTCAAGAGTATGAATGAATAAATTTATATACACATCTTCAAACTCAATTTCAAAGTCTTCCATCATATTGAAAGAGTCTTAAATGTTGATCCTCGTGATGGCATTATTCCTCTTGAAATTTTGGTAACCTATTTCTAACATCTTGTGGCACCATATTAGGATATCCAACCATGCCTCTAAAATTTATTGGTCCAAAATTATTGACAACAAAAGGAGGTCTAGGTGGAGGCTGAGCCATATTACCTTGAGGAGGTGATCTTGTAGGAGAATCAAAATGATAAGGGACGAGGGGTCTTTGAGCACAGAGTATAACTTTCAAAGTAAATATCCTCTACTGATTCAGTTTCATGAAAAACCCTATCAACCTTGGAGGATACAGGGAAAAACTGAGAAACACTCTTTTCAGACACAAATGATGGCCCCTCTCCAGTCGGAGAATTCAAATTTACACAAGGACTACTTGGTTCAGAACTACTTGAAGATGTAGGGTAATCTTCAACTACAGGTTGATCACTTTCCAAAATTGGTATTACCTTTTTTCTTGATTCTTGATTTCCCAATACTTTCCAAACTTGTTTTCCTTCTGAATTTTCTTTTCCTAAGTTCTAGAAATAACTTTCTAGTAGGATCCCTAGTGAAGAAAGACCTTCTTCCCTCCATATTTGCAAGTATTAATGACAAATTTCACTTGACACAGGTTTAAGACACTGGTAATTATCAAAATTTCAAACCAATTCGGAGTCGCCACCAAGGATTCTCACCTTAGATGTGAAAATGCACTATAAGTAGTTTGTCAAATGTCTATCAATGCTTAATTTTTACAAAGCTTACCAGATCTGACCTTCCTTTACCCACATTTATCACTAACGACAAATTTAGTGCAATAACCACTAGAAACTAGAAATACTACACAATAAACTTTGATCTCACACAAATCTTACAAATCTAACAAAGGATAATATTTAAACAACATTTTTCACTTAAATCATATAAGAAACATTACTAGGGTTGGTACATGTATGTATTTGTACAAATAGTCCCCCGAAATGGCGCCAAATCGGTGTTGGTACCCAAATTGATCCTTCCTTTTAAACCGAGCAACATCACAATTTGATCAGGATGCTTAGAGACAAACAAATCATAATAGGAGTCATTTTGTAGCCGGGATGGATTTTAGATGACTCTTTATCACTCTAGTTTGGAAAGGACTGGGTATCACCATGCTAAGAGTTTGACCTACCCTTACTACTTTAGGTTGTGCCTTCAACCAAGGTGAGAGGACCCATTTTGTGACCTGTATTAATGGAAATCATCAATGAATTAGCAGTATTTGACTATTCCTTTGCAATATTTTGAAGGAGACCTCAAGAAAACATGGCCAATACAACATAACCTAACTCTCATGAGTTGTCACTTTAGAAAATGAAGATGTTCTCTAGATAAGGCCCAGGTCACTAAAGGAAATGATAAAAATGATTGCACTTGCATATTTTAGTAAAGGATGGATGAATTCAATGATCTTCTTTATCATTTGTGGATACACAATGCAAAGCAGGGGATAGTTCATGTATGATATATCTCTGGATATGTGTTTTATGGTTGGGAAGTTAAGTAGGATAAAGTTTGATTATACCAATCCTTGAGAAATTTAAACAAATGTTGATAGATCCACAAGGAAAAATGATGAATAGCTTCAAATAGTCAAGACAAACCTTCAACTAGAAAATTGTGCATCTATGAAAGCTCAAAGACACACGACTTCACACATTCTTCAAGGATTTAACATAAGAACTCATGTTAAAGACTTAATTAAACCTTAGAAATCCCTATTATATCACACTTATGATACACTCATAAACTGACAAACAATCTGTATCACTGAAATGAAAGTAAAGTGAATTTAAATCACTTATTGCATCATGAAATGAAAGATCTCTTCATAATGTAATTGCAAATGCCACAATACTATCATGAGGATGAGATTTTGTGTGATTTCAAAGGGATTCCTAATGTAAGATTGCAACAGGAACATAGATAACTATTTGAAAATATCTCAAAATGACAATAGACATAACATAGTTCATGATTAACACAATTACTCAAGGTTTTTCAAAATTTGATCAACAAGGGAAAGTTTGTTTACAATCTCAAAGTTTTTCAATGGCTATACATCTGCAACCATCTTGACATGATCAATTTTAAAGACACACAAGAAATAATTGGTTTCTCAAATAAGTTCTCTCAGAAAATGGCTTCTCTCGGCTTTTTTCTCCTTTTCTCTCTCTGAGTAAATTTTAGAAAAATTAACCCCCTTTTGGCATGATTTTTTCATGCTTTTATATCACTCTCTTCACTTCAAATATTTTCCCCAAAAAAAAGAATATTCTCAAGAATACTTTTTGTTACAAATTTTTTCTAGAAGATGATATTTATGAGTTTCATTCTATACTTGCTAGTGTATGAAACATGAGTCTTTTCGATGTATTCCACTTGTGTCTTGATTGGGATGTCTAGTCATCACCTTTGGCAGGCTACTTGAAATGTTCCCTCCCATTTTGATTAAACAATCATTTCAAATGATCACTGAGCATCTCCAGATGCTTTTGACATGACACACACCTACACTCATCTTTCAAAATCCTTCTTGGGCTCAGTGCACTCCACTTCACATCTTACTAGTTTAAATGCCACACATGATGTTTGTCAAATCTTACTTGAACTACCAGCTCTGTTCATTCTTAATTCCTTTCAAATATTTAATCACCTCTGTGTGAACTGAGAAAAATATTGGTTTACACCATGGGAAATATTTTATTAACACAGGACCAAATGCATCCTTCCATCTATAAAGCCTGGTATTTCCTCACTGTTTGCACATGTTTTCTTTCTTGTTCTAAACATAAGGAATTCAATCAAGAAAATGGTGAAAGTGCTTGTAGCTCACAACCTGAAAGAGATTTCTTCAGAAGACCTAAATCAGATTTTTGATTTGAGTGGTCCTGATGAAGCTTTTTTCAGGGCTTTGTTTAATGTAGAATGTGTGGGTGATACCAGAGGACCCCTAACATACCAAAAGTCTCAGTTAGTTAGCACTTCTTTCTTGGTTAATCAGGATCAACCCTATGTTTTTGCATCCTTCCAGGTTATGTATTTCCATCTTTTTAGATGGGAACATATGAAAATGCCCAAGGATTTAAAGAAATACTTGGGTTGAAAGGAGGCCTCAGGTCTCTGGGAAGACTAGTTTTTAGTGCCCTTTTTTATGCAATGAGGAATTTGTATCAAAAGAGATTCCTAAGGAATCATATGTATTGTATGATAAATCCTCCATCGATATAGTGATGCCTCTGCCATTTCCAACAAGGTGGATGAGTTGGAGAAGAGGATTCACTCCTTGGAAAAGAAACAAGTGGAAGTTGTGTCTCTGCCACCAGTCGTCATCAACACCATCTTTGAGCAAGAGGAAGGGTGAAACACAACCTCAACCTCCAATTATCATATCAGATGGAGAAGAGGACCAATCAATATCCACTCATCACTCAAGGGAAGCACTCTCCTCATCTCGGGATAGCAGAGGAAGGTTTGCAACTCGGTTATCCACACATTTGATGCATTGTGCTTCTTCCTCTGAGTGAGAATTTCTGGGACCCCAACCAATTCCTTCTCCGAGGGACAACCCACCCCTTTTAAGAAAATGGGAAGCTGGAACTAGCTCAAGGCCTCACAATTCATCCAACCAACAACATGTGGTGCCTGCCCCTCTTATCACTCCAAACATTCCCTCTCAAAGTAATCCTAGCAAGTCGACCCTTCACAAGGGGAAAGGAAAAATGACTTTCTTCTCAGGTGGTCTAGACCTTTTGGATTGGGTGTCATCCCATCAAAAGAAAATCAAGAGCTTGAACAAATTATGAACCACCCTAGGATGAATTTGGAGTCACTGATGGATATGGGTATGTCCAGGGACTTGGCCGGTCAATCATCTTTATACAAACAACACAAGGCTCGAGACGAGTGAGTTTGTGAGAAAAAAAAAACTTCTGAACAAACTTCCTTTGTTGGGAGGAGACTATGAGACCAGATTGAAAAATATTTGAGTGTTGTTCTCCCTTGATTGTCTCCATTTTGGCATGTATACATATTTCACTATCAAGGGCAAGGGGGCCCCTATAGAACCCTATCTTGTTTTTCATTCAAATTGCAAGCAATACAAGAATATTAATAGTTCACATGTCTATTCCAAGTATGTGTGAAATTTTAATCTAATCCACTATGAACTACTATATCTTTTTATCTTTCAATTGAAACAAAGAAACAATAAAATTTCAGAAAGATAATTACATTTTAATGCATCAGAAACATCATTTCACAATATCAGTTTAATGGAGTGTGAAAAAAGAATACAAATTAAGGAAGAATGTGCCTAAGCATGTTTATCATCTTTTGTGCCTGCATCCTCTTCCTCTTCATCCTTTTCTTTTGCATCTTGCTCCTCTGGTAGCCTTGCCATATAAGCATCATATCTCTGAATAATTCATTTGTTTCATCTTCATTAGGTCCAACGTGGTGCTGGAAAATCAATGTTTTCCTCACTATTGAATCCATACACTGGGCCATTTTTTTCTTATATTCCAGTGGCCTGGCTTTCAATTCCTCAATTCTATTCTCAATCTTCCTCATAGTTTCAATAACTTCATAGGAGAAGTCACTTGCTTGGATATTATTTTCAAAGGAGTCAAGTAAGAAATCAATTTTTAAGTCCCCATAGCTCTTTTTGAATTTTTCTACCACCATGTCCTCTAATCTCCATCAATAGCATCAAGTGAATCATCGACCCAGTTCCTTTTGACTTCAAGTTTTTTCTTGATTTCATTCAAGGTATCTAATCTGATTTTTGACAATTCTTCAAGAGCATACTTGGCTCCTTTTACTCTATTGGTATGATGTTTTCTTGCTCAACCAGCTCATCACTAAGTTGGGTTATGTGGTCAAGTTTGGGGAGAGTTCCTTCCAAGTAAAATATCTCATTATCACACTCTTTAATTATTCCATCAATTTCCATTAGTCAACTTTTGAGGTCCTCATATTTTGACCTTGCCTCTATAATAGCTTCTTTTCCTTTCTCAGTCAATTGTTCAATCCAAGTGTCCACCACTTGGACCTTCTTAACAACACTATTTACTTTATTTATACCCTCAAGGGTATTCACATAGGCACTTGCTTGTTCATGACTAGTTTTCCCTGTCAATTGTTGCAAACATGAACTTAAGGCCTTAATTTTCTCCTTTAGTTGTTTTTTCATCATTCCATCTTCATCAAATTTTTGTAGAAGATCACTTACTACTTTAGATACTCCTTGCTTTAGTTGTTCCCTTGAAGGATTTCCCAAGGGAATAATTTGAATGTTGTAATCATCAGTAGTTATGTCTTTTCTTGTCTTACCCTCAAAAGGAGTTGCTATCTCTAAGGTCCTTGCTCCAGATGAATCAATATGAGTCTTTGTGATGGTCCTGGCCTTTTTTGGGGCTCTCACTATCTTTGGAAAAGACAGAGTAGTAAGGTCAACCACTTGCATAGGAAGGGTCTCTTCTTCATTTGAAATCAATTCACTGATCCATCCCTTTTTCAAACTTGTTCCAACTTTTGTTTCCTATGATCCTTGCTTAGAATTTCTCAGGAACAATTACTATCTACTTGGATATTTCTTTTCTTTTTTGTACCAATGATTCTTTTCTTTTCTTGGACACTTACCTCAAGGGTCCCTATGCCAATTTCACTCTGTACTACTTGATTCTTCTTCTAGATGCTTCTTTTCCTGGTCTAGAATTTCAAATTGATCATCTTTAACCTGAGTTGTATCAATATTCAAAGGAAACTCTTTCACTTACTTCTCCAACTAAAACCATGGTGGAATAAATTTCTTCCCCTTCACCCTTTTGTATCAAAGTTTGGGCTATGGGTTCCTTTTCTCTAGAAAACCGGTTGAGTTGCCAAACTACTATCTTCATGCCCTAATGATACCTCTAGAAATGTCATGGCAGGTTGTTCCACTGGAAACAACTCCACATTTCCCATTGAAAGTGTGAGTTTCCACCAATAATGATTTCCTCATCAGTAATTGTATCTTGTGCCATTTTCAGTCTTTCTTCAAAAGACAATTTTCCTTCTTGAGGAAAGTCATTAGTTTTGGTGACCTCAACAAAAGTGGACACAACTTCATCTACTACCAATCCAGTATTAATATCCTTTTCAACCAATAATTCTAGTTTATCCATTTCCAAAACCATTTGTTTTGGGGAAGACAAATTTATTTCCTAATTTCTTACTTCAGTTGTTAGTGCATGAGTATCCCTTTTTGATTCCTTACTTACCTTAATACTATCCACTGGTGTTAATATGGGTTCATCAATAGAAAAACTAAGTGCATCCAACATGGATAATCCTCACCAACATCTACATCAATTACCTCAGTTTGTACATTTACAAATTCATGCATTGTTTCAACTGGAGGTGCATTGATATCCCTAACAAGTAGAGCTTCAGGAATTTTCATACCTGGAGTAACAAACTAACTGTCCACCAGATTAACTATAGTATTCTCTTGGGGAACTAGGTTCTGAGTGCATTCCACTACTTTTTCCATGAAGGGTGAAGGAGGGATCATAGGATTTGATTGCTCCATATGTGGAAATGATGCATCCTCTGCTTTTTGGAAGATATTAGTTTTCTCCATTTCTGGGGATCAATTACCCCATCCCTGTGTTTGAAATTTTTTGGCGTATGGGCACCCACTCTTACCAAGGTTGGCTTGGTGGAAAATCTTGGGTTTTTGTGTGTCCACTCAAACTTTTTCAAATCTGGTGTTATTCTTTTTCATCCTTGTGTGGCCTAGGCTTGAATGTGACCACTTGCAAATGGCTCCACTCATTAATTTTTTAGTACTATGTGGCTTAGGTGAGACACTTGGATGAGCCACCTATGATGCTAGACCTTTCCCTTTTTCCTAAAGGGGCACTACAAAAGTAATGGGAGCATTCTCCATAGACTTTAAAAGCATCTCTTCAGTCTTCTACATGAGAACTACACATAAAGTGCCAGTTCCACTAGCGGTCGATGTCCATTCATCAATGAATTCAGGAGTAGGCCTTTTAGTTGGTAGTTGAGGGGATTTTCCACCTAGTGGGTCCATTTTTTCTACATCCTCCCTCAGGGGTGGAATATCCTCACTCAAATTTCCCAAACTCTTGAAGTTTGCTTAAGATCTTTGTATTCTAGATTGATAGATCAATATTCTTCTGAGTCAACCAGTTTGTAGTTCTCCTCATAACATCAATTATTCTCAAATAAGGATCATCATATTCATCCACATTCCATTCTGGAGGAGAAATAGGTTGATCCTCCACTTTCTCGATATATAGAACCTGCTTACTTGTGTGAGGATCATCTACAATCCCCTCTGGGATAATTGTAATTTTATAGTCAATTATTTGTGACAAGGTCATTCTAGAAAAGTCTCTTAACCTGACTTCTTCCTCATCTCTACAATTCATCCAGTAATCTTTGAAATGGGGCTCATGATCAAAGGTATTTGCAATATTGTGAACACCCATCTAATATCATAATTTGGCCTTGCCTCAAACTTGTCCATGTTAAATTTCTTCAATTCCTCACCAATCAACCTAGCCTTTATGATGGAAGGACATGAATACCTTCCAATTCTAATGGGGAACTTGATATTTGTTTTATGCCTTCCAACAATCAACTTATGTACAAGAGTCAATTACCTTGCCAACTCACATAAAACAAGTTTTTCATCAACATACTGGGGAAACTTATAAGGCTTACCTTCAAAACCACTAACTCTTATATATGTGAACTTCTTATACTAAATAAAGTAGCAACCATATTCTAGAATTACATGTCTAGCTTGCTGAGAGATTCTATATATCCCCATTCTAGTTCAAAAAGATAGATAATTGGTGTGAAAAAGGCATCATTGACTAACCTTACATTTCCACTCTAGTTAGCTAGTTGCAGCTGAGGGAAAATCTCATGCATTTGACACTTCTTGAAATCAACACGTGGTGACAACCCTGGGAAACATTTGTGGCCAACAACATTATAAATGAGGTATGTCATCATATAGAATTTGAAGGTCTGTAATTTCTCCCATCTCAATTTTTTTTTCCAGAGTTACCATGTGTTCATGAAGTGCTTCTGCAATGAAGGTAGCCCAGAAAATACTTCCTTTTCTCTCCAGATAATCCACATGTATGTAGTCATCCATTCCTTAAATTCATTCATAGTTTCTAGACCTGCCATTCAGCTCAATAGTACAATAAGATCTTTTGCCTCCTCAATAAACTGTGCCTAACCAATTTCTTAGGGATTCTAATAGTTTTCTTTTTTGTGAGGAGCCATTTTGAACTTATAAGTTTGGCATAATCCTTCTTCTTTTCTTGATAATCACCCAGAGCCAATTTAATGCCTATGGTGATTGGGGTTGTGATAATAGGAAATTTTAACATAATTCTAATGGAAACTAGTGTTAACATCAATACTACATCCCCACTTCCATCTAACACCTCCCTCTTTTTAGGATCATAATTCATGGCACAATGTGCATACTAACTCCGGGAATGAATAAAAGGTGGGATGGCACCAGCTTTAACAATGTGGCTTTCTTGAATCACTTTCAAAGATTCACTTTTATGGGGATCACTTAGCCTTTGGAGGAAGTCATTTAGATCGGCACCCATTAAATTTGTATCTGTAATCTTATCCAGATTTCTTGTGATTCCCAACACAAGTGAGAATGAAGAGGGAAAAGTCTTCATCTTTGAAAAACCCTAACTTTATCTCAATTGACCTTGCCGACAAGAGGAAAACACAAGTGTTTCAAGTTCTTACTAGTTTTCCATGAGCACTGAGCAATTCAAACTTAAAATAGTAATTTCTACAATCCTTTGGTTCTCCAGTCGAGTTCCACAGTTGAAATCACAATATCTCACAATAAGACGCTTTGATAGAAACAACAAGAACCAACAAACTAATAATAAATGAAGAATGCATTCATAAACTTTAAAACGTCCTTGATTTTCAAGTAAAAGCATTGATGGTGGTAGAAATAAATGCATTGCATCATCACCATTCATTGTACCCTTCTCAAATTTGAAAATGAGCCATCCACATGGAAAAACCTTTGCTAACGCGGGCTTTGGGAGCACTTTTTGCAATTTTGCAATGTTTAAAACTTTCACACTTTTGACAACTTTGACCCACCCGTCTACCTTTTTACTTTCAACACAGGCACGACACGTAGCCATACCTTGATGTTAGCGGAGTTGTGGGTGTTTTCTATAATTTTACCTCCTCTTTTACATAAGACCAAAAAGTACCAAAATCCCGATGACCCACTTCTCCGCTTTCTTTAAAACCAAAACCACGTGTCCTTCGTGGACCTCGGGGACCTTTTTGCATTCTTAACATCTTTTCTCCTTAAAGTGCATAAATACAACTATGCACTGCATCCCCATCCATTCATTTTGAGCCACGTGTACACCTTCGGGGTGGAAAGAAAAATTTATTTGTGCTAGCTTTATGGTCATGAATATTTGAGGAATATTCGTCGGGTCATAGGACCAAAGTTGTAGTTTGTGAATTTCATAGGAAAATTGCAAGTTTGCAAATTGAACATGCTTCACCACACCAATTAAAAATTTCCACGTACAATAGATGACATAGTGAGAGAAATGGAAAAACAAAACACGACCGAGGAAAACCTTTACCAAAGGGAAACAATCCCATTTCAGATAAAAACCAGTCTACTTCCAAAGAGAAATTTGAAAATAGTATGCTCCATAACCAAACCTTCGACCAAAAGGAGGAAGAACATAAATATAAATGGGAAAACCGAACATGAGAAGTAGATAGAAAAATAAAATCTCAACAAAAAGGTGAGATTATTAATGAGCACCAACAACCCTATTTTTGTAAGCCCAAGCATATATACCAATGGTTAATGTCACACGTGCATGAAGACCAATTCTACTTTATAGGACACGAATGCATATAACTCCCCAACTTATCTCTAAGTTTACTAGCCTTGTCTGTGAAGGGGAGCTATTGGATGATGACCTAGAGGATAAGGAAGACATTAAGGAGACAATCCAGTTTCGACTATAAGAAGGGGTATCGCTACTTCAATATCTCAAATATCTCTAACTCAAGAATGAGGATGACCATGCACTTGGTATCTCAAATGAATGGAAAAGAAAGGTGGATATAGATAAATAAGGTTTTCTTGAAGGTATGCCAAAAAATTCGTAAGGAAGGGACCATCTATAACCTGTCCACCTTCATTGTAGAAGAAATCATCAGTGCCACACATGAAGGAGAGAAGATCATGTTTGGAAATGTCCTCCTCACCATCATATTCTCAGAGATTGGAGTACTCGATGGGCCAGAGAAGTTTGTATGGGAATATCTAGATGAATACCATTCCCCAAAAATATGTTTGAAAAATACACTTATGACACAATGACAACTACCCACAAGGTGCGCCGAGAGAAATGGTACAAGAGAATGCGAGACACGTTTGGGGCTGAATGGAGGATACCCAAACAATTACCAACACTAGTATAAAGAGAAGCTAAGTTTGCTATGTACCAACATTTCTGCATTGGAAGATTCACATTGACAGATGGGACCAAGATTCCATAGTGTAAGCTGCCTTTCACTTTCACCAAACAATATGTTCGAGTAGGGGTTAATCATTTCAAGGAGGCCAAAAGACTAAGGTTTAACCTTAGTGAGGTAGACCAAAACCACATCATGTTGTGTAGAAAACTAGTATACCCCAAGAAGCGTGCTTATGTGGATAAGCATTTCTCCCATGAGGTGCACATGATAAAACCAATGACATTGCCAATTTCGGAAGGACCGCAATGAGGGTATACCTACTGAGACCAGGGACCACGTATGAGAAGGGTGCTTACTTGGATAGTGACATCTCCATCCTAGAATATCCCATCAAAAGAAATAAGGTTGTGCCAAGAAAGAGGGAGAGGGAAGAGGTGCTAGAAAGGAAAGTGCCAAGTGTGTAGATAACACAATTTTTGGGCACGCCGGAGTCAGGCGCCAAGCCAAGCACATATGCATAGAGGAAGAAGTACGCCATCGGGGAAAAAAAAAAGAAACTGAAGAGGAGGTGCTGGAGAAAGAAGATCCTCCTATGCAAGAAGAATCGCTAAGGGAGGAGTCACCCTCGAAGAAGAAGAAAAGGAAGAGTTTCATATACTGGAATCACTAGTTAGGAAGAAGAAGAAGGTAGAAGGTAAGGAAGACTCAGAAGAAACAAAGATCCTGAGGCCTAAAGAGGTAAAAGGGATGATGATGAGCATGAAGAGGCATGCGCAAACTCCAAGGATGAGGGAAAGGAAGAAAAGGATGTAGAAGAGGAAGGCACTCAAGGAAAAAGGGAGAGTGAGGAAGTGAATACAAAGGACCAAAGAACCCTAAGCCTCTCCAAGGAGTAAATAGAAGAGGTCATGGAAAGAGATGTAGCGGTCATAATAAAGGAGTTAATAGAGGAGGAAGTGGAACAAAGTGTTTATGAGATACTCAAGTAGATAGAGGAGGAAAGCGTAGGAAAAGAGTATGGAAGTATGGGTGTTGATCCTAGTTTAGCAGCCAAGCTTTCCAAGGGTAGAGCACATATGAGGGAAGAAAATGGTAACAATGCAGGGAGCAAGGGATGAGTTATAAAAATGATCCAAGTAAGGTACTATGCACATGATTCGAGAGTACCATGCCCATAGACCAACTCCTTGCATGGTTTTAATTTGAAGAAGAAGGCACATACCCATGTACAAGGAAGATGCTATCTTTGGTGTTTGAGTCCCATGTTGATGAGCCTAATTCATAACATAAGACATACACAAACTGATAATGTATAATCTATTATCTCGAAATCAAGCAAATAATACAAACAGAGGATCAAACCCTATTCACAGAGCTTCAGGTTTAGATTATCATTTCAATGTCAAACACACATTACACCCTCGAGAGAGGTAAAAGAAAACTAATGTATACAAATACCTTGGAGAGGTCTCGATCCTTCATCAATCACTTGCCGGAGGTGAAAGAAGAAGTCTCATCAATCACTATGCCCAAAAATGTTCCCCCCTTTGAAATGAGCCCAAAACTGGCTTTTAAAATGCAAGGGTCGAACCTGTGGAACAGAAACGCACAAAGGCATGGGAGCCCATTCTTTCATGACTGCAGTGTATTAAAATGGCATGAGGACCTTACAAACCCATACCCTGTCATTTTGACCGGATTACAGGAGAATGCGACCCATTCTGCATTAAATCTGGTCGCTGGAATGTCATTTCTGGCCATGAACACGCGTCAGAGCCGTTTCTCATTTTCTTCCTCCAGACTGCTCCAAAACGCAAGATTAATCCTAGAATCATGTAGAGAATTTTACCAGCTTTCCGTTGATATAAAGAACGTGCAAATCCGAGCTCTGGATCGAAAGTTATGGCGATTTGAAGATCTAGGGCACAAAACAGGTGACAGCGTGTTTTGAAACCTTTCCCGCGCTCTGCCACCTGGATGACACGTGGCAGGTGCTGAGTGGACGAGCAATTCTCTCTCCTCCATCTTTCGTGGGCTTTCCTTTGAAATTTCCTTGTGGGGCCCTCAACTGGACACGTGGCGCCATTTCATTGGTTCGCCAGCCGCTTCAAACCTTCCACTTTGACTTTTTGACTTTTCTCCTTCTGACACGTGGCGTGATGTCATTGGTTCTCGGCCCTGCCGGCTCTTTCGCGCCCTTCGCGTGTTTTTGTCCTGCATGGCACAAAGGTCTCTTGTGCTGATTTCGGTGAACTGCCGGTTCACGGCCATTTGTCCCAAATGTCCTGGGCTTTGTTTCGATCGCTTGTTCCCATTTCGCCTTGCTCGCCGGGCTTCAAGGCTTTTGGCCCGCTTGTCCCACTTTGTTTCGGACTGCTTGTGCTCATTTCACCCGGTTCGGCCGGTTCGCGTCCTTTTGTCCCAGATGTCCCAAAGGCGACCCTCTCAGCAGTTAGCCAATTTTTCTCTTTTGGCCGGATCGGCTTTTCGCGCCCGCCGCGTACTTTTGTCCCAGATGTCCCTGTTGCTATTTGGGCCGCTTGGAGGATTTTCGGCCGATCCGCGCCTTGACGTCCCAAATGTCCCAGTTGCTCCCTAGAGCAGGACTTAGCCGATTTTCACCATTTTTTCTGGATCAACCTTCTTGCCTTCTGCAACCTTTTCCCACATTTTCTCAGAGCTTGCTCCTAACTACCTGGACAGGAGAGTTAGAAAAATACCTGAAGGGACCCTAGAAACCTGATTTTTGCTCTGAATCAATCAATTTGCTTGGGATTTGAATCTTCTGATGCATGTTATCAAAATTTACCCTGGGGGTGAATTTTGGATAACAATTTGGCGACTCAGCGGGGCATCTGCCTGCTAGATAAAAAGACCAGTTGCCTGAAGCAATCCATTGGGCATGGAGTCATCAAATATTCTGTTTAGAACCCTAACTGATTCAGAATGTGCAAGGAGGGAGATGGAATGTGACCTGACGAAAGCAAAGACATGCTAAACATCTCCATGGACAGCAAGCTGTGCCAAGGCACTTAGGGAAGACAAAACTAACCTACAGCAAAACAATGTGCACAAGCACTTGGAGGAAAGAAAATCTAATCTAATATTTACAGATGTAGTGAACCTCCCTCTAGAAGCAACGCTTGAGATAGATTCCATTTACTGGAATCTGCAGTTCTTCACCATCCAATGAGGCCAATTGGAAAGCATTGTTGTTTTGCACTTTGTGACCATGTATGGGCCACTCCAAATGGCATCAAATTTTGAATGCCTTCCCGGTTTTGCTCTCGTCCACATCCCATTTCAACACTAGATCCCCTACTTGAAAAAATCTGTCTTTGGCCTTCCTATCAAAGGTCTTCTTAATCAAAGCTTGATCCTTTTCCATCGCTTGGGATGCCCGATCTCCGATCTCTCGCAGCTCCATCAATTCCGCATACCTCACCTCCATGGGCTCAAACTCTAAGCAACTCCAAATGCTTCATGAGTTCCAACGTTGGCAACTCAAGTGACATGGGCAAGATCGCCTCTCTTCATGTATAGACAAGTCTAAATGGAGAGTTACCCGTGGATCTTTTGGGAGTTATCCTATCAGCCCATAAGGCTGATTTCAGCTTGGTATGCCAAGACCTCTCGATTCTCATCAAGAGTCTTCCTAATGATCCTCAAAGCAGTTTTTGTTTGTAGACTCGGCCTCGCCATTACCTCGAGGGTAATAGTTTGATGAAGTGCTCAGTAAATCCTGCTTCTTGACAGCCCACTCACCACTTTAGATCCAATGAATGCCAATGCATTATCGTAGACTATTGTAGCAGTACACCAAATCTGTAGTTATCCCCGTAAAAGTCCAAGATGCTAGACTCATTCGCCTCTTTGAGTGCTACCGTCTTCGTCCATCCGGTGAAGTAGTCTGTGGTCACAAAATCCATTTGTGCCCTTGGCTCGAATGGGATTGATGACTCCAATGAAGTCCAAACCCCATTGCATGAATGGCTGGTCAACTGAGATTGGATGTAATGGGAGGGCTGCAAGTCTCTCTTTTCCTGTGAAGAATGCACAATTCTTACATCTCTTGATCCATGCATAGCAATCACTGAAGATTTTAGGCCAATAATAACCAGCCTTCATGATTTTCAGAGCTGTCACTCTTGGTGCAAAATGGCCACCAGCTGGTCCATCATGAAACTCTTTTAATATCCTTTGGATCTGTCCTGTGCTAATGCATCTCAGCAGCACTCCATTTACATCTTTCTTGAATAAAACTCCATCAATGATGGTATATGGAACAGCCTGCAACCTGAAGTATCTTCTCTTCGCTTTGCTCCATTCTGGAGGGCACAGGCCTGTTTGTAGGAAATGTATCATATTTTGAGTCCAACAGGGAGTGGACACATCATCATTTTCCTGTTTTTGATCATCTTGTAATAGCAGGACAACATCTTCTTCATCTTTTGGGCTGTCTGGTCGTTTGGAAGCGAGCTGCTCACACAAACCTTTGCCTCTTACCAGCTTGGTGATCTTGATCTCAATGTCATACTCCATGACACGGGTGATCCATCCTGCCCTTTTCTCATTCAAATCCTTGTTGAGGAGGAAGTCCTTAACCCCAGCATGCGAGACCAATAACTGGACCTTGTTGTTTGAGATTAAATGCTTGAATTTCTTCAAGCTTCTGATTACTGCAAGCACATGCTTTTCAATAAAAGAGTACCTCACTTCGCAGTCATTTAGGCTCTGGCTGAAGAAGGCAATCGGCTGCTCATCATTAGCTTTGTTCTGCTGTACCAGAATGGCAGAAATAGTGTCATCACCTCCAACTGCATAGAGGATGAAATCCTTGGAAAAGTCTGGGTTGATGAGAGTGGGCGCTTGGGAGATGGCTTCTTTGATTGCTTCAAAACTCTCCTTGCCTTCTCGCCGTCCCACTAAAGCCATGCTTTTCTTTAACATTTTGGTGATGGGCTTGACAAGGGCTGCAAAATCTGGGACAAACCTCCGAACAAAGTTTATCCTTCCCAGGAAACTCTGAAGAGCCTTCTTGTGGCTCGGCAATGGTAGAGCTCTTATGGCTTCAACCCTCTCTGGATCAATTGCTAATCCTTCCTTGGAGACAATATGGCCAAGGAGTTTCCCTTCATGTGCAAGAAAGATGCACTTCTTAGGATTTAAGGACACTCCGAACTTTCTACACCTCTGAAACACTTGCCTGAGGTGAACGAAATGGTCTCAAAGATTCTTTGAGAAGACAAGAATATCATCCAGTATATCAAAGCACTATCTTGTTGATCAAACCTTTGAATGCCATATCCATAGCTCACGAATGTTGCTCCGCTGCTCGACACCCAAATGGCATCTTCTTGTAAGCATATGTGCCCCATTTGGTTGTGAAGGCTGTCTTGAACTGGTCTTCCTCCTTCACCATAATCTGATTGAAGCCTGAGTAACCATCTAGTAGCGAAAACCTTTCTGAACCAGCTACGACCTGCAATATTTGCTCCATGGAAGGGAGTGGATAATGGTCCTTGAGAGAGGCTCTATTCAAATCTCTGAAGTCAACACACACCCTGATCTCTCCATTTTTCTTTCTGACTGGAACTAAGTTGGCAACCCAACTGGAATGCTTGATTGGGAATATGATTCTTGACTCAATCAGCTTGTCCAATTCTTTCCTCATGAGAGGCTCCATGTGTGGATTGACTGGTCTCTGTTTTTGTCTGACAGGCTTAGTATTTGGATCCAATTCAATGGTATGCTGAGCTAAGTTGGGATTGAAACCTTTCAAGTCTTCATAGCTCCAAGCAAACACGTCAGGGAATTCTTGACATAGCTGTATGAACTCATACCTTTCTTGCTCAGTAGTCATCCTTCCAATTTGCAATGGCTTGTTCTCTTCTACCAAGATGGATACCGAATCTTCTCTCTTGACCTTGATGTTTGTTTTCTCCTTTCTAAACTGATCATTGGGGTTAAAAATGGACTCCAAGGTGATAAGTCCCTTGGGCAGCTTTGTCGCCAGTCAGATTACTTGGTCACCATATTGCTGTTCCAACTTTTCTTGATTCTTAGCCGAGAACTCACTTTCTTCTTCGCAAGAAGTGGATGATTTGCTGGTCATTCTCAAATACTTGCCAACTGACATCGTTATCCGGCACTGAAGGCCTCACAATCACGTGGATGTTTGGCTGTACCTTGTTTTGTTGAATGTTTTCTACAATGTCAAAGGCTGCCCCTACTGCTGCAAGCCTGTCAGCAGCTTGATTCTCTTCTCTAGGAATGGCCTTGATGCCGAAACCCTCAAAATCTTCCATGAGGTCCCACACTCTATTTTTGTAGCACCTGAGTAGATTGTTTTTGGCGGCATGCTGTCCCTTGACCTGATTTACAATCAATTCACTGTCCCCAAAAACTTGCAAGTTCTTTATTTTTCTCTTGATTGCCCAATGCATTCCTTGCACCAAGGCCTCATATTCAGCAGTGTTATTGGAGCATGCAAATTGAAATCTAAAAGCTGAATAATGCTTTATTCCTTGAGGTGAAACAAGCATGGCTCCACCTCCAGCACCTTGTCTACTCCTTGATCCATCAAAAAAAAGCTGCCATACCTCATTGTCATCCTTGTGGTTTGGCTTGGTGATGCTAGGAATAGGTTGACTTTCTTCGTGTATGCAATAGACCCCTAGCTCAGATTCTTCTACTTCTTGATAAGGATCAAAAGCATGAACCTTGTTTGCCCATTCATCAAGAGTTAGATCTGGGATGTTTCCAACCTTAGTGTCAGTTTCATCCGTGTTTGGGTGATCTTCTTGATCAAATGCTGAGCAATTGGCATTGATTTGACTTGGGGTATAGGGCTCAATGTGGAAGTTTGCAATAGGTTCTGACCTAATTGTAGCCTTAGTCCCATACCTCATTCTGAATAGCATGTGAGACCAATCAGCGGACAAATATCCCCCAATCTTGGCTGTGAAGTCCCTTGACAAGCAAAGGGCAAAGAGTGGTGGAAGGTCTATGACTGATATATCTTGTAAGACAACAACATTTGGACATGCATGCAAGGTAAGACTCAAATTTGTAATCACTCCAATCAAGCATTATGCTGTCCCATCCAAACACTACTCCCTTAGATGTTATTTCATATTGGAGCCCTAACCGATCAGCCTATCTGCTTAGGCATAACGAGCTACTTGCCCTAATCTATCATGCAATTATGCACTAGCTGATTTCCAATGATTAACGAAACAAAAAAGGGGGGAGGCTTCAGCATTCTACCTTGTTGTGCTCCATGATTTCCTTCAGGCTGGGCAGCATTTGTGAGTACCTTCTCCTGCATTTGGATCTGCTGATTCGAAGTTGGCCAATCCTTTATGGCAGCTTGCAGCAGATTTCTTTGGCCTGGGATGGATAAGGATTCCCACATAGATATATTGACGTTTGTCTTCTTCATCTGATCAATGATACTGAATGGTGATGAAGGATCTCTCTGCTGTCCCTTGGTTTGCACATTCGCTCCTTGTATGTGGGCAGCAACAGCTGGCATTTGAGTTGGCCTAGGGGCTGTTCTTGGCTGCCCTTGTGCATTTGAAACTGGGTTTTGCTTGCCAATCATTTGTGGAGCTGTGGAAGGTCAGTGGATCGGGCCGGGGCTAATAGCTGTTGTTCACCCAAATTTCTCCTTTTTGACCTTGTGTTGGCTGCAACACCTTGAGAAACTACCTGATTCATGCCACAGAAATCCTCTGCTTGCCAATTTACCAATGTGGTGTCATTTGGGGCTGATTGCTGTTGGAATGTTTCTTGTTGTTGGCTGTTTTCTTGACTACTCTCACCCTCCACACCAGCACTTGTTACCATTAAAGCTTGAGTCAAAGCACCATTGAAGCACATGGATTGATTATGAGGCTCATTACATGGAAAACACCAATCATACTCCTGGGAAGTGTTGTTTTGTGCTGGTACTAATGCCTTAGAGGCAGATATGGCATTTGGATTATAGGGCTGGAATGGTCTATTGGCAGGAGGCCTTGTTTGATTCATATTTGCAGCTGGATTGGGTGGCCTTTGAGGCTGATATGGCTGCCTATTAGGTTGAGCTTGAGGCTGATACGAAGGTCTAAAACCTTGAGCTTGTCATTGCCTCTTGAGTGTGACCAGCTCATTACCTAAATTTTGCAGCTTGCTTCATGACTTCTCAAGCTCATTTGGGGCACTTGGAGATGAAGTGGAAGCTTCATTTGAACTCGATTCCTAGGAGTGGGAATAGAGCTAAGACAGTGCTTGACTAGTACTTGGGCTCTCTAAACTTGGATATAATGGCATCGAGGCTCAGAGCTAGCTTGCCACCTGAATCGCATAATTTTCAGCTCTAATGGCAATACTATAAGCAAAGCAGGATAGTTGTGCCTCCCATAGATCAAATCAACATAGAAATATCAGAATTTAAAGCTTTAAGGTAATATAGAAAAGCACCTTCTCCGCATTGGCTCTGATCACATCGAATCCTATCCCAAGACCTTTGAAATCTGAAGTCAAGTCGCTTAGCTGCTCATCGAAGCTCTCGATAGCAGTCACTGCTCCAAAAGAGACAAGTTGTCTCCTTCTCTCCAAATTGATTGTGAAGTGCAATACACATAATGATTCCAGCTTTGTGATAGAGCCACCTTCAAGGCTCCTAAACCATTGCAATGCTTTTCCTCGAATGAGGATGCCAAAGAATTTGACAAATACTTGCATTTCATTAATCTCATGGATCGCACAAATGTTAGCAATGTCTTTGACATGATCACCAGTGAGTGGTCCGATTTTCTCCAAGAAAGTATGGAATGTTCTTCAAAGCCGCAACCGGGATTGGATTTTGTGCATTGAGAGCAAGTGGGCTCTACTCGTGAAGTTGACATAGGGGTTCACCGTCATGCGCCATTCGATTGGTCTTAAAACCCTCAGATATCAAAGAAAGGCCGCCAGTGGAGGAGTTGAGAGAGTTCTGCTTTGGTGGAGATGGGGACCTTTGAATCCTTCTTCCTCTTTGCCTTCTTCTTGAGAGATAATTGCAGTATTCAAACAAGACTTCTTCCTCTCCAACTCTTGACCTTGTGATTCTTCTCATAAGCTTTCAGCCCGCGCGCCATGAAATTCTATGATTCTTCCCCTTGGAGTCGCCAGATATACAAATAATAGCTCTTTTCAAGCAAGAAAATTGCAGCAGATGCACATCAACTTTGCTGCAATAAAAATGAGACCTCTTGTCCCACCGGCGCATGCCAAAACCGTTAGTGCAAAATCACAAAGACTCCCGGACGCACATCAAAGCTTCTAGGTTGATGTTCAGCATCCAAAGCAGATTGCACCACATGGAAACCTCTCTCCAAGTGTGGGGACTTGTGAAACTGAGAGAGGAATCTCCAGATTAGAGGCTGGTTCCTCAAGCTCCTCTGATTTAGATCTATATTTTGCAAAACTACAGAGGTTTAGATCCTAATCCTATTCTAACTCAAGGAGACAAAGGTGTAAGTGCAAAAATTGAAACTAACTAAAGATGGTGATGCACCAAAAGGAGTGGTGAAGCATATTTGTCATGCAAATAGACACAGACCAAAGTTCATAACATAAGACATACACAAACTGATAATGTATAATCTATTATCTGAAATCAAGCAAATAATACAAACAGAGGATTGAAACCCATTCACAGAGCTTGCATTATCATTTCAATGTCAAAACACACATTACACCCTCAGAGAGGTAAAAGAAAACTATTACAATCCTTGGAGAGGTCTGATCCTTCATCAATCACTTGCTGGAGGTGAAAGAAGAAGTCTGCTATGCCCAAAAATGTTCCCCCCTTTGAAATGAGCCCAAAACTGGCTTTTAAAATGCAAGGGTCGAACCCAGGGAACAGGAAACGTACAAAGGCATGGGAGCCCATTCTTTCATGACTGCAGGTGTATTAAAATGGCATGGAGGACCTTACAAACCCATACCCTGTCATTTTGACCGGATTACAGGAGAATGCGACCCATTCTGCATTAAATCTGGTCGCTGAAATGTCATTTCTGGCCATGAACACGCGTCAGAGCCGTTTCTCGATTTTCTTCCTCCAGACTGCTCCAAAACGCAAGATTAATCCTGGAATCATGTAGAGAATTTTACCAGCTTTTCCGTTGATATAAAGAACGTGCAAATCCGAGCTCTGGATCGAAAGTTATGGCGATTTGAAGATCTAGGGCACAAAACAGGCGACAACGTGTTTTGAAACCTTTCCCGCGCTCTGCCACCTGGATGACACGTGGCAGGTGCTGAGTGGACGAGCAATTCTCTTTCCTCCATCTTTCACGGGCTTTCCTTTGAAATTTCCTTGTGGGGCCCTCAACTGGACACGTGGCGCCATTTCATTGGTTCGGTTCAGCGCTTCAAACCTTCCACTTTGACTTTTTGACTTTTCTCCTTCTGACACGTGGCGTGATGTCATTGGTTCTCGGCCCTGCCGGCTCTTTCGCGCCCTTCGCGTGTTTTTGTCCTGATGGCACAAAGGTTCTCAGTTGATTTCGGGCGAACTGCCGGCTGCTTCAAGGCCCATTTGTCCCAAATGTCCCAATTGTTTTTTCGATCGCTTGTTCCCATTTCACCTTGCTCGGCGGTTCGCGCTTTTTTGGCCCGCTTGTCCCACTTTGTTTTGATCGCTTGTTCATTTCACCCGGCCGCTTCGGCCGGTTCAAGGCCCTTTTGTCCTGCATGTCCCAAAGGCGACCCTCTCAAAGAGCTTAGCCAATTTTTCTCTTTTGGCCGGATCGCTTTTCGCGCCCCGCGCGTTTTTGTCCTGCCCGATGTCCCTGTTGCTATTTGGGCCGCTTGGAGGATTTTCGGCCGATCCGCGCCTTGACGTCCCAAATGTCCCAGTTGCTCCCTAGAGCAGGACTTAGCCGATTTTCACCATTTTTTCTGGATCAACCTTCTTGCCTTCTGCAACCTTTTCCCACATTTTCTCAGAGCTTGCTCCTAACTACCTGGATAGGAGAGTTAGAAAAATTCATGCCAAGGCACTTAGGGAAGACAAAACTAACCTACAGCAAAACAATGTGCACAAGCACTTGGAGGAAAGAAAATCTAATCTAATATTTACAGATGTAGTGAACCTCCCTCTAGAAGCAACGCTTGAGATAGATTCCATTTACTGGAATCTGCAGTTCTTCACCATCCAATGAGGCCAATTGGAAAGCATTGTTGCTCTTGCACTTTGTGACCATGTATGGGCCACTCCAAATGGCATCAAATTTTGAATGCCTTCCTGGTTTTGCTCTGTCCACATCCCATTTCAACACTAGATCCCCTACTTGAAAAAATCTGTCTTTGGCCTTCCTATCAAAGGTCTTCTTAATCAAAGCTTGATCCTTTTCCATTGCTTGGGATGCCTGATCTCTGATCTCTTGCAGCTCCATCAATTCTGCATACCTCACCTCCATGGGCTCAAACTCTAGCAACTCCAGCTGTTTCATGAGTTCCAATGTTGGCAACTCAAGTGACATGGGCAAGATCGCCTCTCTTCCATAGACAAGTCTAAATGGAGAGTTACCTGTGGATCTTTTGGGAGTTATCCTATCAGCCCATAAGGCTGATTTCAGCTTGGTATGCCAAGACCTCTGATTCTCATCAAGAGTCTTCCTAATGATCCTCAGCAAGTTTTTGTTTGTAGACTTGGCCTGGCCATTACCTTGAGGGTAATAGTTTGATGAAGTGCTCGAGTAAATACCTAGACCTAGCACCTCCTGAGCTCAAATATGAGTCAACCTTGCAATTATTGGAAGACTTAACACACATCCTTACCATGGAGTGGTGGCCACTCACTTTATAATCAACAAAAGCAGTGCTGGTGTACTAGAAGGAGGAAGAGAAACAAAATATCGGGAGATAGTAGCTTGATATTCCCAAATCCTCACCACCGTATAGACCAATGCACACATGGATGAGGTTGTATATGATAATTGTGTTGATAGGAATAGATTAGAAAGTATACTAGTTCTTTTAGACATGAGGCAAATCTAAAGGAGTTCTAGGAGAAGAACAAAGGGAATAGGGCAGAATGGGATAAGATCCTCATTGAGGTTGAAAATAAAATGGAAGAAATAAAAAAATTGTGAGGTTCAGTCAAAAATCAACTCAAGGAATTGTACCCTTAGGTCAAATGAAGAATGGATGTGCTTGATAACCTTAAAAATCAACTGGAAGGAATTATTGATATGTAAAATGCTAAGGGTGATGAATTAAGCTTTAAAGAGGTGAGCACTCTCATGGGTGACCTAATCCAGTAGGCACAGGGTGAGGTTGATGCAGGATAAGATTGAGGTGACAATGAGGAAGGAGTTCCCACTCCTTTTACATAGAGTAGAAGAATTCTTCATTCTTCCCTTCTCCATTCTTTCATTCCTCAAATTCTTCATTTCCTCATTCCTCTAATTCTTCATTCCTTCATTCTTTATTCAGACTATCCAAGTCCCGCTATTCTTTTTTAAGAGACGATGTTTTCAAGGAAAGATAAAAAGCTTAGTGTGGGGTGATTTTGGGCTTCAAAATATTGGCTAAGTGCCAAAGGCCGCGTGCGCAAGTAGGACTAGAAAGAAGAAGGGCATGTAACTAAAAAACACACAAAAAAAGGGTTTAAGGGTTTAGGAGAAACCAACATGTGCCCAAGACATGACAACAGAGTCTACGGACTTAACCATATTTGGCATTCTAGATACACATGATGAAAAACATTACCTGACTAGGCTTTTGAGTGGATAAGGTGCCAACCTAGAAACTTGGTGGTCAAGGAAAGAATATTCCATATATGGAAGGTTCCAAAAGACATCATTGAAAAGAGTAGAGAGCTTGGATCAGAATAAACATATTCCATTGGAGGACCACATAGACACTTGGCAAGTGATTTTCTCCTAAAGGAAGGCATGGCAGTGGGTGCTAAACCTATATATGAAGATGCTTGGGTAGAAGGAAAAGGGAAGAGAAGCATTAGGATCATCATAGAGAGGATGGAAAGTGAAGCTCTGCAAAAGTATTAGGAGGTTCTAGGAGCTGGGGTTCTCATTAGAGGATTGTAGGAATGTTATCATGTCTAAGGGGATGGGTCTTACAAAATTGTTGTAATAGGGGAAGCATAGCTAGGACTTCTGATACATGAGTCAAATCCCTATTTTGATACATTTTTGTCTGCTATGACCCTTTTGAATGTAATGTGGTTACTAAAATTATGATCAATATGAATATATGACTCTGTTTTGAATATCTGGCTCATGGGTGCAAACCCTAATGTCTTTTCTTTATGTTAAGAATCAGATATATTCTTTGTATGATGTTTCTCTTGTTATCTGAATGGGTATATTGATGTAATAACTCATCCTATGCTTTCAGAATGAATGCATGAACATTTACTTTTCTGCATCTAGTCTTTTATCAATGGCATCATCTTCTCACAATGCTCACATAAAGGAGGGGCTTGCACTGTGTGTGCCTCGGGTGAGCACCTAGCACCCATTTGGGTGGTGGTGGTAGGCCGATGCATATGGGATTAGAGTGTTATTTTAAGGACATAAAAATTACTACATCCTCTTCCTCTATCGAAGATCCATGTAACTCAAAATTACTCTAATCAATCATCCAAGTCGACCTACATGTCGCAATCCATTGAATGGCTACGTGATCCTCTTTGTCTACTTGCACTATGTCATCTTCTAGGAAAACCAATACCAACCCATTCCAAATCTACATCTTCTTCCACTCACGAGACATCTAAATCCAAATCTAATTCGTCTCTTGAGTCATCATCTTCTAAATCTTCCACACTAGTTGGACCTCTTTCTTCTAATCAACCTATTATCATTAAAGAACAACAACCCATACCGATCGATTTATTTCAAAATGAAGAAGTAAAAGAGAATTCATGGGGCTACATGATGACATCCCTTTAGAGGACCATGAGCAAGGATTCTATTTTGACCTTGATGCGTTCATGTATTGTGGGGAAGAGGTTGATTCCTTTTGTCAAGAAAATAACAGAAGATCCTAAGACCATCAAAATTGATCCTCTTCTTATTCTTCCATTTTCACCATCCCCATTACATGGAGAAACTTATGGGTTTGTCATTGATCCTGGCCTATCTTCTTGTCACCCAATCATTCTTTACATATCATAAATCCTCAATCACAATCTCACCTTGGGTCACTTCCTGGTATCCCATTATCTTCTTCCATATGTGGGATGCCTCCTAGTATTCCTTCATTTTCTACTTGTGGGTCACCTCCGGTAGCCCATTATCCTCTATACTTGGGCCACATCCTAGTAGCCCCTCATCTTCTATATATGGGACACCTCCTAGTAGCCCATCATCTTCTATACTTGGGCCATGCCCTAGTAGTCCTTTTTCTTCCATCTATGGGACACCTCCTAGTATCCCATCATCTTCTATACTTGGGCCACGTCCTAGTAGTCCTTCATCTTCCATCTATGGGACACCTCCCAGTAGCCCATCCTCTTCAATCCTTGGACCATATCCTCTTTTCCATCATATCATCCTTCTATCAATGATTGGGGAAAGCCCACCATCATTCCTCACATTCCTATCATCAATCCTAAACATCCACTTTCTTCTCCCACTTCTCGGATTAAAAAAATCATGCATTAGCTTATACAAAACCCAAACAGTTTCTTTATCAAGCTAAGATCAAAACTCCAAAGATATCTAAATCTCCCAACAAGTCAAACAACCATAAAGTTAAAAATCAAATGTGATTCAATAATGCACACCAATGTAACCATCAAGTATGGTACAAAGTGCAAAAACCTATGGATAGGGAACTCAAGATCCCACATAAAAATCCATGTTGAAAGATAAGTCACAATCACTTATCGAATATGATCTCACTACGGTCATCGAGATTGGAGATAATATCACTCTTGATAATCAAAAAATCCTAGTCTCCCTCATCAAATAAATTGCAAACATTGTTGTTGGATATTATCACATAGAGTGACATTGTTGGTCCCAACTTCCCAAAAATCAAAATCTCTAAAAAAATTAAAAAATTAAAAATACAAAAAAGAGAAAACATTAAAACATTGCAAAAAAAAAAAAATCAAAGGTAAAAATATCAAACATTGCAATTAGGTATTGCATACACATGAATGTTCTTTCTTCCTTTCATTCCATTCCTATGCAAGTCTCCCACCATATTCATTCCTTTGATGATATTTTGGTTAGTCTATTTACGCTCCTTGTGTGACATTTATCTCTATAGTATTTGTTTGACCTTGGTATTTTATTACCTTGGTAAATTAAATAAGTACTAACCTCTTAGAGAACCTAGCACCATCTACATCTAATACACTTGTTACGAAGAAATTTTGGGTGTATTTTGTTGACACTAGCCAATGTCATCATCATAATCACTTCCACATCCTTCCATCAAGCCATTAGTGGTTCTTAACCCCTTATCAATACAATCAAGAGATCTGAAATTAGTTTTCAAAAAAGCAAAACAAATTAATCAAAAATAAAAAGAAAACCAATATATAACTCTCTCTTGGGGTATTTCTAGTATCTCTATCGGGCTATGGATGCCTGAATGGAAGTAGAGTAATGTTGTGACTAGAATCAAATACATCTCTGTCGAGGATATGGACTTCTGGTTGGAAGTGAAGAAATGTATGGCTCTCCTTCCACCTTTCATTCACAAATCAACTTTCCAAATCAATCATTCCTTCACATTGGCTAGTTTTTCCTCACTTGCTACCTATCAAATATTCCCTTTGAGAAGTAATTCATTTCCACGTGCACACATTGGATCTCTATGAGAAAAAAATATTAGTATGTTACCAAGTGTCTTTTTTTGGACCTTGTTCAAACTCTTGCTTTAGTTTGTATTTTGTCTCATGATTTGTGCCTTGGGCTAATCACCTTTTCATCACCAATCTTCTAGCTACATTTTCCATATCCTTTCATAACATTTTCTATTCTTCTACTTTGTTCGAACATCCATGTGTATAAGATTTCCTTTTTACCATGTTTGAGGGAAAATTTTTCCCTTCTTTCAATAAAAATCTTGTCCTTCTTTCTATCATATGTTTCTTGGTTCCAGCTTGCATTGGGGAACACTTGCTCCTTCTTGGAACTTCATTGGTTTGTGTTCATCATCATGTTGAATGTATCTATCTTGGCCTTTATCCGACTTATCCTCCTCTTATATATATGTGTGAAGAGTTTTCCTTTGTACATTCCCATCTAATGTTGAGGGCATCTTTGCATCTTCACTATCTTGCACATACACTTGGCATATGCCCTTGTACATTCCCATCCAACACTTTGAGGACATCAATGTTTCTTCATTTTCCTATTCATAGCTTTGGAAAACTTTCAAAAACCCTAAAAATTCACAAAAATAAAAAATCCAAAAAAATTTGGTAAAACTTCAAAAATCCCAAAAACATTCATAAAATTCAAAATATCCTACAAATTGGTACAACTTCAAAATCCATTTTTTTGTTGTAAAATTCAAAATCTTATAAAAAATTGGTAACAAGTATACACACAATGAAACTCCGTGTCAAATGCATCATAATCAAACATAAAAAATTGTCCTACACACACATCTTTCTTTGATTCTTGCTTGTTCTTGTACGTGACTTATGAATCATTTGGATCTACCCTCCATAAAAAAATATGGTTTTCTTTCTTTGTCTGTCTTCCCTTGTATGAACGTGTTGCTTGGGAAATTTCCTCGTGCATGAATGCTTTTTCATAGGACCCTATGTCCTCCATTTATTCCCCTTGCATGTATCCTTGCTTAGGGCACCATTTTTAACCCTTGTCATTAAATCAAACATTTGGGAACTGAAGCTTGATAACAAAAACATTGGTGCAACTATCTTGAACATTGTTTGTTTGAGTATGTGTGTTTGTACTTGTTTCCTGTTAGGTTAGCTTGTTTACTTTCTTGTATTGCATTGCATTATGTATGTTTCATTGAGTTAGTGTTTTAGCAATGAAAAAATGTTTGTATTATAGCTTTTCATGTTATTATACACTTTTGTTGTATGCATATATTTTAATAAGGACCGATGACGTAGATCACCAAGAAAAATGATAAAATAAATTTGTTTTTACATCATCTGGATGAAAGCTATTTCCATCTCCCTTCATTGTCATTTGACTTCCTTCTCATTTTCTTATATCACACTATTCTTCCCAATCACTTAGGGCAATAGGGATCATTTTTATCCCCCTCTCTCTCCTCAATCTTCTATCCCTTTTCTTTCACCTTTTCGATCGTTGATCAACCTCTTTCATTACCCCATCGACACTTGAGGGGGCATCCTTCATTCTAATAATTTCTATGCTCTCTTTTAAAATTCACTTGTCTGTACTTTTCTACTATCTTTGAAGTGGTGTCAGTTATGTCACTCCAAAGAGGGGAAAATGTAGACACCTAAAATCCATTTATGCAATTTTAATACTTAAATTACACTAACTATCCTCTTTCCCATCATTTCCATAATAATTAGTGCTTTTCCGCTAATTAGCTAACATTTCCCTTCATTCCCGTTAATTAATTACATTTCACTAATTAATTACATTTCACTAATTAAATTATCCTTCTTTTTGTTCATGATGTCAATTAACGACCTTTCGTTAATTAGTGTTTGAATTACTTGGGTTAATTAATTATTATTACTTAATTACGCTCACTACTCTAAATCAATAAATCATCATTTATTGGATTAAATTCCTCTAACACCCCTCAAATCACACTAATTATCCTCTAATGAGATTCTATAAGCTTACATATACCTATTAATTAATCACACTTGATTAATTAAAACATCCCCCAACTCCCATGAGTTACTAATGATAAATTAAAATCTTCTAAATCAAGGTTACCTTTTCTAAAGAAACCTTATCCATTCCTAATCTTGCTTTACCCTTATCCCACATGCACTAAGATGCTAAGATCTCTCAAACCAGAGGGTTATATAAAGAACCCTCCTCCTACCCTTTCTTCTTACACCTCATTTTCTCTAGTGAAAACTATAGGCATTTTGATCTTGAGCCATTCTCCATTGTTGGAAATAACTTCTCCATCTTGCATCCATTCACTCAAATTTGAGTAGTATGGGAAGATTAAAAATGGCCTTATATCCATTTCTTGGTGATATCCCATCCTCAATTATTGAGGTCACCAACATCCCATTTGATTGCTTATGATCTTCGTAGGTTCATAGTTTAAGTTAGTAATATTAGAGAGTAGGGAATGACTTAGCTTGTAGTTTAATTTATTCATGCATTGATGAATTTGTTTCCCATAAGCTCTTATATTGATGGTTTTGTTAGATTAACATTGCTTTGAAGCTATTAGAGGTTATTTCCAATTCATATTAGCTTAGTTAGTTTTACATGAACATAATTTACATCATGTGGATGTAGTAGTGACACCCACCCACATGCATGTCTACATTTGCATGTGCATGTGTACACACAAAAACATAACAATGAGTAAATAAATGGTTACCAATTGCAAATTATTATGTCAAATGGCTTCTTACCTCCTTAGAGTGTGTTTTGGTCATCCTCTTTTTGTTTTCTTAAAGTGTGGATTATTTCTTTCCCATATCTCCTAAAGAGCATGGGATCCTAAGTGGTGGTTTGTTTTCACATGGCCATACATTGGTTACTCTTCCCATGACAAGTGTAAGGAACAAGATACCAATTTTCTATTACTACACAATCTTCCTTTTTACAATTGAAAAAATATGGAAGACTTTTCTCTGGATTTCCTCCTTGTGTTGACCCTATGTTTTTTCCTCCCATTATTATAATTTCAAGTGGTGAAGTTGGTGGAGTGTGATCTACCTATTTTTTCTCTTTTTAATTACATCATGTGGATTGAGTAGTGAGAAACACCCAAACACACATGTGTGCATGTGTATATACACATGCATGCACATATACACATGTACATACATGTATACACACACACACATAAATACATAAATACATACATGTGTATATACATACATACACATACTTATATATGTATATATACACATTATATTTATATACATATGTATATATATATATATATGTATGTATGTATGTATATATATGTACACATACATATATACATGTATGTGTATGTATGTTTGTATACACACACATATACATATACATGGGGTTGACGAAGATGTTTACATGTGGCACATATATCCTTCACTTGCTCACAATGGATCAAATGGATAACTTATAGAATTAGCTATATTGTATAATGATTTGTCTTGCATTAAGATTAGGGGTTTAATCATTCATTATTAGTAATAAAGGTTTACATAAAGAAAATGTATATAATTGTGAAGAATGTCAAGGAAATGAAGAGTATTCTATTTGGTAGAAGTATATAAGAGGTTGTACCCATCAAAGTAGCATCCTCATGCTTTGTGAGATCTTGCAGATTTATTTCTTAAGGAATATTATATCATGTTGTTGTACACACAAAAAATCATAGGGGTGTTTTGTGCGTACTCAAATCATTATGGGTTAGGTTAAGACAATAAATATAAGGGATGATAGAATGATGGTTTGGGAAGATCAAAGATAGCATGAGGATAATGTGAATCGAAATGGTGTGGGCGGTTAAAGATTTGGGCAAGGGTGAAGAAAGGTTTTCTATTGGTGTTCTTGAGAGAGAAAATCTTCTTGTTGACGGCATCAAAACTCATACATACCTACTCATAGTGGATGGTACGATCAAGGATAATGATGATGTAAAGCTATTGGTCTATGTCATTGTCGGTGAATGAGGAAAGATTAGGTTGGGTGACATAGATGAAACATTTGTTGGATGATGGCTAGACTTGATCTAGCAAGGTCACGTGGGGGATGAAGAGGGAAGAGAAAATACAACTGAAAACACTCAAATCTCTAGTGGAAGTAGCTATCTCATGAGAAGATAAATGAGATGGTTTTATTGAGGGGCCTCACTATCAAGAACGACAAGTTGTGACACGATGAGTGTGGTAGAATATGTAGAGGGAAGTACTCCTTGTCTTAACTTAGATAAAATGTCATCTTGAATATTTTGTGGCCTGAGAAGAGTATGGACATGAAGGAAATGTCCAACTCTTAATGGGAAGACTTGGATACCCAAATTCATCTATGGTGGAGTGACCATTGTGCGGTGTTGTCTATGATTGAGAGTGGAACAAAAAAATATCCCAAACTAAGGGATGTGTAGATGGTATACCAAGAATAAGAGATGTATATATGTGTGGTGGCTAGAACGATAGCCATGTAGGTAGCTTATGACTTGAATGAGATCAGTAAAGATGTTTTATTGAAATACTTTGTGAAATGACATCTTTCTTTTGTGTAGATCAACAAGTGTTCTTATGTGGTTCGAATGTATTTTGAAGATTGAAATAGTGCAACTACATTTTGGTGATGATATGGGTTATTGTTAGGATGTTTTCTAACTTGTTTGAACTGAAAAAATGTATTTGGTTGTGTGGAAGTTGGGGTTTTGGAATGTTTTCCATGTTTGAGTTAATATTTGGTTTATAAACACTTAAGTGAGATGAAATCTACTTGATAATTTGAAATTTGTTACTTGTTGAAAAAGAAGTTCATAAATGTTAATTACTCAATTGCATGCAATGGAAATCAACAAATCAAAAGCTTTTTTCATTACTCTATTTGATAAAATGCAAGTATAATTTTATTTTTATTGTTTTGGAAAATTTTATAACAATAAAATGGGTAAAGAGACATTTAAATCTATAGCTATAAATGGAAAAATTCTTAACAATTTTGAAAGAAAATCCTTCATGTGTAATTGGATTTTTAGATATAACTCGTATGCAATATGAAATGCAAGTTTTCTACTCTAAATGCTCTTTTAATAACAAAAATGATGAATGATATGGAATATATAGTATAAGTGGTAATTGTTGATATCCACCAATGTCGCACCTCTATCCTACTCCTTGAGCATCCGTGATGCATTATTAGGAGGGAATTAGGGAACATGAAAGTGTGGTAAACCTAAATGATTCTCACCCAAACACACAAGGTTCCACCTCTCTTGAAAGGAGGGAGCTAGTGGGGAAAGTAATTTCACGATGGACTATGCTCATGGGGATATCCCCAAGGTTCACGCTCACCAGGTCTTGGTGGCTAAGTAATATGCTTTGGGAATAAATTGAAGGTGGGTTGGTGGTGTTGATGATTTTATGAGGGTGTTTTTAGTTTTGTGTCAGTAATATCTAATGTGAAAATTAGGGGATTGGGAATAAATCATGGGAAAAATTACTTTGAAGGATGTTGTGAGAAAAAATAACCAATTAATGTTCATTCATAGCCTAATGATTGTGTGAAAGCCAATAAATTTAGTATTCAACTATGAGTATTGCTTGTAACATAAAAAATATGTGTTATATACTGATTATAATGTTTAGTCCTATTTCTAAAAAATTTGTTAAAAAGGTGTAAAAGAGAATAGGGTGTAGGATAGAAAGAGAAATAAAAATCAAATCTATGAAGCTTTCTCCAACTTACTTGAACACCAAAATCCATCAAAATTGTGCCCGTTCTTAAATCAATATAAACTCGACCAAGATATGTACATGTGCTAGAGTTTGAGGGTAGACTACCAAGAGTTATGCGCTACACTTTATTAGATGTGCATGATACATGCTCTAATTCTAGTCACTAAAATGGAGAATATTGCATTCAATCAACAAAGTGTATCCTTAACATTGACTCTAACTAGAGAAAAGTGTACACAAAGGATAACTTAGGCGAAGAATCATGAAAAAAGTGAGATAAGAAAAGTTTATGAAAAATATTAAAATATTTTATAATCCAAATTCAATGAACTTTACAATGAGTTCAATCTAGGTTTTTATACGAAAACTTGTGTGATGAAAAATCCCAAATTTGACAAATTATTTACATGGTAGATGCATGGTTTAGTTTTATTTAATGCCAAGTTGGCCATCTGGAAGCATATGTCATGTTAGAACATCTATTGCAATAAGGAATATCTTCATTACATGTTTCTAATGCTTAAGAAAAAGATTTGGTATGATATGTTCAATTTTAAAGTTCCAAGGAAGGATGGCGTGCATGGTTGTATAAGTCAAATTTTCCTTTTAAGATATACACCCATTTATTACATGGCATGTACATGTACTTGAGATAATATCTTATGATAGATAGTTTGGTTATGGCATTGCGATTTACAATAAATCAATTTGTCTCTTCACCGACTTGGTATTTTTTCATTTTATGCATTTGTAGTTTACGCCGTGCAATGGTGCACACACTTGATTTTCATAATGGAATGCATATTTAATATTTATTTTGGTGCATGCTAAAAATATTGCGTAATGGTGTATTTTTCCATGGCATAGCCCTTTGAATTTTGCATGCGGTATAATTTTCTCAATTCTCTTTTATTTATTTAATTGTACATGTTCCTTCCTATAGCTTTGCAATTCATCCTACAACCAAAAATATAAAGGGAACTAATTAGTGTTGGACATAATAAATTAGGTCTAAGGGATAAATACTTACAAGGTGTGTGCAAATGTGTGTACACAACTCTTTATGATGTTCATTGTGTAAAGGGCTCATGCCATAGTCTCACTACCATATGTAGGGTGCACATTAACTTAGGAACTTTTCTCAACATTCCTCCCAACATAGATTCGTGTATGCCACTTAAGAGACAAAAATGGTTTTAGGGGCTAATTATTCATTGTGGGACATATTTAAATGATTACACAATGGGGAATTTAATTGTGTGATGGATAGGACATCTACATAATACAAAATGGGATTTTAGCTATGTTATGTGGGGAAGCACACAAGGGATCATAATAGTTTCGTGTAATTTACTATATGTGAAAGTTTCATTGAGAATTAAGGGGTTCATAGGACTCTTGATAAATCTACGTAATAGGATTGTGAGAAATATTTCTTGAATGTGAAGGGGACTAAAAATGTTTCAACTAGATGTGAATATCACAAGGGAACATGATAATGGTGTAAGTTTATTGCATGATAGGCTTGCACATAATAACATGCACAAAATAATTTTGTGCAGGATCCAAATGAGTGTTTATGTGAGGATTGAAAAATTGTATGGGGAATATTTTCTGTGATAAAAGATAGATATATTTGTAAATGGGGTATGAAATAAAATAGTCTTGGGAAGTAGGCAAAAGAAAATATGAATAAGGCATGAAAAATTCTTGTGAATGTGAATTATGTTAAATTCAAGCTAGACATGGGTGCAAAATTCTGAAATGCCTTGAGAAAGGCCAAAATGTTCCATGATTTCACTTGTGAAATTAGGCCCATGTTGTAGACACAATAGTAATGAATCTTTCCTAAGTTTAATGATTTGGTCAAACCTTAACATAAGTTGAGATTCAAAATGAAATGGGTCTAATCTACTAATAATTTTGAAACAAATCTAGAGTTAAGCCTATTTTTAATGTTTCATGGTTTATAGATGAATTACATACAATTAAAATTGATATAAACTTAAGTAAGATAAATGACAAAGTAAAACAAATCTAGGAACTAATCTCGAGAGATGGTGTTATATTGGGAACCACAAAAGAGTGCCGGTTCCCAATCTAACACCACCAAAACAAGGGAAGAATACATATTTACATGAAGAGAGAGAGAGAAGGGAGGAAGATAGACCTATTATTTCATTGTTTCTAGTTGAGGAATAATTTATATCTTCCTCATGATCAAGCCTTGTAGGGATGACAGGGAGGAACTTTATTGAGGGTGTGGTTGTTCACCTGCTACTTTATGGATCTTTCTGGACCAAGGTAAGAGAACCTAGGGGGTGGTTTGAAAGAGAGATGGAGATATTATGTTTCAGGCCCTCAAACTTGTTGGAACCTCAATATGAGATCAAATGCAACCAAAAAATGTAGTGACCATTCAAAATAATGGTCACACAAGCATTGTAAATAATCGACGCATCATCCAAAAGACAATAAAGAAAAATAACATGTGATCACAAGGGAATTTATTGAATAGCTGGAATGGAATGACACTTGAGATGCTAATCTTCACAATTCATGGAAAATACACTCAAAATAGGAAATTTTGATTTCTAGGTATATATCATATTAGATATGTAAAGAGAGATGAAATCTGCAGGGGTAGGGAAAAGAATAGTGTAAATGAAAGTGAAGGTGGATGGAAATGGGGGAAAAAGAGTTAGTGAGAGGAAGTAGATGCATTAACCATGTTGTCTTGATAATTCTTCATGTATTCACACCTAAAATCAAAGGAAAGTCACTCTCCAAAGGTTGCTTTCCCTCATGGAACCCAAAAAGGAAAAAAATACAAATTAACCCTTGAGACATCAACATAGACACCTGATAATGAAGCCTCATGCACTCACCACAAAAAAATTTATAATGCCAAAGTACACCCCAGTCGAGATAGATATGAATTCACATAAATTACAGAAAGGAGATTTATAATTGAAATAAATAGTGCAAAGTAACATTATAATGCAACAATAATTCAATTCCTAATCACACAATCAGATGCAAAATGATTTTATGCAGTTATTTGACACAATAAACACAAGATTATAAGGTAAAGTCACCATTTATTGATTCTAAGATCTATTTGCAATGAGAAAACCCAAAATAATTCATGGAAGAACTGATCTTGTATGTAAATTCATAGAAAAGAGAAGGGAAACATATAAAAGATGAGTCTAAAATATTGTTAATGACTATACATCAAAAACCACATTTTTTTTTGATTAGAGGTAAAATAGGGTTGAGGGGACCCTACCCCATACAAATATTAAAACCCAATAACTATGAAGGCCAAGGGGTCAACCATTGAAGCCCATATAGAACCAAAAGAGCAACAATTCAAAACATCAAAAAGAAACTACATAGATAATCCATGGAGTAACTAATAGCAAGGGTTCGAGTAAATAAAAAAATGAAAAACTTATGAAGCAACAAAGTATTAACAAGCAAGAAGAAAACAAAATCCAAGAGATTAGACCCCTTCATCCTTCTTTTACCAGTTCCCCCACAGTACTCATGCATCCATTCCATTCTTTGACAAGGCTGGCTATAGTGGACTTCTAATACTTGTAGTTCGGTTCAACTATCTGTACTTTGGGGCCATTTCCTTCTTTTTATTTCTCCTTAGCTAATTCCATAGAATGGATCATCTCAACAAGGAGTTTAAGGTGATGAATGGTACTTTTAACATTGAGAATGTGAACATCTCTTATCTGAAGAATTATTTCCTTCATCTTCATTTCATTTTCCATAGCCAGGCTTCTTTCATTAGCATTTTTTAATTGTTCACTTAGAACAATAGAAGACAACTTATCCACTTTTTAATTCAAATCCCTCAAGTCCATAGACACCATACTGATCTTATGTTTGTTAATGTCAGTGTCTAACCTGTAATTCTCAAATTCC
Source organism: Taxus wallichiana var. yunnanensis (assembly GCA_018340775.1). Lineage (NCBI taxonomy): Eukaryota > Viridiplantae > Streptophyta > Pinopsida > Cupressales > Taxaceae > Taxus > Taxus wallichiana. Next base: position 576,368,839 of record CM031237.1, read on the forward strand.
CTCATAAAAACATTGGATTTGACCACACAGTCTTGAGCATTAAAGAGTTTATTTTGAGTAGTTTTGAGAGCATGTAAGATTTCTATAGCCTCCTATGATTTCTTTGATCTCTTTCCCTTAAATTCTTTAGGAGATTTCCCACTTTCCATCTCCTCACTGTGATCCCCTTCCAAGTCCTCTTCCTCCTGAATTTCACTGGAAGTAGAATGAACAGACTTACCTTCCTAATTCTCTTCCGACTCCAAAATAACTTCCACCTTCTTAGCTGAAGCTGAAACCTTCTCCTCCCTGTGCTTTGCTTCTTGAGGCCAAAATTTTCTAGGTGGGATCTAGTTATTTTTGCCACGGGCCTAGTAGGAAATCCTCACTACCAATAACCTCCTTGACATCCAGGCTTTCAGAATTCCATTATGAAGAATCATTCTTTAGGCTCGTAGAGGCCCCCAATTTTTCATTTTTTCCAATGAGGGGAGTTCCCAGCCTAAGCATAGCTTTAATGAGACCTTGATGCAATGACAAGGAGAAAGTACCTTTCTCAACCTGAGATATAGATTTAGACAAAGAGGAGAACAAAAAATATGGGAAATTGTAGGGCTTGTTGTTTCTAACATGGTTCAACATGGGAAAGTGGTACCCATAGATCACTTTGTAACACCCTTCAAGAGTAATATAGGCCATAATTAACTGAGAAATTTCCCCATAAGGATGGGGTAAATTACCTCTAGCATAACCATTATGGAGAGAGATGGGAACACCCTTACCTTGTATGAAGCATTCAATCTCTAGGCTATAGTCCGACTTAGGTTTGAAAATGCTCCTTCCTTCCATGGATAGACCAAAAAATTTAGCAATAAGCTTGGGGAAATGGTGAAAGAGAAATTTCCAACCCAGACGTGGCCTTCCTTCCCAGTTTTTTCCACAACTTCACTCAACTTTTCATCATGCCCATCAAAAATTCTAAATAAATGTAACAATCTCGCCTTTTTGAGAAAAGCCTCAGCCTCTTTTGACATCACCAGGACCTTTCTTGGTTTAGTATAAATGAAATCCCCTCCCATTCTACTAATGTTGTTCTTATTTTTCTTTTTGAGGGTTAACGTCTATACCTGACTTGAAAGTGAGATTCCACAACACGCAGAGATCTGTCCTGCCTTTGCGAAGATATGAAATAAAAGTCTGAATGATGTTGAGATACATGAAATCATGATACATCAAACCAAAGATTCCAATTCCTAATGATATTTTGTTCACATTCAAAAAACTTCAACTTCTTTTTCCCGAGGATAGAAAAATTATTTCTAACAGCCTGAAAGAAATGGTTTATTAACAACCTATTAGGAAGTTTTTATTTTTGAAGATCCTCCTATTTCTTTCTTTCCATATTTCCCACCATAGGTGACTTAGGCTCATTATCCAAATATTTTTAAGCCCTTGACTAATGAAAGGGCATTTCCATTGAATCCATGCATCTTGGATTTCATTAGGGTTTACCTAAGGAACCAAAAAGCAAACCAAAATAGAAGATAACATCTGGAGAGCGAGAGGGCATTCTAAGAACATATGGTTCACCATTTCCATGTTATTTTCACAAATAACACATCTATTGACCATTTGGAAGCCTCTTTTATTTAGGTTATCCACTGTTAGAATCTTATTTATCACAGCAAGCCAGCTGAACACATTGACTTTAGGAGATATGTTCTTATTACAATTTTTTCCAAGCATTAAGTCTTCATCTATAATTTCCCCCTTAAAGAATAGTGAATAGACAGATTTGACTGAGAAATTACCATTTTGTTCTTTGTCTAACACAATTCTATCTAGAAGACACGTAAATTTTTAGAAAATCATTGAGAGTAGCCAAGTGTTCTTTAAATTCCTGATTGTTCAGTTCTAAAATTTTCCATGTCTGAAAGTTGTCTTCATCTTCCATATAATTGATAATTTTCCCCCCATACTTCTCCTCGATCAACCTTACAATTTGGGGAAATTTTCATTTTAGGGTAAAATTACTAGCCCATTTATCATTCCAGAAACATATCTCATTTCCTTTCCCTATTTTCCATCTACTACCCCTAGCAACAATTTCTTTAGCCCAATTTATAGCTTTCCATATGCTTGAACCATTGAAAGAAGCCTGTTTGAAAATCCATCTTTTGTCATTTGCATCCATCCAATATTTTCTCTTAAGAATTTTGGTCCACACACTATTTTATTTTGTTAACCTCCACCAATTTTAGCTAAGAGGGATTTATTCATTTTAGTCCAGTCTCTAAGACCAAGACCCCCAATTTTTTTGTGTTTACAGACTCTATTCCATGCCACAAGCGGGATTGTTTCCTTACTTTTAGTTTCAATCCATAAGAAATATTGTTGGATCTTTTCTAGTTTTTCCCCTATACTCCCGGAAGTTGGTAAAGAGACATCACATAAACAAGAAGACTCTGGAATGAGCTAGAAAGAAGAGTAATTTTTCTAGCCTAAGATAAAAAATTATCTTTCCATCCTATAATTTTTTATCAAACCTTTTAATCAAGAAGTTCTACTCCAAAATAGAGGGTCTCTTATCCTAATAGGGATTCCTATATAGACCGTAGGGAAGGACTTATAGGAACAATCTAGAATTTCAGTAATCTTCTTACAACGGCTCTCTAAGGTATGAATGAAGAAAATAGAGATTTTTCTATAGTTCACCATCTGGCCAAAAACTTCCATGTAGTCATCTAGAAGGTGTTTAAGCTTCTTAGCTTCCAGAATAGTAGATTCTCCCACAAGGAAAGTGTCATCCACAAAATGTTGGTGAGACACATTGTCCAAATCCTTCGCCGAAGAAATCCCTTTGATGTAACTTTTATTAGTCTCAACATTTAATCTTCTTCTTAGAGCATCAACTATGATAATGAAAAGGAAAGGGGAGAGAGGATCCCCTTGCCTTAAACTTGGAGATCTAGGAAAAAAAACCAAAAGGGGCCCCATTAATGAGAATGGAAAACTAGGCACTAGAAATACAAGCCTTAACCAAGCTTTGAAGGGAAAAATTAAATCCAAACTCACATCAAGGATTTTATCAAGAAAACTCCATGAGACCTGTCATAGGCTTTAGCCATGTCCAATTTAAAAAACAAAGTTTCCTTCTTACCGAGTTTAGCTGAATGAATAGTATATTTTATTATGATGATCCCATCTTGAATTTAGCGTCCAATAACAAATCTGACTTCCCGATCGGATATGATAGAGGGGAGAATCACTTGCAAATGGAGGGCCAATATTTAGTGCATATTTTATAAGTGCTGTTACAAATACTTATAGGTCTAATGTATTTAAATTGCATGGCATTACCACATTTCGTAACCAAAGTCGGAAGGTACAATTCATATCCTTTAATATATTTTTCTGGGTGAAGAATTATTTCACAACATTGTACACATATTTTTTTAAAATGTCTCATAAGTGCTGAAAGAAAAAGGATTGAAAACCATATGGGCTAGACACCTTATCTGGGTTAAGATGTTTCACCGTGAATTCCACTTCCTCTATTGACGGGATCGAAGAGAGCATCTAATTATCCTCCTCAGAGACTAAGGAAGGAATGTAACTTAGAAAATCTTGCTCTTTGGCCAAATTTGGGGTTCCTTGATTAGTTAGCAAATTTTGAAAGAAAGAAATAGCCTCTTTATTTATTTATTCTTTCTCTTCCACAAGATAACCATCTTCTTTTCTGATTCTACTAATTCTATTAAAACTTCTACGTTTTAGAGTAGACAAATGGAAGAACCTAGTATTTTTGTCCCCTTCCTTGAGCCAAGTAATATGATATTTCTGTCTCCAAAAGATTTCCTCTTTTCTCATAATATTATGGTACTCTACCAATAGAGATCTTTCCTTTTCTTTGAGATCCCTTTCAAGATCCCTACTTTCAATCTGTCTTTGGAGGATCTGTAATTCAGTTCTGGTTTCCATTTTCTTTTGGAAAATATTACCAAAACTCTTCTTATTCCAATCTTTAAGATGATTTTTGACATTCTAAATTTTTTTGGTTAATCTATACATCACAGATCCCTTAACCTTAAGTTTCCAAGAATCAATGAAATCTTTCAGCTTCCTCATTATGAAGCCACATATTCTCAAAACGGAAAGGGGTTCTTTTCCTCAGTAGGGAAATTGATTTTCAGAAGGATAGGCATATGATCAGACCCAATGTGGGAAAGAGAGAAAAGAGATATGTCCTGGGATAGCCACTCTTCCGAGAATAACACTCTATCCAATCTTACTTGAATATGATGAGCACCAGCTCTTCTGTTAGACCATGTAAACCTACTACCTTTAAGGTCCATATCATGAAGTTTAGAGGCATAAATAAATTCATTAAAATCCTCCATGCCAATAGTTAACTCCTTGGATCCTCTTTTTTTTCCCCCCAGAGACAGAGGGGTGTTGAAATTCCCCATCATTATCCATTTAGATCCCTTGATAGAGAAATTAAATGAAAGAAGATGAAGCCAAAGATTTTTCCTCTCTTTATGAAGGGTAGGTGCATATATATTAGATAAGACCCAGATTTTTCTATTTTCAAGATTTTTTATCATCACAGCCATATGATGATCTCTTTTCACCAAAAAGTCCCTTCAAAATGGGTAGAATTCCAAACCACATCTAGTCCTCCCAATGCCCCTTTCAAACTAACAGCAAAAGCTTTGGAATTTATCCAAAAGGACTTGCAAGAGTTTAAGAAAATGTCTTCTTTCATTTTAGTTTCTTACACAACTAAAACATCAATTTTATGTCCTTTAATCATATCTTTAAGAATCATCCATTTCACAGGGCTATTGAGCCCTCGTCTATTCCATGAGATGTAGTTCATTTCCTAAAATTTGGTTTGTTATTTTTAAAAACTTCCGCCTAAAAACATAGTCAAGTTTCCACGTGAGTCTATATCCTTTTGACTAGTTTTTTTTCTAGATTCAAATTTGCTTGGTATACCTTGTTTTATATTGGAAATATCCACATTTATAGGGTTCAAACACTCTTAATTAGGAGTGGAAATCTTAGAGGATTTACCCTTTTTAACATTCGGTTCTACTTTTCTTTTTCCTAAAGGAGTTGTTTCCTTAGTGATCCTTTTATTTCTAGGCGTTAACAATTCTTTTTTCTTTCCTTCCATCTCCTTATTTGGGGATAGTTGAGCATCCATTAATTCTACCGTGGGGAGGTTAAACATATTTCCAACTTTTATCCCTTATTTCACAAAAGTTTCCAAACTTTCCCACGACATCCTGGATACTCTCAACTTTACTTTGTTTCTCCACTATTTCCTCTAGAACACTATCAACATTAAATATGTATGTGAAATTTTCTCTATACTTACCTGTTCCTTTACTTTACTTCCTTCTCCTTTTAATGGAAATAATTCCAAATTTCTACCTTTTGTGGGATCTTTTACAAGATCATTCACTTTTTTGAATTTGACCAAGCCCGACTTTTGGATTTTCTTCTATTGACCACCAGGGTAAAACCTTCCCCATCCTTTCTGGAGCATCTTTTAATGGAGGGATTTCAGTCCCATTATTCTCTTGAATTCACAAGGGGGTAAGACCTTCCAAGATATTTTTTGAAAAAGCTTTCCTATGATCATCTGCACTTTGCATTATACTTTTTCCTTTCCCCCTTTTCCTTCATTCCTTGGCACATCAATATACTTTTTTTGAAACTTTGAACTTACAATTCTGGCTCATATGACCCCACCCATTACATTTGGTGCATTTTGCTAGAGTACTTTCCATTTCAATCTTTTACTCCCATATCCCTAGTCTGGATTTTAGCTTAATACTATTAGGGATCTCCTTATCAGCTATTGTATAGATGTAAAATCTAGCACAAATAAGTCTTGTCATATTCCTTGTGGCATTATCTATTATAACCAAAGATCCCAAAGAGTTCACTATGCCTTTTACAATATCTTCATGCAAGAATTCCAAAGGTAGGTTTGGAAGGCATATCCAAACCAGAAACTAATTTAGATTTTCCTTTTCCAGGTTAAAGGTTAGTTCCCATTTCCTTAGATACCAATCATATTTTCCCCAGAACTAGGGACCTTCTTCTAAGACCTTCTTCATATCTTCACGAATAATGAATTTAAAGAGTAAAAAACAATTAGTAAGAGCACTTACCTCCATATGCCCTTTTGGAATCCATTTCAGTCGGCCCATCTTTAACAACATCAATATTGGGTCTTCCACCCACTAGCTTCCCCACCAAGGCTTAGTTAAGGTTATCCGTAGTGCATTTAAGTAGAGAATTCGGTATTTGAGGAATGCTTCTAGAAGCCTCTTTAACCACTTAAAGGAAGAACTTTTGGGTTTTCAAAATATAAAAACCACATTAACAGAAAAATGAAAATTACAAGTATCCAAATCTTTGTAGAGATTCTATACAATCAAGAACCTTGCTCAAAGCTTAAACCCTCCAATTTTCAATTTGTTCTATACAAAAATGAATTTTCCAACTTGTTTTATGAGGAAAAGCCTCATATTTATACAATAATAGCCAAAACCTGGAATAATATGTTGTGAAATTTCCCAATCAATAGTCTAGATGGTGATCCATGTGAATTGATGGAAGATCAAAGGATGAACATGCAATTAGAGAGCTGAAAGAGGGAAACACTTCTAAATTTCCACTCCATAATACATAAATCATCCACTCTTCATCCGGTGAGGTCAAAAATAGTATATTTCATTTCTAGAAACATCTAGGGTCGAAATAGGATCTAGAGAGCATTTCTATCTCGCTAGATATGCCATTGCATTCATGAAGATGATGTTTTTCTGGCCAAAACTTATGTAACCAAAAAATTCAAAAATATTAGACCATTTTATCCAAATTCAATCTATGTGCAAATCTCTCGCCATGACATTCCCAACACAATAAATTTTGTGAAAAAAGGATGCCTAGAATGAAATTTATCGAAAAAAATTGTAAATTCTCTTAATCTACTTTGAATGCATTGGGCTCCTTAGACACATTTCATGCTAAATTTGGTTAGTCAGGTAAATTAGTCAATTGAGGAAATGGAATAACTATAGAACATTTCCTAAGTGTCATTTGGGACCAATTTAGCTTATATTAAGATATGACAGGTGGTCGTGATCACATATAACAAGGGAAAATTTCAAGGAGTACTTCCAAATCCCAACTTTATCGGTTATGCTAAGGAGTCGTAAGAAAAATGGTCATGGAACTCATAGAACCATAGAACGATTCCAAAGGTGCCAAAAATGACTTCATCAACTGCATTATGTTTTGTCCAAGGGATCGATTAAGTTGTTAATGTGGAGAACACACGAATCACATAACAACTCTAAAGGTGCGAAAAACACCAAATTCACCGATCGCATTGTGTTGTGTCCAAGGAATTGGTTAATTATGGAATGCATAGAACACACGAAACCATGAAATAGTTCCAAAGGTGCCAACAAACATTTAATTAACCAATTACATTGTGTTGTGTCTAAGGGATTGTTAAGTTGGGAATGCGGAGAACACAGTAACCACATAACAATTTTAATAGTTCACAATTTACTTGATTTCACAAATTTTAATGAAGGAATCAGCCTTAGCAAAAAGTGGGGAACAATTTGAATAAGGGAACAATTCTACTTCCTTAAATATCTATTTCCTTGATTTGAACCCAAATTTTGCAAAAATGAAAAATAATTTTCTAGAGGGGAAGAATGACCAAAACACGAAGTATTTACCCATGACTCTTTTTTTTTTTTTTTTTTTTGAAATTTTACTGATCCATGACAACACAAGGCATATTAACAATGAGGAACAATCATGGAAATGGATGGGTTACACCAAACAACAATGGGAAATTTTGCAAAGATAGTGCCAAGGATACTTAGGATCATCATGGGCACCAACAAATAGTAAGATTCTAGAAAGGGAAGTTTCAAAATCTAAGCTACAAAACGTGAAATTTAGAATGAGATCTAATCTATCTTATTTTTACTTTCCTTTTAAAGTGTTTTTTCAATTAAATCTATGTAAAAATCCAAGATAAAACTTTTTAACTAAATAAAGAAATTGAATACAAATCCAACCTCTTTCTATAATTAGTATGCCATTAAGTTTGGATTATCTTTCCTATGCCCCTAGTAAAAATATTCTAGTTGATGCTCAAGTATGCCCAATGTGATGACAAGTAATGCAATAAAGAGATATTATAAGTTGGATGTATTTTGAAGAACAATAATAAACAAATATATGTCTAGTTCAAGGGAGTCGAAGATTAGTCATAAAAACTTGTATTCTCTTTATGTATGTCAATAAAAATAAGGTATTTAGGGTGCTTTGTATGGGAAGCAATCCCCTTGATCTTGGTTTCTCTCTCTAGAGTGGCACCAACGTTGTTTTATGCAAAAGATTTAAAATTTTGGGGTAAACAAATTAGTGAATTTTTTTCCTTAATAGGAAAAATTTCAAATGATTAAATTCTAAATCTAGATTAAAAGAAATATCTATGGTCAATATTAGATCACCTGGGTAGTGAACTCGAGTGGAGTGGGAGGAAGGAGAAGTGAACTAGGGGTTAAACAGAAGGTAAAATGCACATGTGGCTTAAAATTAGGAGAAAATATTATGCAAAAAATCAAAGGGGATAAAACACACTTTATTGTGATGGAACCGTTGGTTTCATTAGAAGTAAAAGGAATGATAACCAGATCATACCAAGCCAAGAACACAGATGCTAATCAAACACCACGATCAATAAGATTAAAGCAATTCACCATAATAACTTTACACAAAACCTTTGCAAAAAAATGAGCAGCAATATCATATATTATTATGGAACTCAATGAAATACAATGAGAATGGGCCTTGCTTATATAGGCAAGGAATAAAAATCTAAGAACCAGTCAAGGTCATAGATCAAGCCATAAATCATGGAAAGAACTAGTCATCAAAGAACTAGTCAAGTCCATAGATTTATGAGAGAACTAGACATCAAGGATCTAGTCAATACCATAGATCTAGGAAAGAACTAGTCAATACCATAGATCAAGGAAATAACTATGCCTAACAACTAGATAATATCTCCTAATATCTAAATAAATAAAAAGAAATATCCACACACATAAGTGGGTGAGGATAAATACAATAAAGGTAAATAATGTACCTAGGTGAACATGAGCTAAGGTAAATACCTACTCTAACACCCCCTCAATTGAAGCTAGGGGCAAAAATAGAAGTGGCATGTCCACAGTATGAGTCTCGACAACTAGGCCTGATGAGGTACTCATGTATAATATATCCATGAAGAAATCTCAAACCAAAAGAAGGAAAGAGAAGGAAGAAGAAGAAGGAAGATGTTCTCACGAACACCCCCCAAGAACAACTTCCAAAACCCCAAGCATTCCACGTAACTAAAGGTAGAGAGGTGATGCAAAAGGCTTCGTAAAGATGTCTACAACCTATCGACGAGTCGGAAGGTACTCCAAGCAAAGAACTCCATCCTGAATGTGCTGCCAAATGAAGTGGATGTGTATCTTGATATGCTTGGTCTGCTGGTGCTCAATTGGGTTGCGAGAAATGTGAATTGCACTTTGGTTGTCACACCAAAGTACAGTCGATGAATCTTGTGGGAATCTAAACTCATCAATAACTGGAAAAGCCAAAGAATCTGTTGACTCACTGTAACTGCTGCCCTGTACTCTGCCTTTGAAGATGAAAGTGCAATAGCACTGTTGCTTTTTGCATGCCCAAGCAACTGGAGAAGAACCAAGACAAAAAGATAGCCAAAAGTGGAACGCCTGTCATCAATAGAACCTGCCCAATCTAAATTTGTATACCCAACCAATTGAGTAGAGCCCCTAGTGTAGTGTAGGCCAAAGTGGGAAGTGCCATGCAAATAGCGTAAAATCCTTTTAGTAGCCTACCAGTGACTACTATGAGGAGAATGTGCAAACCAAGATATAAGCCCTACTGCAAATGAAATATCAGGGAAAGTATGGGTCAAGTACATGAGACTCCCAACCAACTGCCTATATAATGTAGGATCACAAAGTGGTGTGGTACATGTGGATGTAAGAGTAACTCTAGATGGAAAAGGAGATGGACTTGGCTTGCAATCAGCCATATCAAAGTGCCTAAGAAGATCATGGGAGTACTTTTGCTTGACTCAAATGAATCCTGAATCTATCTCGAGAAATCAGAACCAAGGAAATAATGCAATAGCCCAAGATCTGTCATGTCAAACTGTGTAGAAAGATCCCTTTGAATACTCTGAATGTGGGAAGAAGAGCTACCAGTAAGTAATAGATCATCAACATACAAGACAAGTATCACAATATCCTCACCAACATGCTGGAGATACACTATATGATCAGAGTGGAAACGAAAAAAACTAGTAGATAGAAGAAAATAATCCATCTTCTCATACCAAGCCCGAGGGGCTTGTTTGAGACCGTAGAGAGACCTTCGGAGCCGACAAACAAGAGAAGAATCCTAAACAAATCTAGTTGGTTGCTCCATATATATTTCCTCTTTTAGATCTCCATGTAAGAAGGCACTCTTCATATCCATTTGGTATATAGGACACCCCTGTGATGTAGCAATAACAAGTACAAGGCATACATAATCCATCTTGGAAATGGGTGCAAAAGTCTCAGAGTAATCAATACCTTCGACTTGTGAAAAACCCTTTGCAAGAAGACAAGCCTTATACTTGTCAATGGACCCATTAGCTACGTATTTGGTTTGGTATACCCACTTACACCTAACCATTTTTCTTCCTTTAGGAAGAGATACCAAATCCCAAGTATGATTCTTCATTAAAGAAGAATACTCATTTGTCATTGCATCATCCCACTCCTGTATCCCATGAGCCTTTGAAAAATACTATGGATCCTCAGAAACTACCTGACATAAAAGTCCAGAACTTGTAGAATGTGTGTGATGATGCTTAGTGGGTGGAAGATCCTCTATGAAAGGTGCTACCTCAGAAACTATAGTACGAGCCCACTTAGGCATAGTGACAACATCAGTGGGAATAGGATCCTCAACGGCATCTATAACCTCCTCATCAATCTCCTCAAAGAAATGATCCTCAAGATGAGATGATGAAGAAGAAGGAATGGAAGAAGATGAAGAATCATGAGGAGTGAAATGCTCATCAAACTGAACATGTGTTTGAAAAAGAACATCATGTGTATCAGGATCTAAAAGACGATAAGCTCTCATGTCCTCACAATACCCTACAAAGATCAAGGGTTTACTCTTCTTATCCAAAGCTTTCCTTTTCTTCTTTGGCACAAATTCCCAAACATGGCTCCCAAAGACTCGAAAAATGAGACATCTAGCTTAGATTGGACCAAGCTTCCTCTGGAGTCAAATTCTCAAGTGCTCTGTGTGGTGTGCGATTTTGAATATAGTTAGCACAATTAATCGCTTCGCCTTGATAGAAAGGATGTATATCTCTAGAATGCATCATACAGCTTAGCCATTTCCTTCAAAGTTCTATTCTTCCTTTCTACTAATCCATTCTCACATTGTGGACTATGAGGAACATAATGTTGGTGAATAATGCCTTGAGTTTCCAAAAATTTATAAAAATCATTTCAAGTACTCCCCCATTATCGGTCGAAGGTTCTTTATGCTACTAGAAGATTGTTTCTCGACCAAAGCCTTGAAGACTTTGAAGTGTGAAAAACATCACTTTTGTACTTTAGAAAATAAAATCAAGTATGCGCCTCGAGAAATTATCAATAAATGTAAGCGCATACTTAGCTCCATTGAAAGATGGGGTAGGAAAACCATCAAGTCACTATGCACAAGCTCAAGTGGTGAAGAAGCTCTCTTAGAAAAATTCTTAGGAAAAGGATCTTGGTGTTTTTTCCCTAATGCACAACCATGACAAACTCCCTCAAGACAAGAAACTCTAGGAAGACCATCTACCATACCATGAGTTCTCAACTCCAAATATCTATAATTGAGATGTCCAAATATTTCATGCCAAAGCTTACTCTCTGAATATGAATGAGAAACCAATCCTATCCCTATATAAGAAGTGTCATCAAAACCTTCAAAGTGATATAGTCTTGAACTATGATCAACAATACCCTGAGAAACAAGTGAAAAAGGCTCCAATAAAGTTCTTACTTCTACCCCATGTGGTGTAAAAGTCACTATTTTCCCTTGACTAGAATGAAAATTTGATATACAGAAAACAAATTTTTAGTGTTGTTAGGAACATATAGTGCATCTTGGATATTGCCACCATCAAGTTGTATATCACCTTTTCCCTCAACAAAAGAAAGGAAGAATCTCCACCTCAATTTTAGAAGTAGAACTCAAACCTAGAGAAACAAAAGACTCTTTGAAGAAGTCATGTGATGAGAAGCATCGAATCTATAACCCAATTGTCTCTAAGTGGTGACTAAGATCTTCCAACAACATTAAGTGCTTTTCCATGCTGATTAGAAGGAGGTGGAGTGGAGATAGAAATTTTATGTTTCTTGACTGCATCCTCTAAGGCTTGCATTCACTTATAACACCTATTTTCTTCATGATTACTACCCCCACAAAAAGAGCATGAACGGCTAGAATTATTCTTGGATTTAGAAGATTCCTTGGGTTTTGAGTTGTTTTCTTTGGGTTTAGGAGCATTTTGAGATGGAGAAGGTGTGGATTTGGTTTTACTTGTTTGGTTTTCCCTTGCCCTTAGGATTAGATGCAACTAATGCCTTTTGAGATGTGGAAGACTCAAGGTGAGATAATTTGGATTCTTCCCTAGTAAGTCTTTCACAAAATGTTTTTAGTTAGGCATTTTGAAGGTGTCACCTAAGGTGTCCATGCTAGAGAAAAAGGTAGAAGCAAAAATTTGGAATGGTCCTCTCAACTTGGATAGAATCAAGTAAACACACTCTTCATCTTTCTTATCTCTTCCACTCCCCTTCAACTGTGTCAACAAATGCTTGAACTTGGTAAGATAGTCTATAATTGTTGGAAAATCTTTAGGATTAAGAGAGGTGATCTCAATTTCAAGTTGCATAGCTCTCATATGATCCACCTTACCAAATAAATCCTCCAATTTCTCCCATATTTTGAAAGGAGAGTCACACTTTTCCAAATGAAATAAAATATTGTCACTTACATAAGTTCCTATCAAACCCATACACTCATCAAATTTGCACTGGTACTGAAATTTCTCATATTCTCTAGTGAACACTGGTTGTTCTTTAGAAGTTAAAGCCCATAATCCTTTCTGCTTAATTATTGTTTCCATTCTTGGTTTCCATGTGTGGTAATTATGTGTTGTTAATGGCTCAACATGAGTTAATGTAGAAGTAGATGCCATCTTAAAAAAAAATCACCAAAAGAAATGGAAGAACCAAGTAATGCAACAAGACCCCCAAGCAATGCAACAAGAGCCCCCCCAGATTTTGGCACTTTATAATGAGTGCGTGTTATAATATGGAACTTTATAATTATATTTAAATTCTCAAAATAAATATTTCCAATGGAAAGAGCATAAAAACTACGCACTTTTGCAAAAAACGACACTCAAAACCGAGTTACCGATCAAAAGATACAAGGTTTTCAATATTATGCTCTACTATTTATTTTAGTTTCCACTAAAATAGAATAAAATGCTATTGCCTTCACCACACAAATAAAATTAAAGGGGGCTGGAGTTAAGCACCTACTAGGAATCACAAGCTTTAAGACCTCATATGACCATACCATATGACTAGGGGCTAAGGATTTCCAAACCGAAATATCTCCTAATATCTAAATAAATAAAAGAAATATCCACACACATAAGTGGGTGAGGATAAATACAATAAAGGTAAATAATGTACCTAGGTGAACATGAGCTAAGGTAAATACCTACTCTAACAAGAAGGTGGGTGCACAATTGCCCCAATGGGAGATGAAACTCGCCAAAAATTTAAAGGAACTATACTGTGGTTGAAAACATAACTTCCGTAAGGACAAACATAATTTTCGCATTATAAAACAAGACCACAACAATGGTAGAGTAACTAAAATGTAAAGGGGCGAGAAAAAGGGATCAAAAGAAAGAAAAATATATGAAATAGTATGGAAGGAGTCAAAAAATTTCAAAACATCTTGTCATATTTTTGGAGATCCTCGTAATCATCAATGAACCTTGTAAATATTACATCATGCTAAATAAGGTGCATGCAAATTTCCCCTCAAGGAAGCGGTCATGTTAGGAATGGTCTAGGATGTGATTCTTGAGAAGTAAAGACTTAATTAAAAATAGGGAATTAAGGAGAGAACCTACATTTCTTACCTTATGTTGAAGAAAAACAACCGAATCTCCCTTCCACTTACAACAATACAAAAGTGAAAATAAAGTGCAATAAAAAGAGGAAAAGTAAATAAATGACCATGGAATAAAAATAAAAATAGAGGACTTACCATTTAAGTGGGGTTTGAAAAATACTACATTTCACTTGCATCCTTATTATCCGTAAAATTTAGAAAGCACAACCATACAATAAAAATTATCAATTAAAATCAAGAAACATGTGTACAAATGGCATGTGGCCTTCGAGGAATTTGAAAAATGGCCAAAACATTTAATCGGACAAAATTAACTAATTTTCAAATTTTTGCCTTGAAAATGAATCTTATATTTTTAAAAACTTTCACAATTTGGACTTCATTTGTGCATGTGTGAGTGGTGATTTTTAGCTTTGGGAAATCTATGATGGTTACCCAAATGGAGATAGGCTATATAACTTTTATAAGACTACGATGAAAGGGATACTAACGATAACAAGTCGGTGGGAGGATATGTTAGTAACATGCATTTTTTTTTTTTTTTTTTTTTTTGGGGATGTGACCTATTTTTTTCTTTTATATATAGTTTGGGGATATCTTGTTGTTTATAAATAATGTTAAAATGTTGGGTAAAATGAGTAGATTCGAGAAAATGTAAATTTTTAGTTTTTAGGTTTTTTGATTTTGGGTTTGCTAACATAGAACCATAAATTGTAGATAGACCAACGGTTACACATCTAATAGTTGTGGAAGTGCAACCTGCACATGGTGGGTTTGAAAAATGTGTAATCAAGTATGTTCTTTCACATCGATGTATAACCACTACTGCGAAACACGTAACCACCATATGTAGATAATAGTGATTTTGCATAACAAACTATTTTTTTTAATTTTTACAAAAAGTTTTTTTCCCCTCAAATTTTATCTATCAAACACCCATTTATGATGTTTTGGTTGGTTGTAGGGAGGATATGTGTGAAAGAGATACTCTATAGATCTTGATTGGATTCAAGGATCCATTATTCAGCTTATGCCACAAGAGACGTGTGCTTCTTGATAGTTTTGGGATCCTAAACATGACAGAGACACCTTTGGTAGATTTGGTGAGAAAAATTCTATGTGATGTACTCACATAATGGAATGTATATTAGAATACTTTTTAATTTGCATTAGTAGGGGAGAGCTTGACCATTACTCTTTAGGATGTATATTACATCATGGGTCTCTCGATTATAAGAAGATATGTGACATTTATTCACTTCTGATACTACAGGGGATTTTAAAATATTAAAGTGGGAAAATATTCTAGGGACACATAGGCACTTGATGAGATCTCCAAGTAGGGGTAAAACTATAGGGATTGATAAATACAAACATTCCCAACTTCCACAAGGATATCATAGGTATCTTGTTCTCATGGGTAGTTAGGGAAATTCCACTTACTTGTATTGTTAAATTCTAATTATGAGGGATATTGAAAAATATGGATGTCATTTTAGTTGGGTGTAGGATATCCCATAATTATATGGATCTTTACAAGGTGGTGAGGTTAAATAAGTCATTGAGTTTTCCCACCCTCTTGATGAGTTGTGTATACAAGTGATTCATGCCATATGCCAGGATGGTACTAGTGGGAGTAACTAGAGAGATCAAATCATGTCAATGGGGGAACATAGCCTCTTTTAGAGAAACTCCATAGGAAGCCATTACCTTAACAAATGATAACTTAATTATAGAGCCATGTGTAACTATGAGGGGATCATGGCCGAGAGATGGATCTTCATTGATGGCTTGATCCCTTGCAAGACATGTCAAATAAATATTAGAGCATATAGTGGTGCACCCAGGTTAGTAGGGTACCTCAACCATTTGAAAACCACTAGAATTAACACTCCCATATATGCCCATTATTTTTTACAATGAATGCGAGTGAATAGATGCTCACATGGGGAGGCTTGGGAAACTTTGACACCATGGGTTAATTTCATGGAAGGAACAAGATGGCTAAAAACCTCATAAGAAATGACAATGGAAAGGGGGTAGCTCCCACCCTAACCACCACTAGAGAAGCTATAACAAAAAGGCCAATAACCTTTACATCAATGTATAGTGCTAGAGCCAATGGGAATGGATAAGAGCATAGAATAATATAGATCCATATGGAACAATCGATCACTTAGGGTAAAGATGGATATGGTTAGGGACATGAAGGATATGAGGAGGAGAAATATGATGAATATGATTCTTTTTAGGGCTGGGTCTAACCTAGAGTGATAGGAAGGTGATCCGTAGGTCCATTTTTGACTTGTCTAGTTTTGTATATCTATTTTATTTCCTATTTCTATAGTTAGTAGATTTACTATTTATAGTGTTAGTGGTTTTTGTGGAGACTTTTCTAATTCTATTTTGTTTGTGTGCATGTATAGTTTACTGCCAAGTGGAGGAGTTTTATTAGAGACACATCAGTAGATATGTTTTCCCCAACCTCAAAGAAGACTTTAGATGAGTTACAGGTGGATCATGAGTTTCCTCATAGTGCTAAATGAAAAAGGATGTTTTTTCCACCTACTATCATGGAGAAAAGTTATTTATTTCTAAGAGGGACAATAACAAAACAATGAAGGTTAATGTATAGACCCTACAAGAGGTTATACTAGGTCAATCAAAAGGTCATAAAACTATATCCAAGAGGATTGTAACATAGGTGATGCCCACCATAGGAGTATGTTGAGGAGTATTTTCAAATCTATGGTTTCATATCATAGGAAGAGGACTATATTTCCTCACCATTATGGGGAATCACACTAGTGATTCTCATATCCTAGCTAGCTTACTTATAATTATTATACGGAAGGAACTTGTATGCCTCGCTTTTGTATTTTTGATTGTTGGTCCCACACTTTACCTCTCAATGTGGATGTGATGACATGATTGCACTAAAAATTTGATTGGATATATATTTATATAGTGTACTTTATCACAAGGTGTTATAAGAATTTCTTATTGCATCCATATTTTTTTTTCTTTTCTTGATTTTGCATATATTATGATTACATGGATGATAGGATGAAAATGAGTGATGGTTGTAACTAGGCTTGTAAAAATTATATGAAAATGTAATGGATGATATATAAACATGTGCCAAAAAATATTTTACAGATGAGACACATGCATAATTACATGAATAAAAGGTGTAGAATAAAATACAAAGTGATAAATGGCCAAAGATGGAGATAGGTAAGATAATCATGGAAGATGGATGTAATAAAATTTTGATAAGTGAAAATTTAAGTAATTGATCAAATAAAATCTTACAAAACTATAAAAATGATGGATTGATATAGAGGTCTAGGTTTATTAATTTTAGTGGTTAGTTGTGATAGGATGGGTGAAAGGGATTTGGACTCTCTTTTTGATCAAGAAAACTAGTTTTTCTATGGTACTAGGGAGCTATCATTATTTCAAATTTTCCTCTTTTATTTATGTATATAGCTCTGTTTTATTTTGAAATCACACATGACTCCTCATGCCTAGCCTCACATGAATATGAAGATGAATGAGCTCTTCACAAAGAGGCTAGAACTAAGTGAGTAAGGGTGTCACTATCGAATATTGACCTCACATGACTAATAAGATGTGTCGGATCAACATCACAAATTGAAAAGGGTGAGTAATATAGTAGATCATATAATTATCTTACTTTTACTTTTCTTTTGCTATAATTTATTTTCTTTATTTTTTAAAAGTAGGATGTGACCTTTCTTCCATACCTCAACCCCATGTACCTAGTAAGATACAAGGGCTCATCACCTAAAGTTGGGATAGGAAAGGAAGGTTTCTAGGGATAGATACACAAAGATTTTATGATAGAGAGAGAGAGAATGTGGGAAGGTATGTCAAAAACATGTCTCTAGAACTATATATAGATAAAAATTCATGTCCTAAAAAGGGTTGCATGGGAATAGGGGATTCGACACTAAACAACCAAAAATATGGATTCACTATGAATATAATATGGAGATAAATAGTGAAGTAAAAGTGGTATTGAAATGATGAGAATTACTAAAATAGGAAAAGAACACATCATGTGAATTAGGAAAACTAGATCTCAAATTAAAGTAAATTTGACAAGTATGCAAAGATGGTGAAATGAGGGTGGTACAAAATGTAAAGTGAAAAGTATGAAGGGATTAACAAAACATGGAGCTAATCATGGTAACACTTGAGGTGGAGAGAATTTATGAACATGCTGAATTAATCATCCTCAAGCATGTAGAGGTGGAAGGACCCTTGTGAAACTTATGATTTGATATGTAGTGTCCTAACCATTTTGGCCTAAACTTGTAACCCTTTCCAGCTTTCTTAGCTATATGATTTTCTTAGTGGAGCACAAGATCACCACGCTAAATAGGAAACTTGTGAATGTTCTTGAAGTATATTTACTTTTAGGATACATGAGAAAAATATACCTACTGGTATTTTGTGGTCTTGAGATAGTTCACATATAGATTTTATAGCACGTATACATGTGATTCTCTATATTCGTCCTCATTTAGAAGACCTTAAAAGGAGACATGTAGGATAGGAGATGAAATTCCATGGGAAGGAAAAGTTTAACATCAAAGATGAGAGAGAATAAGGTAGCACTTGTGGGTGTGCATATGTTAGTCCTATAAGCCCATAAGGAAAGATATAGCTATATGTTCCAATCCCTTTATTTCTCTTAATTGATTTGAGAAAAAATGACTTTAATGTCTTAATTTTTTCCTTAGCTTGTTTATTGTCCTAAGGATAGTAGAGATACACAATGCAGTGTGAAATCAAACATTTATTACATAAATCATGCAGCTTAGGATTCTTAAAGGAGATCTGTTGTTAGAAATGATGACTTGGGGAACTATGAATCTATAAATCATTTGATTTATCCCAAAATTTTTCAAATAGCCAAGCCGATGTCGGTGGCTGAGGCATGACCTATTTCCTCTTAGTGAAATAATCAGTAGTAATAATGATGATATTATTACCATTAGTTAAGGTGGGTGTTAGTTTACCAATCATATTGAGGTCCCACTTGGAAAAGGGCCATGGTGTAATAATATGTCGAATCTCTTATGCTAGAATATGTATAACATGAGAAAAATCCTGACACTTTAGACACTTCCCGATCTAATTGATCACATAGTTTATAAAGGGTGGGTGAAAATTATCCCATCATATGGATATTTTGGGCATTCAAATGGTTGCCAAAGTGGATTCCAAATACTTCATCATGAAATCGGAAGAAAAAATGTTTAGAATCATATTGATCTACACATAAGAGGAACACAATATCAAAGGATCTTCTATACAAAAAATGTATATGAGATAACATATTTCATTTATAGAACATGAAGCTTTCATGTCTATTTGGAGTCATCTTATATTTTTTAATTATGTTTAATATGATAGGTGATGATGTCAGTGTACCAAAGGGAGGAATAAATCTGAGTATTTTCAATGTAGCAAATTATTTCATCAAGAAGTTTAATATCTAATAAGTCTCTTGTATCTAATAGATTGTTAGCTAAACAATCAATAAAAATTTTTCCCCTTGGGAATTTGGTTGATATTTGTTATCTTGAAGTAACTAAGAAGTGTGTGACTAGATGGCCATCATTCTTAGTGAGAGCTAATTGTGTCTAAAATGTGTGAAGGCCTTGAGACTTAACAATTACCCTAGTTTCTTGATTTATCATATAATGTCATAGATTTTTAGTTATAAACACTATAGAAATACATTATTTCTTAGTTTGGGAATACCAAGTATCTTAATATAGGATGATACAACTGATGAACTATACATTACATTCTCCACTATCATCATCTTCTTAGGAAAACATCCAAACTAGAGAGACATTAGTTGCACATATATATATGATAAGCGGTTCATTACAACATGACTCCATGAGGGTAGGAGGGTATATGAGTAAGAAATTAATGAAATAAAATGCCTCATGTCACTCTTGGTTCCACTTGATCATATTATCCTTGTTTAGTAGTTTTTTGATCAATTTGACATCGCGAGGTCTCGAGAAAAATATGTGTATGGATCCTAACTCTCCCAAAAATGACCCGATTACTTGATTCACTAGTTAGTGGGACCATTTCAAGGATAATATTTTTTTGGTGGGATTAACTTTGATGCATCATTTAGATATGATAAACCCTAGGAGTGATTTTACCATCACCTTTAATACACACTTCTCTAGATTTAAAGTGATGCCAAACTTATTGGGTCATGTAAGAATGATGTAAAACAATCCCACACGATCTTCCATATTCCTATCATTAACTAGTAAGTCATCGATATAAGATTTATTAATTTTGTGGATTAGGTCGAGGAATATGTTTCATTTCCCATTAGTAAGTTTCCCTTGCATTATTAAGGTTGAAAGACATGACTACATAACAAAAGGTTCCCTGGGGTGGTGAATGAAGTATTGTTTTGATCATCCTTATAAATTATGATTTGATTGTATCTCAAGAAACCATCCATGAGTAAAAGAAGCTCATAACTAGAAGTATTTTCAAAAATCAAATCAATGGAGGGAAATGAGAAATAATCCTTGGGGAAATTTTTGTTGATATCATGGAATTTGTTGTAAATTTAAATCATGTTATTCTTTTTGAGAACAAGCATGATGTAGGAAAACTAGTTTTTGTAGTGTATTGGTTTAGTTAAACAAACTTTGAGGAGTTTATGACTTCCTCTTTTACCACCAATGCTATCTTAGGATTATATACCATAAATTTTGTTTAAATGGTTTGCAATTGAGATTCACTACTAGGTTTTACAAGACGATGTCTATTTGAAATCCATTCATGTTAGAATAGTAGAAGGTAATATCCTTGGAGAACTTGGTAATCAAATTCTTGAGATCCTATACTTCTTATGGAGAAAGTGAGGATATGAGATTTAGGATATTTTGATCTTCATCCATTCTAATGTTTATATCAATGGTATATTTGATAAGAGAGGATTACCCTCTGCAAATTCACACGACACAAGGAAAAGGTCTCGTTATCCAAAATTCACCCCCCAGGGTTAATTTGATAACATGCATCAGAATTCTCAAGTCCCAGGTAGATAAATTGATTCAGGGAAAAAATCATGTTTCTAGGGTCCCTTCAGAAATTTTTCTAACTTCCCTGTCCAAGTCGAAGAGAGCAAGCTCTGAGAAAATGCGAGAAGGTTGCAGAAAATAAACTTGGGCCAGGAAAAATCGTGAAAATTGGCTAAGTCCTAGTCCTTGCAACAGTAGGGACGTGTGGGACAGAAAGACGCGGATCGGCCGAAAGGCCTCTAGGCAGTCTGAAGCTGACAGGGACATCTGGGACAGAAGTACGCGGCGGGCACGAAAAGCCGATCCGGCCGAAAGAAAGAAAAGAAAATGACCAACCGCTGAGCGGGACAGCGATTCAGACAAGAGTATGTGAAGGTCGCGAACCGCCGGTTCGGCCGAAATGAGAATAGGTAGCCCGCTAAGCAAATGGGACATTTGGGCCTTGAAGACGTGAACCGCCCGGATCGGCCGAAATCGAGAACTTTAGTCTGAAACAATGTGGGACAAGTGGGACAAAAGGATGCGAATCATTACTGATCGGGCGAACCGGAAGAATTTGTCCCATGAAGCACTGGGACATCCGGACGAATGGATGCGAACCAGCCGGTTCGGCCGAAACGGAATTTTCATCACAAGGGCATCCGAGACGAAAAGATGCGGTGGATGCGAAAGAGCCGGCAGACCCGTGGACCAACCAGGAGATGACACGTGTCACAAGGGAAAAGTCCAAGGGTCAAAGGGGCAAGGTTTGAAGCGCTGGCCCGAGCCAATAGGAATTGGACACGTGTCCAATGGAGCAGGGAAGTGCAGAGTTCTGGGGGGGACTTAGAAATTTTGCAAAAAGTCTTGGGCCCAAAGTTTAAAAGACAAGGTTGACCCGCGCCCTGTCCTCCAACCAGATCATGCCACGTGTCGTACAAGTGGCGGGGAAGCGGGAAAAAGTGAAAAATGTTCCAAAATCATCAAAAAGGTCAAAATTCAAAGAAAAACCCGTGGGTGAGCAAGGAGAGAGAATCACGCGACCAATCAATGCGTGCCACGTGTCATCCAGTGGCAGCGCAGGAAAGATTTCAAAACATGTTTTCACCTGTTTTGTGCCCTAAAACTTTAGACCTCCATAACTTTCGATCCAGAGCTCGGATTTGCACGTTCTTTATATCAATGGAAAGATTATGAAATTCTCTACATGATTCTGGGATCAATCTCAAATTTTGGTGCAGTTTGGAGAGAGAAAATTGAGAAACGGCTCGACGCATGTGTAATGCCGAGGCGACGTTTCAACAACCAGTTTTAATGCACATGGGTCGCATTCTTCTTCAGCATGGCCAGAAGTGATGTCTCAACCACCAATTTTAATGAAGAATGCATTTTGGTCAATGGTTGGGCTACTTACATGTTTTCCTATGTTTTCTGTCTCCTGGGCTCAACCCATGCATTGTATAAAGCCAGATTTGGCTCATTTTATATGGAGATAACAAGTTGTTCATCTTTTCTACTCTACCCTCCCTTCTTTTCTTCTCTAGGGTTGAAAATGGAGTTCAAACCTCCTCCCTTGCTCTGTAATGGTGTTTTTGCCTTTTACTATTGAAATGATGTTCTGTGCAAACTTCTGGAGCAACAAAATGTGTTTTGTGATGCATCTGTCCATCCTTGCTCGTTTTTACTTGTTTCTCTTCTTACCTCTCTTCATTGTAGGTATTTGTGCATGTTTGAATGTTCATTGCAGGTTTGGAGCTGTGTTCATGGAGTTTTGGGACATTTTCTGTGTGAAATCTATCCTTGGGCCTGTGATGCATCTGTCCATCCTTCCCATTGCTCACCTCTCTTTGTCCCATGGCAGTTTTGATAGATGTCCAACATTCTCCTTCTCTGGTGTATCACCGTTTTAGTGTAGGATTTTGTTCTTTTCCTTTCTCTCTCTCTCTCTCTCTCTCTGTCTCCTTGGCATTGTTAGATTAGGATTAGATTAGCTTGCCTGCACTGGAATAGCTTGTGGCAGGTAGTTTTAGGAGCAGAACCAACCTTCTCTCGGAGATTCCTCTCTCGCCTTCACAAGTCCCACGCTTGGAGAGAGGTTTCCATGTTGTGCAATCACATTGGATGCCTGAGTGATCAACCTAGAAGCCTGATCTGCATCCAGGGGTGCTGTGATTTTGCACTAATAGGTCCAAAATATCATCGTTAGCTTCGCAAACATCAAGATATTTAGTGGTAGAGTCATAACATTGAACCTTTTAGTAAGACTCACTATAATCATTTCCAAATGGTAAAAATGGGTGAATATTCATGGAAAATACCATCTTATGGTGTGAAGGGGAGGTGCTCATAATGTTGGAGGTATTCTAATATGGCGTTACCATTTTAAGCTAAATTGAGTCAATTTCAACAAACATTTCTCAAGTTAAGATACTTTATTAACAAGGGGTTAACTCTCATGTAGATACTATGAGTTTTGCCTTGGTAAGCCCATGAAAGGAAAAATAATGTTTTGATGTGGTGGAAATGGTGTTAATTAATTAATTTTGGCTTCTAGGAATAAACCAAATGTATATAAAGTCAAAGTTCTAATACAACCTTGGGAAATAAATTTGTATAGATATAAATGATCATATTTTTTCTAATAGACATCAAATACTTGGTTGAAATAATTTATGAGTCACTAAATATTTTAATCTTTTATATATCAATTCTTCAAGATAAGAGGAGGACCATTTAAAAGGATTCATATTAAGCTATGTTGTTTGTACTCTAAAACTCTAATAGGAAACAAAAAGGTAAGTTAATTCTTCCAAGAGAGATCAAGAAAATGCCCACCCCTCCTCCACTAGTAAACTTTCCCCATCATAGTATAGGGTCCAAAATACACCTTCAGGAAGGGGATCATATGATAAGATGGATACAAGCTTACTTAGTTATCAAAAATTTCAACCATGTTCACATCGACCACTATATCCGAAGAGGATTGATCCCACCACTCTCGGGGAGAGGAATATAGTACATGGAAGGCACTTTTGGGTCAAACATAAGTATAAATTATGAATCATTTTATAGGATGTTTTGTGGTCTCCAAGGAGCCAGTCTCAATTTGAGGTTGAGGCCTTTTGACTAGTGGAAGAGTTCCTTTTATTTCCGCATGATTTTATTTTATGAGTGTTTCTCATAGGGAGGGTCAAGATAAATAAGAGTGGGTTTGAGTTTAATATCATTCTTAATGATAATTTTTTTTTCATTTTCTAAGATTTTGGGTGTTCATAGTTCATTAAAGAGAAAGTTCATGGTGGATATGAGTCCTGGTAGCTTCTGGATGTTGGCTTGGACAATATTGAATTGTATTGGATCTCTCATGGCCAAAAAAATCTTCCTTAAGTGTAGGAAACATATATCCTAGAATAGTGTGGAGGGAACAAGATTCATCCGATGGATCTAGGGTCATACTAGGATCATGTTGTAGATGGTTTCCCAATTAATGGCATAAAAATTCATTATAAACTATTTTGGGACCTAGGATAATGGGAAGAATGATGGCGCTAATCGATGTGACTGTGAGGGTTTCATATCTACAAAGGGTATTATGGGTCAAAGAGTAATTAGTTTCACCATATCCTAACTTTTATAATAAGGATAAAGAGATAATATTAACTTCTTCCTAGTCATCTAACATAGATCACTTTATCAAGTTGTTATAGATCCAAATATATAGGTATAGATAAGGACACCATATTATAGTTACTTATCTTGGGAGAGATGGAACAAGTTGAAGAAATAACTTTTATCCCTCATCATTTCATCTGCTTGGAACATGTTCATATCTATATGGTGTAATTGTGCCTTTGACAGAGGTGTGATGTAGGTTAAGTGTTTGAGTCCCATGCCATCTAATAAGGAAAGTTGGCATGTTGGGGAATTATTCAATAGGTCTAGAAATGAGATATGTGAAAATGTCTCGGAAAGGTTGGTGATTATGTCATAAATTCCATTTTTTTGGGGAATTCCATTGTTATGGATTTATAAAGGGCCTTGAAAAGGGGCATCAAGATATTGTTATTCATTTATTTGAGTAATTATATTGGCCTCTTCATCAATTTCTAGTTAAATGACACCAATCATACATGTTTTCCTTGTAATCCCAACCATAGGGCTACATTTGGATTAGTCACATTGGAATTCAAAGCCTCAAATTATGACTCCTAACTAGAGATTTTTTTTTGTTGTTGTGGTTTTTGTTGTTATGTATTGTTAGGTTGTGCTGCTTGGATATCATTTATTGATGGTTAGGAAATGAGTTCTAGTAAAAATCAAATGATATTTTTTGGGTGTCATAAGACCTAAATGAGTTGTTGGTTAGTCATTAATTTTTCATCGCTATGATTTGTTTGTTAAATATTTGAATTTATTTTTCAAGTATTAGACGAGTTTATTGAATTATTTGCAAGTGTGAGGGTCATGGACCTTGGAAGATAGAAGAGGTTAAGATAATAATCTTGTGGATTATGATTCTATTGATTAACAAATTAATTAAATTTATTGTATTTTTGGGTAATCAAGGTTGGGGTAAAAGTTTTTGTTCTCGTATGGGTCATAAATTTCCTATTCTTATTTTATTGTTAGCTTTGGTTTTGGTTTAAATCCTAGTTAAATTCATTTGTATTCACAATAGGTTGTCGTTAACACATATATTCCCATTTTATAATTACTAATGTTGTTGGGTTGGCTAGCAAAGTTGTTGGGAAGTTGGTTTTATTTTGTGGATTAATAATTTCATATGTAGCGGTGTTGCAATTTTTATTAAGTATCTTCAGATCGTAGGAGTTTTAGGGAGCTTATGTGTTTTTAATAGGAATACAAAGTCTCCCATTCATGCCATAGGTCATATGACCATTTTCTATTAATACTTATTCGATCCTTAAAGAAATTTCTAAATATTCCTTGTAAGAATTATATATAAAATTATGCACACCTTACCCGGTTTCCCTATTAAGGGTGTAAAGGAAGAGGTCACACAATTCTAGTTGGTCTAGATTTTAGGAACTAAAAGAGGAATATAGTACTTGACTCCAACTTATGGTGAAGTGAGTGGTAGAATAATTAGGTTCTTTTTGATGTGAAAAAAATTTCTCTTTGTTAGTCTTGATGAGTCTGCTCACATCGAAAGCCTTAACAATTCAAATATGGTTTAATGAAATAAATGGATGGAGGAATTATTTAGGTGGTAATACTGGTTAAAAATATTCCCTCGAGGGTCTTGGGAAATATATTAGTGATTACCTATTGGAAAATTATTTTGAAAAGGAAAAAATGTAGATTTTTTCAATGCTCATGTGACTAAGTCCCTCTACTTCAAGATCGGTGGCTACCATTTATTGAAAGTTAGAAAAATATATACATTAAACTATCTCCGGGGTGATCAAATATTGAGGAATGAGCATAAACACCATTTTTATGAATATAACAATATCAGAGAGAGAGAGAGAGAGAGAGAGAGAGAGAGAGAGAGAGAGAGAGAGAGAGAGAGAGAGAGAGAGAGAGAGAGAGA
Source organism: Taxus wallichiana var. yunnanensis (assembly GCA_018340775.1). Classification (NCBI taxonomy): domain Eukaryota; kingdom Viridiplantae; phylum Streptophyta; class Pinopsida; order Cupressales; family Taxaceae; genus Taxus; species Taxus wallichiana. Next base: position 576,395,788 of record CM031237.1, read on the forward strand.
GAGAGAGAGAGAGAGAGAGAGAGAGAGAGAGAGAGAGAGAGAGAGAGAGAGAGAGAGAGAGAGAGAGAGAGAGAGAGAGAGAGAGAGAGAGAGAGAGAGAGAGAGAGAGAGAGAGAGAGAGAGAGAGAGAGAGAGAGAGAGAGAGAGAGAGAGAGAGAGAGAGAGAGAGAGAGAGAGAGAGAGAGAGAGAGAGAGAGAGAGAGAGAGAGAGAGAGAGAGAGAGAGAGAGAGAGAGAGAGAGAGAGAGAGAGAGAGAGAGAGAGAGAGAGAGAGAGAGAGAGAGAGAGAGAGAGAGAGAGAGAGAGAGAGAGAGAGAGAGAGAGAGAGAGAGAGAGAGAGAGAGAGAGAGAGAGAGAGAGAGAGAGAGAGAGAGAGAGAGAGAGAGAGAGAGAGAGAGAGAGAGAGAGAGAGAGAGAGAGAGAGAGAGAGAGAGAGAGAGAGAGAGAGAGAGAGAGAGAGAGAGAGAGAGAGAGAGAGAGAGAGAGAGAGAGAGAGAGAGAGAGAGAGAGAGAGAGAGAGAGAGAGAGAGAGAGAGAGAGAGAGAGAGAGAGAGAGAGAGAGAGAGAGAGAGAGAGAGAGAGAGAGAGAGAGAGATGAACTAAGATTTCATTAATTACAATGTAGAGAGTTTTCCAGCTTTCAATAAGAGGACAAAGAAAACCTATGAAAATTATAAAGAGTATGAAACAATAATAAATTTTAACTACTTTTTTATTCCATTTCAAAAGGTACAAAGTCCTTATGTCCTTAAAAATTGTCATACATTCGGCTAAGTGAAAAGAGGGAGAATGGAGGAAAAATTCTAAGTAGGAAATTAGAAGAATTATAACATGTTATAGAGAGAAAAAATGATTCCTTAGAATGGAGAGGTCATCCCAATTTATAGTCTCCTTACATGACCTTTCATCTCCCTACGTGAATTTTCATATTCTAGGTTTGAGATAAGTTACTTTTCCTTATTTTAAGAAAATAAATTTTACAATGAAGGAATAGAAATTCACTTAAGTGAGATAAGACAAAAAGTGTAACCTCAACGAAGAAATAGAAATCACTTAAGTGAAACAAGTCACTTTTACAAAATAAGTGATTTCTTCATGAAAGAGAGAAGAGATGATCATGTAGGTTGAGAACTAGAATATGTAGAACTTTTGATACAATGCAACAAAGGAAAGTTGACATTCTACACATTCAATTAGAATTATATGACCACATCTTGGAATTCACCTTCTCGTGGGATCAAAATATTATCTAAAACATTGACCATGAATCCGCCACTTCCAAAGTATTCCTACCTTTCCCAAAAAAATTTGGAAGCTCCTTGATTACTCATGAGATAGAGTTATACATTATAAGTATATAATCCATCAAGTCCACACAAAAATTTAAGTGTGAAATAATTAATCCTTGATCCTCTTCACAAACTGTTCATTGAATTCCTCAACTGTTCTCATATGAGGATTGCTATCATCAGAGGTGAAAAACCCATACCTCGTAAACCCACATCAATTTCTGAATTGAACATGTCTTTAATTTACAATAGAGGATAAAAATCATCCATTACTTCCTTGAGGGTGTTGATTCTCCATTCAATGGTTCTCACCCATTTCTTCGAAATACCTCATTCGTTTCACAAGAAGACTCCTTTGGAAAGAATGATGTTTTGATATGATATAGCTATGGACTTGATATCTAGAATCAAATATCCCAGTGAGATATTTTGGTATCCCATGCCTCCATGATGATCTTGATCATAAGAGTTACCATCTCCATGTATTCATACACCTTACTGATTTCGTGTATAAACTTGTAACCACTATTCAAAATATTTTTGACCCATGATTTCGTGAATCTCCCTTACTTTCTAAACCTCTAAATATCATCCAAATTTTTTGATCTAGGTTACAAATGGGAGAGATGAATTGAGATGGAGAAGAAGAAGCATCCAAGTAAAAATATGTGGTGATGTTGGATGAGAACACATGAACATGATTTTCAAGTTGTTCTTGAGTTTGATTTCCTTTCTCCACTCTTTCAATCATCCTTGAGATTGATTATTTAAAATCATGAACATCTCTTTGAGGTGTGGATTCTTTGATAGGGATTCTTCTTAGCTCATAATATGCTATAGTCATTTTGACCTAGTCCTTTTAGCACACAATTATTCTACTTCCACAAACTATTCTCTCAAAGCATCAATCACCAGCCTTGAAGTAGTTTTAGATTTTTGACCACCTTTTCTACATTTAATATATCTATTATTACATCAAAATATGGATTAACAACTCTTGCAAATTTCCACTTCTATTCTTCTATTAGTGGTGAGATCAAAGAGAAAGAAGGATGGGGAGAGGAAGAGGAGGTTGGAAAATTTTGTAGAGGTATGGGAGAAGGGTGATGTGAGTAATGATCGTGAATAAATAAGAATAAATAAGAAATTTGACAGTCAAAAAGGTGAATGAGAATTATATGAGACTTCCTTTAAGATGATACAGAAATTTGTTCGAAGAAGTCACAAACATGAATTAAATCCCGATATATTCCCGCGCCTTGTTTTTCCCTTTCTTTCCTCTTTCTTTGGCTTCTTGGCTCAACTATGGGGCATTCCTTTTCTCAACGCTCTTTTGACGCGCGACTCCGCAGACTTAAGAAGTATTTATGTTTTGAGCAAACACCTTTGAATAGTGCTGATTTATCTTTGTTTAATAAGTGGGAGAGTTCAAATTTTCGAATCTTGAACCTTCTCGTGCTCAAATCGAATCTTTCCTTATTAAGGGTGGTTTGGTCTCATGGTGGAATTCCTTCTAACAAGTAATTTGGAGGAAAATGAAAGGTGAGACTTAGATGATGTAATGAGATCTTAAGGAGAACTTGAGGTTATAACATATGCATTCAAACTATTGATATATATTTTGGTGTAAGATGTTACATCACCTAATCTCAAATCAATTCTCTTGATTGTAGAAGTGAATTTACATTTTTTTACTCTTTCCTCGAAACCAATTCTCAAATATTTTTAGTACAACAATAGTGGTTTAGTATGTTGCCTAATTCCATTTTTGACCACTCAATGGATTTCAAATTATGATTTTGAACATGCTCTATAAAGTATGGTTCAATTAGGTTAGTGTCATCATCTATCAATCCCTCCATGACCCATTCTAACATGAATGATATCATTTATTCAGTGGTAATCCTCATACAATATCAATGGAGAAATTTTAGATTATCAAAAATCAGAAAACTCATCCCAAAAGTCTTCAATTTCTTATTAGTGTGTATTAACAAAGTAACTCTCATGCTATTATTGAAAAATGTTTAGTTTCAAAGTTGACCCTTTTCAAATAGGATTGATGTAAAAGGGAAGCATGATAGAATCGATATTATGGGCATCTAGAGAATTATTACAACAATAAATGCCGAGTTTTATGGGGAAGTTAATATACCTTTGACATTTCTATCCTTCAACTTAAAAAGCATGAAACTCAATTATCTACATAATTAAATAAGAACTAGCTTATCATTGAAATAAATTGGGAGCTTGTATGGGTATCTTACAAAGCCACTACCTAAATGTATGTGAATGTGTGAAACTAGATGAAGTGGCTTCCATACACACCAATGGAATTTGTGGCATCCCTTGAGATTCATAAAGGCATGTATTATCCTTCCAAAAGAACTACTTATCATTGTGAACATAATGAGGCATCATTGACCCATCTAAAATGTATGAAGGTTACCTCATGAGCTATATGAGGGTGGTATTCATATATCATATCGTCTTGAGGGCATCATCCCATCTAAAATGATTCTCATGAGCTATATAAAATCCCATCCAAATCCTAGTTGTAGCGATATAATACACAAGGTTTGAGGTCATGTAAAATTCATTTATTGAGGCCACACCCAAAAATGAATCATACATGTTATTACCGGTGATTTGAAACTAATTAATTTTATATGATTCTTTATATATGATATTCATGAAATACATTATCCAAGGTTTGAATTCCTTCATTGTTGGTTTTCCTATGGCTCAACTCAAGAGAACAATAATATTTGAGAGATCTTCATGAAAGTGCACTCTTAATAGAGTTTTAGGGAGATTAGAAGGCAATTTATTTTGTACTTTCAACCACAAGGTAGACAACATATTTTGGAGATTGGAATCCTAGTTGTTCCATTGAACCAAAGAACTTTCTTTGGTTATAGCAACCAAATTATTTATCCTACATATCCAAAAAGTAGTGCCGATGTGTACTCGATCTAGTTGAGTAAAGAATGAACCATTTTCTTCTTTGATATCTTAATTTTTTTGGTCATAATGATCATAGCATGAAAAAATAAACCAATACATTGGATAGATCGAGGAAATCTTGTAGCCTAATATTATCTATCTGCAAAAGATCAAATCTACCATTGGAGTTCGGTTACCTTCTATCACTCTCATATTTAGGTCCTCAAGTCCATGAAATCTATGTTGCTATCTACTATGTTGGGAATTTCAGTTATTAAGATGGATATATGATTGCATCTAGAATACTTGAACTTCATATTTGAAATAGGTAGCCTAATAATTTGACAATGGAAAAATGGCACTTTGACAAGGTAGAATTTGAGTTTGAGTGGGATTTTAATGAAACAAAAAAATGAAATATAGATTTGAATAAATTAGGAACACTAATTAATGGAATTAAAAACAATTGTATTCATTTAAAAGGTATTTAAAATGAAATGAATTTATCTAAATTTTAGATGATTCTCTCGTGGAAATTAACGTGAAATGGAAAAATGGGTTCTGGGCATAACTTAACACATTAATGGGTTTTGGGTTAAAATATTGATTGGATCATCATGGGGAAAAGTTCATCCAAGTTATATGGTACTTGAATTGTCTGATTTTTTTAGAGGAAGGATTGCTCCAACTTTTGTGTAGATGTATTTTGGGATTTGCAGAAATTACAAAACAAATTCTAGTTGCAAGGTGAGTGGTGAGTTTTTAATGGAGTTTGCAAAAATAAATAAATCACTTGGAATGAATCTCTCCAATATAGCATATGAGTATTATATCATTGTGAAGGTGTTTTGGAGTAGAAATCATGGGAAAAATCTCATAGGGATAGACCTTGGGGTTTGTAAGATATGAAAAATTTGAATTTTTGGAAGAACTATGGAAAATAATGGTCTATACATCAACACATTTAAAATAGGAAGATTAAAAACTACTTTATTACAACCATTATATATTATATCATTTTAAAGGAGTTTTTATGGAGGAAAAACGTGTAAAGTTTCAAAGAAATATGTCTATGGTAACTCAAGATATGTGTAAAAATGGTTTGAACAACATTAGGGCATCAACAAGTTTTCATGGAGGAATGAGAAGAAGAAATGAAGTTCATGGAGCAAATGAAGATGCATTTTTTTTATAAAATGAAGTTGAGTTGGTTGGGAGTTTCTTTAACTAATTTATCTTTTCTTTTGGGATGGAACACATATTTTTGAAAGTCAAAGGAACTCAAAAGCACATTTTTGATATGTGGGAGGAACTCAAAGTTATAAAAGAACTTTTTGTTCCCAAGTGGAACCAAATAACATTTTTCACTTTCATAAGGAACATATAGGTGTATTTTTGGTTCTCAAGTGGAATATTAAGTTAAAAGTGAAACCTCAACAAAAAATTAGAACACGAGAACCAAGAAAGTGCATGTCAATAGGAAAACAAAATTTAGAACTCATTTAAGTTCCCAAAAAATACATCTCAACTTCAAAATAGAACCTAAGAAATCAATTAAGTTCAAAAAAGTGCAAGTCCAACAAAAATATGATTTGAATCTCACTTAAGTTCCAAAAGTGCATTTTTTTCCCATGAGGAACTTTAAGTGAAAAAGTGTAAACTCAATGCTAAATTAGAACACCCTAGTTCCTAAAAGTGAGTTTTAGAGTGTCATAAGGAACTAAGGAACACTTTTAGATTAAAATTATAACCATGTAATTCCAAAGAAGGAAATTTTATTTCGATGAGGGACTAAAGTTCCCAAAAGCACATATGGAGGCTTGTGTAGGAACTAAATGGTAAAACATCCACTCTAGAGTAAGAGTAGGGATTTTGAGGTCATATAACACATGATATTTATTATAAATCAAAAAATGAATCTATTCCCACTATTTCTAAGGGATGAAAGTGATTTATTATTGGGTTTGAGCCAAAACCCAAAAGTGACTAAAATACTTAAAACGAGACAATAATTGATTTTTGACTATAGAGAAACATTACAATGATAAAAATTCTAATATTGGGAGCATGTGATAGGCTCCATGATACCTCTTTTGACTAGTGGTAGGTTTACCAAATCCATATGGAACTCCTAAAACCTTATGTGTAAGTTGATACTTTAATAGGGCCAAGGATTTACAATTCATGAGGGTTTCCATTTCCGATGCCTCCTAAAATTTATCTTAAACATAATGGCATGTAGTAAACCCAATTTTTTTCCAATGACTATGGTCTGGATCTTCAAACTAGTAGAGGCTCCCAACCCTTCCTTAAAAAGGGTCAATAATGAATATGTTCCCAAGAGTAGTGCAAAATTCCCGAGAATCTTCCCTAAAACATATTTTCATGAAGTAGACTTAAAGACCTTTACAATGAATACAATCTAGATTTTGAAACCACTCAGAACTCCTAAACCCTTTCACGCAAGTCAATACTTATAAAGAGACAACTTTGACCAAATTTCTAAAAAATGGCAAAATGTTTCGTATCGTTATTAACTATAATGAGTAAACATTTTAATTTCCAACACTAACCCATCCCAAAAGATTTGTTCTCAAATCGCACCAACATATGCCTTTATATGGGAATTGGGGTCTCCTTCTTCCTTCTATTTTGGTAGTTTGGGGGAGGTCAAAGGATGACTACCATAATAAAAGGAATACACCTCTTTGTTTTGTAGGGAAGAGTTTCCCATTCTTTACTTGTAATTAGATATTTAGATTGATGAAATTTGGTGAAGAATTAAGGGTGATTAGTTCCCAATTATACCGAGGAGATACTAGAGTGTGTATGGAACTCAACACATACACGTTGAAGAGAGAGAATAAGAATGAGTTTCGAAGAATCTTCCAAGGAAGAAGAACGTGTATCGTAGTAATTTACCAACTATGATATCTTCCCCTTTAAGTGTAAGAGAAGGACTACCTATGAAGAACTTAGCCATTTTGATACCTTCAATGACCTCATAGAACACACCATCGTATACATATTTAGGTCCAATTTTGTAATTTAGGACACAAAATATAAAATAGAATGGATTTGCCCCACACTCTCCGCATGTTCCATACAAATGAGTAGAAAACAAATAGAGATAAAAATGTGCTGAAATATAGCTAGAAAAGGAGACTCATGCCCCCAATATCCCTGAAATTGAAACTAAAATTGAAATTGACGATTGTGAAGAAGGAATGAAATTTTTATGCCATTTGAAATGATCTAAATTGAGTCATCTGAGTGTGAAATTGTGCCAAAAATTTGTTCATGTAGGTGAAAATATAAAACTTCTAAGAAATTTATTTTAACTCACATTGGGAAAAACCATAAAAATGGGTCGAGAACGCTAAGTACGGTCTTGGCCATATTGTATGTTTTTGACCTTGTGTTTGTTTTTCTCGTATTCGGTGTCTAATGGTATTTATGAGTAATTTTCCCCTATGTCTATGTGTATCTGAGCCCAAAATTCTATCTGTGTTTGTTGTAGGTTTAGAATATACCTAGATTTTATCCCCTCTTTTGAGGCACATGTGATAAATAGTTTGAGTGCGTGACTTAAAATAATAAAATTGTAACCATGTTTGATAAGTTTGATAATCTACATAGAGAACACATAAAGGGATGATGTGGTGGACATCAAGAAGAACCTGTATGTGTAAAGAGGATGCACATGGTGGAAAACATGTCATGAAATAAGAATAACAATAGAAATAAAAAATAATAACAATTATTTCAACAAGAGAACTAGTAACAACAAAAATAATAGTGCATATGTAATTAGAAACAAGTGCAAATATAATCATACAAATAATATCACAAAAATGCTTAACACATGCAAACATGGGACACTCATAGGTTCACAAGACAATCAAGAAATGAAATAACACACAAGAAATGGGCTTGAATCAAGAGATGAAATGACACACAAGAAAATGAATGATTCCACAAAAATGGGACACCCATGGTGTCACAAGATAAATGTTGTCATGTAAATTGAATAGCCCAAAAATTCAAAACTTGAACCATGAAAACCAAACCATAATAAAAAATATTTCTTTAATTTTTTCCCCAAATACATCTCTTGGTTAGTTTGACTTTCAGGTTATGATCATTGTGACCTTTCAGGTTATCTTAATGAATTGAATAAACATGTATAATTTTTCAAAATGATGTGATAAGTTTAACTCTTCCATTCATCAAAGAGTAGCCAAAGAATAGTTCTCTGACAGGCTTAGAATGGAAAGTTTTGGCTATTTAAAGGCATGTGCATCCTCGAGAAGGTTATGAAAATGTCATAAAAATCTAGAGGTGATATTGGAGAACATTAAATGTGTTGAAAGTAATTTAAGGAGATATAGGGAAGATTTGGTTCTTTAGGGACAATAAAATTATGAACCTAAACTTGTCAAGATGATTCTGGAGCTTCATAAGTCCAATTAAAACAAAAAAATGAAATGGAAATCTAAAGGAATTATCTCGCATGGTGGAAGAATTAGATTTTATCTAAGTCTTAATTTTTCTTGAAAAATTATAATCTTAATAGGTGCACCCCATCAAGTTTCTCAAGAAAAAGACCCATTATTTAGAGTTATAGGATAGATTAAGTTCTAAAACACGTGCCATTGATCTTCTAAAGTTTCTTGGAGTTAGATTCATATAGAATTTTATCTCAAAATACCATTCCAAGCTATGATAGTGAAATTTTCAAGTTCTCACTAGTCAAGAGTGTGTAGATCCCATACTTACCAAAAATTTTGACTACCACATGTCATAATTTTTCTCTAGAAACCCTTATCTATACCTATTATCCCTTTGTACCAAGGGGATAGAGGGGAAAAAATGAGTGCCCATATGTAAGCTCCCTATGTGGTTTTTCATGTGACCTCCTTCTAGCTCCCTGAGTGCTTTCCTGGATTTTTCAATCTCATGCACACATGACTAGATGCTGCCACTTGTCATGATCTATCTCCAAGTGCCCATTTTTATCCCTCCTCTCCCTTTGTTTCAAGGGTAAAGAAAGGAAAAAAGTGATAACCCATGTATAAGCCCATCATTTGGTCCCCCAAGCAATCTCTCTCATACCCCGAAAGTGCTTGATTAGATTTTTAATTTTGCTCACACTTCACCACCGGGTGACACTTGACATGATATTACTCCAAGCACCCTTTTCTATACCTCATGTCAATTACACAATTAAACCTATATTTTTAACTTAATATAAGCTTGAATTCAACCCAAGGTCAAACTACAGTTAGTAGGGAAGCATAAATGTGAAGTATAACTCATTTTTAAGTTATTTATTTTGCACTGTTCACCTATGCACCATTGTTTCTGATGCCAAAACTTAATTTTTTAAAAAATAGTAGAGATGCTGGAAAAATAATTCCATAACAGCCATAGCCTTAGAAACTAATATTTCTTGATATCTCCCTAACTAGAAATAAGATTCAACTGATATTTTCACGCATTGTTCTACTCCTGTGCACCTTAGTGATGAATTTAGTGACATACCCGATTAAGATTTTGTTTTTTCATAGTAGAAATCTGAAACCCTACCTTCCAAAGTTACCTTTTTGTTTTTTAATAGTTCTAATACAAGAAACACCATGAAAATTAGAGCACGGGTTCCAAGAGTAGAGCCAAATCTAGTAAAGGTGGGTTTATTGCAATTTTTCACCGGTAAGTGATCTTACTAAAAATAGAAAGGTCTCTATATAATCACATGCTAAAAATAGTAAACCTCCTATAGAGCCTCTTGAGTCAAGCAATATTGATCCATCGTAACCTATTTCTCTTTAGGGGCATCCAAATATGTCTTCCTACCTACAGCGGACCTTTCCCATAATGAACAAGATGTGATCCTACATCAAGCTCCTGAAAGTTCTCCCGTTACTAACATCATGTCCATTCCTAAATATCCATTCCCATGGATTCAATAATTTCTTGAAATTGAAACAATAACAACACGACAAGATGTAATGCTTGACCTTGGAGATATCACAAAAATATGAAGATCCACATGGAGGAAAAAGGTGTAGGTGGATTCCCATCTCTTAGGTGGAAATTATATTGAGAAATATGTAGAAGTTACCTGACATAAGAATGTAAAGCCCATTGAGGAGATGACTCCATAGGACTATGACATGATAATAATTCTGGGACCAATAACACATGAGGGTGACTCTCATTTGTTCAAGGAATCCTCTACCCACCTAATTTTTGAAATAAAGAGTATAAAAACAATTGATCGATTGGAGGAACATGTGGAACCTATCAATGCCTACATTCAACCTTTCTTAGATCCCAATTCAATACATCCACTCCATGTGGAAGAAATCCTCCAATCAGTAGCTTTGAACCTAAGGTGATCAACAAGATACAAAGGCATATGGTGTAAGGGAAGGCTAATAAGAGATGGATTGAGAAGATCATCGATAAAGGAAAGAAATTACTCCCATATGTTCTCTCCTTACTCAGGTATATTCTTTTCACTATGTCATAAATGAAGAAATCAAGAGAAGAGATTGAAAAATAGAAAATCCACTTACATGAGGTGTTCTCACATATGTACAAGATAAGTTGCCTCGATTCTCCCACCCTTATGAGTAAAAATGTGTTCTTATCAGCTATTGAGAATTTTTCCTAGTTTGGGTCTGCATCATGGATTCTAGATATGGTATGATAAAATATTCGGTCTCTGAACTTGACTCTAGTGGAAAAATGATTTTGATATTTTGAATTAGGTATATAAATGTGTACAAAATCTTGGTTTCCATCCAATATGTTATAAATCTAGGCATTGAGAGGGGGGGTGAATCAATTCTTATAATGTTTTTGTATAACTCATAGTTGGTCAATCATCCAATCTTTAAATTACTTTAACTGTGATAAGCATGCATATTCAACCATGAGAGATAGAGAGAGAAGTAAACACACATAAACACATGAGGAGACAATATTTAATGTGGGAAACCCATCTTAGGACAAAAACCCACTGAAACTAGAGAACTAGCTTGGAAAATTATCCTATAAAGTTACAATGATTTCATGTTGAGCATCAACTCAACTTGGAGCTACAACTCCAAAATTTAATCTAGATACTACTTGACTTTTAGGAAGCTTCCACTTGCATGAAATCCTCAACTTGTGTGGAAGCTTCAACTCCCAATAATTTAACAAACAAAAACTTATCTTCTATAAGATACTACTTACAAGGATGCTTCAACCCCGTATATGCTAAGATGTAACTTAAGACTTTTTAAGATTCTCGATCACTTTACTGTGTTGTCTTACAAAATTGATTATGAACACTTCTTTAGCTCACTTGTTTCCTCCTCTCCTTCTTAATTTTCCATGGATTCAATACATTTAGACACTTCTTACTTGCTCAAAAGCAACACTCATCTCTCCTCCTTTCAACAACAACACACATCTCTCTTCAACCATAGCTCTGGCTTTGACGAAAAAATTCCCCCAAGAATAAAAAATTTACATGCTAAAAAATTGAGCTTAAATAAATGAGGCATGACTCATAAATATAACTCTTGAAATTTCATGTTTAATGACTCTTCACATGAATCATTATTCCTATGTACAAGTGCATATGGAAGGAATTTACAAAATTGCGTCATAAATTTTTCTTCTTGCATATGATATCTTCATTTTAACCATTTGAAATTCTTCCATGACTTTTTAACTTCTCCATGAGATCCTCCAAGTCAAATAAGAGTGTTACATGTTCCATGAATTTTGAGATTCTTCACTTCAATACATTTTGAATTGTTGCTCACAATATTTCCCGACCGAGACAAAATTCTATAACAAATTTATCCTTTGTTTCACAATTGAATTTTCTTCTCTTCTATGGCCTTGATTTTAAGATTTCTAGCCATAGTGAATGCTTCATCAAAGGTACGAAGGTTTGTACTTGCAGCAGTTGGTGAGATGTGCCCGACACAAAATCTCTAGTGAATAAATCTATAAGGTCGGGTTGAGGTAACTAGAATGCTAGCTGGTTGGTGAGGCTCCGCCAACGAGTGTAAAAATTAGCAATAGGCTTGCTATCATATTATCGAGTTGAGTACAAGTTGGTCATGGTGACCTTATTGACGATATTGATTGAAAATGGTACAGAAGGCTTGAGCCACTTGATTAAATGAGAAAATGGAATGTTGAGGTAAACCACTATAAAAATCTAATGCGGGTCCTATTAAGGACATGGGGAATGTTCATAGAGTAAAAATTGTCATGGGAGATTAGATAACACCCATGTTTGAAAGACCGCAAGTGTTAATGCACATCTTCTTTAGTGTTGAACTTGTTAAATTTGGGCATTTACCAATGCACGGGTATGGATGAATGGAAATAGATGAATGGATGGACTCATTACAAATTTCATCGTAGGTTAAGAAGTTGTGAGAGACAAAAACTGATGATTCCAATGTTTGCATATTTTTCATCATCATTTTAATAAGGCCATTGGTAGATTGTGATGATTGAGCACCCCGCAAAATAAGGAGGTTGATGATGAATGAATGATGTGGAAATCATCCCGATATGGTGGTGCCGAGTATGAGAACCTGAATGGGGGAATAGATGTAGGTGGAAATTATCCCAAATAGGTGATATACGAGATTGGGGTTTGTTGGTGATATGTGTAATTAGGTGGGGTAGATATAGTGATCCTTATAGTGATTGGAGGTAAATACTATGGGATGGAGAGGATGATGTTTTGGAATGGGGTATGGGTTACCGACACCATGGGTAGATGTAATGTAGTAGGTAGAGATGAGGTTGCATGTGCAAACATGGCTATGCTCAAGGTGGATGATGAAGGAATGGTTGACACCAAGGGTACAAATGACGTCAAAAGTGTGACTAATGTCATAGGTGTTATAGGTATTGATGGCATGGGGTCAAGTTGGGATACTATGGGTGGTAAGGTGGAGGAAGGTAACACCGAATTGGGTGGTAGCCGACAAAAATTGGGGAAAGGGAAGGAGGAATGGACATATGAATTCCATATACCAACTGTCTTGATGAATCACGAGTATAGGAATGAGGGAGATAATGTTGTAAGGAAACATGGTTGCGGTCAAGGAGTTTTGCAAACTCCTCGTCACCGGTACTGATGATAATGGGCTGAGTAGGATCCATAGGTGACAAGATGGAAGGTGGCATGGGCTGACGAGAGTGGTCAAGGATTGCAGGGGAATACAAGGGAATTGGATTGAATACAAATCAAAACCATGTGAGTTGGAATATGATTGGTAATATGTTGTTTGTAAATGACATAAAAAATAAAAGAAATGAAGAAAAATAGGTTTTGGGAGGTGAATCTGGTCATTGTTTTAATTAGGAATTAAAACATAGGAACCTACGATGGTTAGGTTAATTGATTAAGGTAAGAGGGTAACCAATGACGGTCAGTGGTGACCAATACCACCACTGTGGAAAATAAAAAGTTTTACAAATGAGGCAATAACTAATGAAAATTAAATAAAAACTAGATTTTACAATGATTTTAAAGGTCTAGAGGTATGATGATGTGTTTGAAGACTTCAGAAAGAACATAAAATGTGGTGAATGCTGTTTTTGGTGAAATGAAAAAAATCTAGAAACTGACAACGGTTAGGTAAACTCGATGATGGTTAGATGAAAAGTGATGACAACCACTGGATCGACGCCTTGGCCACCGTGAAATTTTAAAAGGTGAAAGAATTTGATTTTTGTGACTTATATTAGATAAAATATCAACCTAGAAACCTGAGTATGATAGTAATGGACCCTAACACACCCTAAAAATTTAGAATACACCAACTATAATTATGGGGTGTGAAAGGAAGAAAATAAAATGAATAACGTGACCTCACAACTCAAGAAAAAGCTAAGAAAAAAATGAAATCCTATGAGTGAATTTATGTTTTAGCTTATGATATTTAGACTAACTTGTGAACAGAACAAAGTTTTTGGTTAGAAAGAGGGTATCCTATGAAAAAACAAGATCTAAGGATGGTTCTAGGTTATGTTTTGATGGTGCGGTCCTTTATATGAGTTAATGACTGGACATAGAAACCATCCGGGTGCCCATTGTCAATCCTTTGATCGCTTGGTCATTAATGCTTCTTCCAGGTGAGGCATTGTTTAAGAAGATGGGTGAGTTTATTTTTGTGTAGTTTGGAAAAGAGAGAAGATAATGTCCTCTACGATTCAATTATGTCAACCATCAGTTGGGCATGACTTCCAACATATAGGTTGCCCTCAGTTTTAATGTGAGCTAAAAATGCAAACATAGAAGTATGAAATGTAAGTATTTTAAAACCCAAATCGAAATGTGATATTCGATGTAAACAAAGAGTGAATAGGAAAGGATATGAATTTCACTAATGCAAATGCAAGAAAAGAAAGAAGGATTCATTTTAGTCCCGAAATACAAATGTCACTGAGACAAGTAGAAGAAAGAGAAGATTTCCAGGGAGAGAATTTAATGTTAACTTCCTTTTGAAAAATAAACAAACATACAATGGTTCCTTAAGAATGAATAAATAAAATAACCCCAAATGGGTCCCATCAAGCATGCCAAAATGTTTCATCAGATTCTTAGTAAATTAATGAAACATATAAGGGTAGATGGCCAGGAGGAATACCTATTTGTAATGTCACCAAGGTCATGTGTGCATTTTGATTTCCTAAGCCAAGTTGATCATGAGAGCTACCTTATGGCTAGGAGGAACTACATGTAAATGAAAAAAATACCATGAGATAGAGTTAAACAAAAAAATGAGTGGACTTCAAAGCTAGATTCAAGAAGCGTGATGCTTCCTGAATAGATGTCAATCCAATTTTTATATAACAATATTAATGCTAGTTAAATCATACATGAAGTAAAGATCCTATTGAAATTCAAATGATTTAAGTATCTATCACAAAATAATAAGAAAGGTCATCTAAAATGTGAATGAGGTCAAAATGGGTCGTGTGATTGGCCGGTGTTGAGTCATGCAGTGCTGTATAGGCTCTATGTAAGGTCTAGTAAAGATTAGAAATGGTTCAGTGGATGTTGAGAAGTGGGTATTAGCTCGTTGGTATGAGGTATATTTCCGCACACGAATCGATGTTGGTTAGGCGTAATGAATGACTTCGGTTGGCTAATCAGCGCTGGTAGGGGCACTTAGAATAAAGTTCTTAAAATCAGTTTTCGACTTCCCGTGATTACACAAAGGCTGGAAATTATGAGGGCAAAGTCGTAAAATGGTTCCAAGAATCAAAGATGATTAAGAGAGGGTGAAAATGGGTAAAAGGGCCAGGTATGGTAAAGTGATAGGTTGGTGGGAGGAAGGAAGTATACGGGTGTGGAGAAAGATAAACTACTGAGATGAATAATAAATCTTATCTGAAAGAAAATAGAGGTAAATGAAGAGGTGTTAGGTACTTACTGAACAATATATTTAGAGAATGTAGGTGATGAAGATGGTGATGGCATAGATATAGAGATAAGAACCATTGTATTCATGTTGTGGAATTTCAAACATCCATGCTTTTTTGTGTGAATCATGATTGTGGAGAAGATGATGAATGCCAAAATGGTTGTTGGTAGTCCTCCCGTGTGTTTTCCTTTGCCTGAGTGCTTCAGAAATTCAAGTGCTCCAAGTCTCTATTCGTATGAGATCTTGAATTGAATGACAAACCTAGGAAAATGATTTTGGAAATCCATTTAACCTAATTGATGATGGTTAGGTGACCAACGCCGATGAGATATAACCGACGCTTGTTAAGGCAGAATATCTAGGTTGGCCAAAAATAGCCAGATTGTTGCTATTTTTGGCATGATCTCCAACCTTCTTTTGAGTCTTGAGTGATGGATCCCGAAAGATAAGTAGGATTCTTTTTAGGTTTGTTAATATGAGTTAAGTCTAGGTTTAGACTAAGTCCTAGTTGGTTAGGATAAAATTATACTTCATCTTAGTTCATTAATGAGGTTTGAGTGGGTCATTTGAGTGAGGTGGCTAGG
Source organism: Taxus wallichiana var. yunnanensis (assembly GCA_018340775.1). Classification (NCBI taxonomy): domain Eukaryota; kingdom Viridiplantae; phylum Streptophyta; class Pinopsida; order Cupressales; family Taxaceae; genus Taxus; species Taxus wallichiana. The sequence continues at coordinate 576,412,065 of CM031237.1, forward strand.
TGAGTTGGCTGGGTGAGGTGGTTAGGTGAGGATATTAATTAATTTAATTAAGATAATTAATTCAATTAACATTTGGACTAGGGATATGAATGGGTAGGATACGGTTAATTTAATTAACAGGATTTTAATCAAAGTATGACCCAATTTTGGTGTCTACATTTTTCCCATTTTTGTTGTGTGGCTTTTATTTGTAAGAGACAATAACAAAAAAGGAAGTGGTTACCTCAAATATAATTAGAAGTGAGGTTGTCCCAAGTATGGGTGGAGGTGATCCCCTCAAACCAAGAACGTATGAGGCATGCGATGGAATCAATAAGTGGTTTGATAAACATGTGATTAGATAAAGGGAAGTGAAATAGGTAAGTGGTAAGGGTCATGGGTCATGGGTAATGACAATTGAATGCACACACATGTATAGATTATGACATGGTATCAGGTTGAAGATCTTACAAACTCTACATCATCGAAGGTCCATAGGTTTATCCAAAAAAGTTAAATTATTCATATATCCAAGGTACATGATATGGTCTAGAAACACAACTTAGGTTAGGTGCCGAACATTTAGGTATGATTTGTTAACACAATACGGGTAATGTCATTACAAGATATAGTGAGTATATAAGTTCAAAGGCCACAAAAATGGTTCAAGTCAAGGTATATAGGTCCTGGCATGGGTAGGGCTGAGGTATAGGTAAAATAACAAGTCCCTAAATGCAATTAAGGAAATGTATGGGTAATTTAGGCTTGTGGGTAGGGTGCAATGGGTGTTGGTAATGTCAAAAGGTATTTGGTAGTAATGAGTTTTGTTCAAAATGGGAAAAATGGGGTTTAAATGGTAATGACAGGTAACTGATGCCGGTTATAAGGTTATTGACATTGGTTTGGTATGACCGATGCCGATCATGTCGAGTTAGGGTTATAAGGTAGAAATTCGTATTTTATGAAATCATTATTGTCTTTTGAATTTGAGAAAATGACATAGCTTATTGACTTGTGCATTTTTCGGAAAAAGAGAAGGCATTATACTTGGCTGAGGTGGAGGTTACTAAGTGGTGAGAGGATCTAGGTAGATGGGTCCACGAGAGCAGTTAGAGACGTGTGATTGGTGGAGATATTCGAGGTAGATTTAGGAATGGTAGATGCGGGAGAGGGTTCAAGTGGATGTTGGGCCCTAGAATATTGTCTAAGTACAAGAAGGTGCATGGGTGCACGGTGCAGTGCCTATTTAAAGAAGGGCATGTGGGTTGAAGGTGCACATGGTAGGGTTCTAGTAAGGTTTAGTAGAACACACGGTGTGCATGCATAAGACAAAACAAGTTTTAGGACTTAGCCATATTCAACATTTCAAGAAACACACAAGAAAAGCATGACCCATCTAGAATATGGAATGGATAAGGTGCTAGCTTGACAAGTGTATGGTCAAGAATGGAATATTCCATGCATGTGATGGAAGGATCTAGAAAGACATCATTGCAAAGAGTGGAGATCTCGGATCAAAGGAAGCATGCTCCATTAAGGATAACTTGGAAACTTGGAAACTGATCTGTTATCTCAGGAAGGCATGGCGGTGGAGACTAAAGCTATATATAGATATGCTCGGGTAGAAGAAAGTAGACACACCAAGAGTGGCATCATATAGCATTGGATAGGCAAAGCTCTGCAGGAATAATGAAGGATCCTTTGGGTTGGGATTAGGAGAACTATAGGAGTGATGGAATATTTAGAGGGATGGGTCTATAACCAATTTTATAATGTGGAAAGCATGGCTTAGGTTCCTAATGCATGACTTTGATCTACATTATTATATTGGTCTATTATGGCCTTAATGAATGTAATGTGGTTATTGAACTTGTTAACATGAATATAAGGTTATGTTATAAAGAATATATGTTGTTCATGAGCATAAACCCTAGTGCATTTCCTTTGTGTTATGAATCAGTTCGTATTATTTTTGATACTTCTCTTTTGTTATCTAAATGGATGCATTGATATGATAACTCATCCTAATCTCTTAGAATGAATGCATGGTTATTTTCTTTCCTACATCTAAATATGTCATTAAGGATGTATTCTCACAAGACTCATATAAAGGAGGGGATTGGCACCCGCACGTGCCTCGGGTGAGTTCCTAGTACTACCGGGTGATTGGATAACGTGCATGGGATTAGAATATTATTCTAGGGGTATAAAAATGACTACATCTTGGTTCCATTGCTAGGACCTATTTTCAAAATTTTTGTGAGAAATGGTATACATCTTGGTTCCTATGATGCGTGATGACAAAATGTCTAACCTTAGAGAGTGTTGAAGCATGGTTCAAGAGCATGGAAGATGAGTTTTCTCAAAGATTCAACACTGGAACTGAGTTTTATTCACATAGATGGGTAGATGATAACTGTACTCATGAGTTGTACGAGATGTTCTTCTACTATTTTTCATTAGAACTATATGAATGGCTTTCAACATATGCATCCAGATCGAGATGGTATTATAGATCACACGTATGGACCTAAGATGATTACCATAGGATGTAGGATGTAGATCTGACTTGGACACATGCTGTTGGTCACTGGTGTAAAGGTGTACTTGACTAGCTATACTCTAGAATGATCAATTTCTACATATTATTTTCCGAGGTTGCTGAGTTTGAGTTTCTGAGGGGACCTAGAGGATCATTTTTACGTGTTATCCCTTTGTCTATGAATATCTTAATCATTACCTAAAGTTTAGAGGCATTTCCTATGGATGACTAAGCTTCTTTGAGTGCTGGGAAAGGAAGCTTAGGTGGAGGAAGATGGAAAACATTGCAGAGCTGAAAAGGAAAGAGAAGAGAGATGACTAAAGTATAGTGAAGCTCGTGAATGGGAGATGGCTAGATAATGTGAGTATGCAGGTGTGATGGATATATAGAGGAATACATTACAGGAAGGATTTGAGGTTCACATAGAGGATGTGGAACCTAAGCAGTATGTGCTACCCCATCTTAGAAAGTGTAGGAGAGAAGACCCTTTAGTTTCGATGAGAGTTCATTTCATGGAGAAAGGAGAGTTATTAGCACACATCTCAACCCACCCGGTGACAAACCCAATATCGCTTGGTTTTCCGTATCAAGGAGGAAGTATTGTTAACCCAGTTGGTATCGGTGGAAGTAACTCGATCTATGCCTGGAGATATAATTTCTCATTTGGGGTATCCATGGCCATGTAAACCATTCTGTGTTTGGAGAAATGTTTGGGCAAGGTACACATGCACAAGGTTTGGGTATCACATATGGAAGTGGCATGAGACACACAATGGGCAATAGGAAAATATCACAAACCATCAATGCGTAGTTCAGTGGGACATTGGGGACAATAGGCATGACCGCTTCTAATGCATTTTCCAAACTAGAGGAGGTGGTATAGGAGATGGAGGACCTAGTGGACCTAGAAGATCTAGATGATCTAATGGGTCGGGAGTAATAGGACCTAGTGGATCTAGTGGAGGAGGAAACACTGGAGGGAACCAAGGATCTGGATCAGGAGGACAAGGTCCTCAGCCACCTCCACAAGTATTTTTTGAGATGTCTTTGAACTTAAAAGAATACATGGGTATTGAGGATGCTACAGAGCATGTATAAAAGTGTGAATTACTATGGCACATGAAATGGATCTCTACCCTGGAGTGAAAAACAAGTTAGTTTGCAATGAAGTTGCAAGGGCATGCACATAGTTGGTATCAAAAGTATGACCCCCATCAAATGGTGGTAGACTATATTGCATTGATGAATTCCTTCCTAATAGAATTCCATATCCTTGAATTTGAACAGAAGAGAATTAGCACCCTGAAGGAGATCTAACAAGGAATAATAGAAAGTGTGCGGGAGTATGACATGCCATTCAAGACTCTCTTGTCAAAACTATCCTATGACATTCACCCTTCTCAACATGCTCAGTGGTTTGTTGGAGGATTGATAACACCATTTATAAGGGAACTGCCACATAAGACTTTCACAGACCCATGTGAGGCCTTGGAAGATTTCCTTCATGCTGAGGTTGTTAGGAGTGTTAATATTGGTGTTAACCCTTTTCTGGAGGCTCAAATTGCTGTAATAGAAAAGTAATTAGAGAAGATGTCTGCAAATCCAACGCATGAGGTTCGTAGTGGGATTTGGTGCATAGACTATGAAGTAGAAGGGCATGCAAAGTATATTTTCCCTCGAAGTTGGTACGCATAATGAAGATAAACCGTGAGATTTTCTATGGAGACCATGATGCAAGTATATGTCCTCTACTACAACGCATGATCCATAAGAATGTGTCTTGTTACCGTAAGATCTGTACTCTACGAACCATGATACTACGAACTACAGGGATGATTGACCAAATTCATGATGCTATTGATCTTGGTGTGTACCGACTAGCCTTACAAACAGTTCCAAGGATGATGATCATGACTTTGAAGGGTGTGTCGATGGAGGAGCACATGGAAGATGATTTTATAGAGGATTTCATGGTCGCAGTAACTGGTAGAGGAAGAAGTGAGTTCTTGTGAGGAACCTATTATAACTATGGGTCTATAGAGAATTTTAATTGTGAAGGTCCTGATCTATTGTAGTGCTCATGGTGTGGAAAAAACATAAGTATGAGGAGTGTCCTGAGTTGTTTGAGCACATGATCCAACAACACTGGAAAGAAAAAGGTGCTGAGATGGCAAGTATAAAGAAGGCCAAACCATAGTGGATACCATGAGTGGCACGTGAGTTAGAATTAGAACTCCGTATTAGTAACAACATGATTAGAGGCTGCACTCATAAGGGAGATGCCGAGCTAGAAACTGGTTCTTAGGGAAGAAGTGGTACATGGGAAATATCTAGACCCTACTCATCATAAGGAAGTGTATCAAGAGACTATGGATGTGATTAAAATTTGCAAGGGGAGATCTAATGTCTAAAGGAGCAGTCAAGGTAGTTGGAGCAAAGGAAGAATGCCGAGGCTTTGAAGGAGGACATGGATGAAGTCAAGGAAGTATGTAGGATGTTAAGGCAAGAGAATATTATTCCCTTTCTAGGAGAATGACTACAGGATAAGGTACCACGTCGGAGCAGAGCGTGAAAGGCATGTTTTGCATGTAAACCTTCCTCTTCATAGCCTTGACTATGCTAAGGAGATTACTTTGAATGCATTTGTTGATGGTTGGTTTCTGAGTAATATCCTCATTGACATGGGAGCGGAGGTAAATGTTCTTATCAGAGACACTTAAAATTGGTTACCCAATTTAGTGTCCCCTCTCATCCGTTTACTTGCCTAGGTAACCCGTGGCACGCTCACGTCACCAACTATCCCCTTGGGATATTATCCAATTTGTGATTTAATCACTTATTCCAAATTTAATTCATCCCATCACATCTTACCCATGAGTAATTAAGTATTAAATATTTAATTACGCTTCTTCCCATGCATCTTAATCACTTATCTACCCCAAATTTATTTACCCATGTATCACATCTATTTTTAATCTTCCTAAGCGGATATTTTCCCGTAGTCGGGATAAGTCTTATTTTTTTCTCGAATCGATCATTTTTAGCCATCTCGGAGTCTTCTCCGCGATCGGCGCCGACCCATATGGTCGGCGCCGATTTTCTAGAGCGGCGCCGATTATAAAAGCAAGCCTGTAACTCGCCTTCTAGGGACCGAAGAGAATGAAGAGATTACTAACGAGCGAAAGAAAGCACTTACGCACGAACAGAGAGCGAAAAGATTCAGTTGCAAGAAAGAAAGATCTTTTTAGCATCAATTGTCTCGCTTAGGGCAGATCTCGTCCTAATCAATCCCCGAGAGGAGCACCGCGTTATTCGCCCCATATCATATCAACATCATACACCACCATCTATCATCCGGTGACTCTGCTCCAGCCTTCTCTCCATCTCTTCGGCACATCTTGCAGACTACATTCACCTTCCAATCCCGAATCTCATCGCACAGTCCCTGATTGGTCAGTCTGCCTTCAGTTGACACTGATCTTATCCAATCGACGCCGATCAGTCCCGATCAGCCGACGCCGATCACATCGGGCGCGCCGATTATACCTGGGCTGACGCCGATTTCACCGCAAATAGGTAAAGGTCACAGGTAACACAAATCCAAAGCATTATTTCAGCTTCCTCAAGCTTTCGTATTTCTGCTGCTCGCTCGCTTACATTTATTCTTATTACCGCAATCGTAAAATCTAGTCTTTATTTACATCTTTTATCATGTATGCTTCTTTTCTTTATTGAAAACGTGGACTGACATCCGCCAAGGAAGCTTATCGCTTCCCGGACCCGCTTCTCGGGCAGTCCACCCAAATATCTTCTAACGCCATCTTTTTCTGTCAAGCACCGGTGTTTTGCAGGTTATTCGGATCTATTGTGCAAATTGCTCGTGTGCGCCCGTCTTGTCTACATCGGCTTCCTCATCCGTCTACATCTTCATCAGGTATCGATTTCATTGGAGTTTTTCAGGGTTTTTGTGTTTAGTTTGGTGCATTAACTTGGACAGGTAACAAGCACAAAATTCTTGATCTACATTCTGGCACGCCCGGTGGGACCCAACCAAAGTCCCTTATTGGTAAGTTCATTTCTTTTCTAGTTTTGAACTTTGTTCCTTTTCTTCACTGATTTCTATCAGTCCTATTTGAGCATTTCTGTTCATCATTTCAATCTTGCTTTTAGGTGAAATCATTATCTTGAAAATTTTTTATTTCCTTTAAATAGAAATTTTTTGTTTCACCACTATCCGGATGTATCTTTCCTGGATCTTGTTTGTTGTTTGCTTGATCTTTTCACGGAGCACTTTGCTTGATCGTGGATTGTTCGAGGGGAAGAGCTCAACAACGCGCTTTTTGAAGTCCACACACCTTGGAGAGCTAAATCTACAGGTATTCCTCTTTTTCGGTGTTTTTCTCCTTTTTAGGATTTCTTTGTTGGTTGTCTATCACATCCAAACACTTCAATTTTTGGTGCTTAAAAGGAACTTAATCGCATTTGGGAAAGAACTTGTTTGATTTGTCTTCATCGAAATCAAACATTTCGTTTTAAGTGCTTAAAAAGAACCTTTTCTTTGTCATTCTTGCATGCTTTTTCATCTAGTTTTAATTAGGTTGAGAATTGATCAAAATCGGTAGCGACACTATTTGATTTTTATTTTTCACCCTTGCACACAAAGCCAAAATCACTAGGTATAAAGCATTTAAACAAAACTCCTTCCCTGGCCTCGCCTACTTGGAAGTGATATCCAAGAGGAAGAGCCTACGCGGTACTCGGGCCGCGCTATAAATTCACGGAAGATTTTGGTATATATTGGCAAAGCACCCGACTCCCTTATCGCAGCGGTGTGTGAAGTGCGGGGGTAGGCCCCTATATCAAGCCACGTACCGGTCTTTTACTGAAGTGCCTTCGGGACTCCTCACCAAACATTACCCAAACCATCCCTAGTTTGGCTATCTGAGTAGTTCCTGTTCTAAAAAGCCTTCCCTAACATTTTCTTTTCTTAAAAGCATCAAAATTTAAAGGAGATAATCACTTGCGCTGCTTGAATTGTTTGTGCATTAGTTAGGACAATCTTCTTTCTTGCTTGTTTATGACGGTTATCACCCGGTCACAATCTAGGAAAATGGCCCAACAGGTTCCTTCTTCCTCCGAAATCACCACCAGCGTGGATGTTTCGGCACCCCTCCAATCTTCCTCGGGACCGCTGTTAGTTGGTTCCCCCTCATGGTCGTATAATCCTTTCCATCAAGCCAAAACAATCCCATCACGTCCAGCTTCTCCTAGTCCATCGTAATATCTTCGAATCGAGTCTATTCCTCGCGGGGATCCTGAATTTCAGGCTCTCCTTGATCGCAATCCGGTAGCCCTCATGGACTACCTAGTACACAAGTCCATTCGAATATCTGATCAAGGACCACCAATCCAACAAGTGTACGATTATCCTCGTGGTCCATCCCAGGCCTATGTAGAACAGTTTTCATCCTCTCTCCCGCCTCGAGCTACGGAAAAGGGGGAGGCTCTTGTGCCTCCTTTTTCTCTTCCACCAACCATGTTGACTAATTCTCAAATTGCCTTACCTATTCCTAATACTGCAGTTACCTCAACTATTCCTCAACCTACCTTTGAGAGGTCTTCGCCTTGCGATAACGAAAGTGCGTCAGGTGCACCCGCATATCACCGTTAATTCATCTATGCCCTCTATTGTGTCTCAAGGTCAAGCACTCTTCATGAGCCAACCCTCCGGCTAGTCAGGGCTTGGTTCCTACTTCTCGCCCTCCTGGGTCAATCTTTCTTCCAATATTCCAGAATCGTGACCTTCGCCCATCCCCTAAGTATCGCACCCCAGTACCAAATCCGGCGGTAGAAGGCCCCTTTCAGGTCTTGTTCCCCAACATGTCCAATCTAACCAACACCCATGTTCCTCAATCTGTCCCTATTCAATCAACAAACATAGGAGTCCACCAATCACAGGTTCCATCCGTCACCCAACCTATATTTTCTCAACCACTTATTATCTCACAGCCTGCCTATACGCAAGCTGCCTCACAGCAAATACCCCACCCGGTGTCACCCAGAACACCTGGTTATTCCTCTTATCATCCTATCCAACAACAGATGAATCCCCCATTGACATCTCAACAACATCCACCACTTGCTTCTTATGTAGGACATACCAATGTACCTCCTCCCCAATCCGACGTAGTTCAAATTCTCTTCAAGAAAATTGCAGACTTGGAAGCCTCCACAAAAGGAACCCGTCCTTCATACTCCTTTGAAGAAGTGTGCAATGAACCCATTCATCCTTCGGTGGCTTTTAAGCCTTATCCTCCCCAATGGGAACTTCCCAAATTCTCAAAATTTCATAGCCGGGAAGACCCCCAACAACATCTGCGAGCATTCAAACATGCTTGCTACCTCATCGTCCAAGATCAGGAGCTCATGCTCCGTACCTTTCCTATGTCTCTAGCAGTCCCGCTTTGACCGGGTACAATAATATTCCTCAACATTCCTTATTTTCTTTCTCTCAATTGGCCCAGATGTTTGTTGAAAATTTTTCAATAAATATTGCGCATAAGATCTCAATCACAGATCTTTATAACATTCGCCAATTCGACGATGAGTCTATAGCAGACTTTGTCGCTCGTTGGAGAGGGATAATCAACCAATTGTCTTTCTCCCTTCCCCAATCCCAACAGATCGAGTTGTTCACCCGATCTTGTGCTAGTCACATTTCTTCCACGTTAAGGATCCAAACTTTTCATACCTTTGAAGAGGCCTTTACGATGGCACGCAAACTTGAATCTCGTGCCATTGAACAAGGAAAACTAAAACTTCGCTCCAAATCTAAACCAGATTTCTCTCGGTTCACCAAACCAAATTCTTTCCCTCCTAAAGATAAGAATCAAGGGTCCACAAATGCTATCGTATTAAAAACACCAAGAACCGATAGTACTCCTAATCAACCATCACGAAGAGACCCTTCATCTACTCGAAAAGGGCCTTCATCTTCTCGATCCTTCGCTCCATTGGGGGAATCATATTCCTCTATCTTAGAAAAAATGTTGGAAGTTCGCATGATCGAACTTCCACCCATTAGGATATTGATGAAAGCCGAGAACGCCTGCTCGCGGTATAGGGAAAACGATTTCGTCATTATCACGGCAACCAAAGGTCATGACATCGAACGATGTCGACTTTCAAAATCTTGTCCAAAAATTCATTGACAAAGGCGAGCTCATTCTGGATAACCCAAATGCTCCCCAAATCAAGCACTGGACGTTTTAAACAACCTTTCCCAATCATGCCCCAAATCATAATTCTTCTAATCTCAAAACCAAACACCCACACTATTAATTTCATCTCTACCGAGGACTCTTCTTCTGAAACCAATCCATCTCAAGCACACACATCAATCGAATCAGATCCTCCTTCCTCTTCATCAATCACGGGAGTTCCAATATCTTCAGATAGTCCATCTTTGAATATCCCTACATTATCAAGCACGGAGTTATCTCTCTCCGCTCCTTTGTCTGACCTTCCATCTATACCCGAGACAGTGTCATCCTCATCTGTCTCATCATCAGACATTCTTTCAATGCTCGAAGCAATCACATCCCTCCGAGTTTCCACTACGGACACATCCACTTCTGTTGCTCCCATTCCCGCTGCAACTATACCCTTGGTAAACGTACCTATCATCGTGCCAACTTCAACGGAAGCATCTTCAATTTTGACCCTTCCTATCTCTTTTCCTGCAGTAGTTTCACCCATGATTACTGCATCAGAAGTAGTCCCTTCGCTAGGAACTGCTTCGTCATCACCCCCTTCTTCCATCACCAATGTTACTTCACCTATTCAGGAAAAATCAAAAGAAGTAGCACCAACATCTATACGCTCGGTTCCTGAACCTAAACCGAGACAACTAAAATCTAACATTATACCATCAGTACCTCCCCACTTGCTTCCCCCAAAAAGGTTACAATCACCTTATGCCGTTGAAGTCGTCACCATCCCCGAAAAAGGAAAGCCCATATTTCGGACCATCAAAACTCTTGGTGCTCTTCCACAAAAATCTCTCTCCACGCCTCATAAACGATTGGATTTGTCCGCTGAAAAGGCGTCTTCTTCTACACATCCATCAAAGCCATCATCTTCTTCCACAACACATTCTTCATCAATACCCCTAAAAATAGACTTACCTACCAAAAAGATGCCACCTCTTCTATCAGGATCATCATCTTCATTACCAAAAACCAAAGCACCCTATATTCCTCCTATTACACCTACCTTGAGGACTTCTTCCTCATCTAAATCAACATTATCTAAATCATCCGTAAATCCGACTAAGCAATCCCCTTTGTCTCCAAGGACCGCAAAATCTGTCACATCTCCATCCTCCTCAAAATCTATCTTAGGGGCTCCCCCTCCACCAAAGTCAATCATGTCTCATTTACTCCCATCCCAAGCACCCAAGACTGCTCCTCCAAATGTCCAAACAAATAAGAGGATCCCTAATAAAACTGTTAAACCTAACATGCAAGTTCTTTTACCTCGGCAGTCGGTTAATGTAAAAGAACCATCCTCATCATCTCCATCCTCATCTTCGTCTACCGGATTTTACACCGAAATCCTTCATCAACTCATCCAATCTTCATCCATAACCCTTCCTCCGATTAAACCTTATAATCCTAAAGGAGTTAAACCTACTTGGTTTAACTCTGATCTGATTTGTGCTTACCACCGTACTCCGGGTCATGATACTGAGGGATGTAAAGCTCTCCAAGCCATTATCAAGAACCTTCTGGAAGAAAGTGACCTTTTGCTAGAGGAGGAGGAACAAGTACCTCCTGCCACCTTAGCCCCATCCAAACCTCAACCATCCACTCAGACCTCTAGTGGTTCCACGCCGCCTGATCTTTCACCCTCTCAAATTGACATGATCCATATCGCCACTAGAACCCAACGTTATCATAACCCATCTTCATCTCCAACATCTAGACCACGGGTTGTCATTTCGCAGCCCCTAAAGGCGTGTCTCCTTCCTCATCGCCCCTCGACCCAAGGTCTCCATTCGTGCTCCACCTCGGACTCAAGTTCCCGTGTCTCGTTGAGGAGAGTGTCATGAAGCAACTCACCTAAGCTCCGGTCAAAATGTCTCTTTTGACCTCATCCAATCCTCCCCACAACATCGCCAAGCTCTAATCGATAATGTAATGTCGCATCGCAAGAAATTCCGGCGAGCCCCACCCTTCGAGTTGGTTGTTGGATTGAATGGTCCATCGACTAGCCATTTCTTTTGAGGATTCGAAATTCCTCATCTTTCTTCGAGGATTTGGAGACTCCCCTCTTCATCACAGTCCAAGTCAATAACACTCGCTTAAAACGTGTTATGATCGATAGTGGAGCTGCACTCAACGTCATCTCCTCCCACACATTCGAACAACTTAAGTTACCAAAGAATGTGGTGTCACCTCCACCCTTCGCCCTTCGATCATTTAACGATCAGCTAGCAGTCACTCTAGGAACTGTGGTCTTACCCATCCGAGTAGGTAAGAAGCTGCTCCATGAACTCTTCTATATTGTCGAAGGAAAATTCCACTATAACATGATCCTCGGACGCTCCTGGATTCGCGCAATGCATTGTGTCCCATCCACCCTCCATCGATGCCTAAAATATCAATATGAGGGCAAAATATATACTCATCCAGGAGATCCTTTTCCTTCCGCACAATGCGACATGACCACTAGGTCTGCCCCTTTAAAAGAAAATACATCTTCTCCAGATGGGGCCTCATCTTCTTCCATACCTGCAACCAAACTACCGGATTTACAAAATCTGGAAGAGACATTGCAGCGTTTCTCACTAGGGGAGCTTCCTCTCTTATCTTTCGATGCCCATCTCAAACCTAATGAGTATGGTAGACCAGACAAGCAACCTGAATATCAACCAGGTCTCGGTCGCATCGTCACCATTGGTCTGCCCAATCAACAGACCAATTTCATCTACGGTGGTCTTGATACGCCTCATCATCACCCGGATTCTCCTCCTAGAGCCAAACCTTACCTAACAGGGTTTGATCACCTACAGAATCCCACGTTTGCAAAGACTTATCTACATCGATGCGCGTGGAAAGGTTTTGGCCTTGGAAAATATGAACAAGGTATACATGACCTCAAATCCATTCCTACTCTCATGCCACATCAAAAATTTGGGTTAGGATTTAAACCTCTTTCAAAGGCCACTGTCACTATTCTTGATGAGTCTCTTCCTACTGAAGAACCATCTTCCCCCACCAAGTCAGAAGCATCACTTGATGTGGACGATGACATTTCCATCCCACCTAACTTTTTTTTTTGATCAATACCATTTCCTTAGGGCCGTTGGTCTATGAGACTAACAATCGGTCCGCTTCTATACCATTAATCTTCCCTGAAATAGTTGGAGACGACTCTCCTACTATCAACACTATCCACTGTGCGGATGATGATTCTGTCCTCACCTATCTGGGGGCAGAGGATTCATATCTTCCCAAGACTATTCCTTCTGACACGTCTACCCTTCTCAACGAAGCCACTATCGACCTTAATATAGGGACTTCTGAAGACCCTCGCATCATTAAGGTCGGCCAATCCCTTAATCCACAGGAATTAGGGGACTTTACCGCTTTTCTCTCCAAACATCGTCAAGCCTTTGCTTGGTCATATGAAGATATGCCAGGGCTCGATCCCGATATTGTGGTCCACAATATCGTTACCCTTCCCAACATCAAACCAGTCAAGCAAAAATTGCGAAAAATGCACCCTAGAGTAGCCCTTCTTGTTAAAGAAGAATTACAACGCTTGCTCTCGGCTGGCTTCATCCAACCCATCGATTATCCGCAATGGGTGTCTAATGTAGTACCAGTAACTAAGGCTACTGGGAAAATTCGAATTTGTACCGACTTCCGGGATCTTAATCTTGCCTGTCCAAAGGATGATTTTCCTCTTCCTAATATCGACCAACTCGTAGATTTAACTGCGGGTCATGAGATGCTTTCTCTTATGGATGGTTTCTCTGGATATAATCAAATCCTCATCGCACCAGAAGACCAACATAAGACCTCCTTCATAACCCCTTGGGGGACCTTTTGCTATCGTGTCATGCCTTTTGGCCTTAAGAACGCAGGGGCAACCTATCAACGAGCAATGACATACATCTTCCATGACCTCTTACACAAAACTGTAGAGGATTATGTTGACGACCTCCTCGGCAAGTCCAAACGCCGTCAGGATCATCTTTTCATCCTTGCACCTCTCTTTGAGAGGCTTGTCCGCTTCTGTCTTCGTCTAAATCCAGCTAAGTGCGTGTTTGGCGTTCTCACTGGTAAACTTTTAGGTTTTATCATTTCCATCAGGGGCATTGAAGTCGACCCCGCAAAAATAAAAGCTATCCTTGAGATGCCTCCCCCGTCTAACTTAAAGCAACTCATGAGCTCCAAGGACGTCTTGATCGGTGGCGTTTTATCTCCCAATTGTCGGACCGTTGTCAACCTTTTCACCATCTTCTCCGTAAGAATGTTCATTTTGGATGGGATGAGCATTGCCAAAAGGCCTTTGATGATCTCAAAGCTTATCTTCTTTCTCCACCTGTGCTTACACCTCCACGCGAGGGGGAGCCTTTCTATCTTTATATCTCTGTGACTGACCATGCTCTGGGAGCCATGATCTCGCATCGGACACTTGTGGTAAAGAACAAGCTGTCTATTACATCAGCCGCACCTTCATGAGTATGAAACACGTTACTCCGAAGCTGAAAAACTATGTTGTGCTCTCTTCTTCGCAACTTCTAAGCTTCGTCATTATCTCCTTAATCACAAAACTTACATTGTCACAAGTGTCAATCCCCTCAAGACAATCCATGCAAAACCTTATCACAATGATCGCATCACTCGTTGGCTTATGCTCATGACTGAGTTTGACCTCGAGTTTATCCCGCAAAAGGCTATCAAGGGTCAGGTTATTGCAGATCAATTAGCTGATGCTCCTCTTCCGGACACTCAAGACCCCCTTGCTCAATTTCCCGATGAGTTTATCCAACAAATCGATTTTGGTCTCTCTCCATTTAAAGTAAAGCTCTTCTTTGATGGATCCAAATGCCAGCAAGGGGGAGGTGCGGGTTTTGTGATGATTCCTCCTTGGGGTACGCCCATCCCAGTCGCACACAAATTAAACTTTGAGTGCACCAATAATATGGCTGAGTACGAAGCTCTTGTCTTAGGTCTTCAAAATGCCATTAATCTCGGCGCTCGTCATATTGACATCTTTGGTGATTCTGAACTCATCGTTAACCAGGTCACGGGTGTCTATCAATGCAAGAATGATATCCTTCAGAAATATCGCGACATCGTTCTTGCCCAACTCCAATCTTTCGATAACTTCACTATCCAAGCCATTCCCGTCTTTGCCGCAAATCGATTCGCGGATACCATGGCTTCTTTAGCCTCTCTTATCCCACCTTTTACCAAGACTCGCGCTTTATGTGGTCAGTGGCAATGATTGGATCAACCATCTCATCTTGGGCAACTAACGCCAATCAATGCTGTCACAACCCATACTCAGGATGAGTGGTATCAACAGATAGTTGATTATCTATCTTATTCGGTCCTTCCTCCAGATCTGACTCCCAATGGTAGAAGGTCTTTTGTCCAACGCGCCAACCGCTATACTATTCTAGGTGGCCTTCTTTACAAACGTGGCTTTGATGGTATTTTGCTTCGATGCCTCAAAACCCATGAATCATCTAAAGCTATTCAGGAGGTCCATGACGGTATCTGTGGTGGACATTTTAGTGGTTTAGCTGTAGCCAAGCGCATCTTACGTTTGGGATATTATTGGCCTTCTCTTAATCAAGATTGTTGTGAATACACTAAGAAGTGCGTCAAGTGTCAGCAACATTCTAATCTCACGCACATCCCTAGTCAGGCTTTGCAACCTGCGGCGGATTTGTGGCCTTTTTCGCAGTGGGGTATTGATCTTATTGGTCTCATCAATCCTCGTTCTTCACAACGTCATCATTCTATCATTACCGCCACTGAGTACTTTACTAAGTGGGTAGAAGCTATCCCTCTTTCTTCAACAAAGGCTAAACCCATAGTTGATTTTGTCTATCAACACATCATTTGTCGCTTTGGCGTTCCACACAAGCTAATCACAGATAATGGTAAGTCTTTCAAAAACGCTGATTTGCAGAATCTCTGCAATGCTTTCAATATCAAGCTCAGTTTTTCTTCTCCATACTACCCTCAAGCTAATGGTCAAGCCGAAGCTTCCAATAAAACTTTGCGTAATATCCTCGCAAAGGTTACTAGTCGAGTGGTAGGGATTGGCATCTACATATCCCTTTTGCTCTCTGGGCTTATCGGACTAGCATTCGTACTCTACCGGTGCTACTCCCTTCTCTCTCGTCCTATGGAGTCCAGAGGCTGTCCTTCCTTTGGAAGTCCAAATCCCATCTCTCCGTGTTTCTCTCAGAGAATTTGTCTCCGATGAGGATTATCGTCAAAATCGTCTGGCACAACTGGAATTATTAGATGAGCGACGTCTTAACGCTCTTGAGCATCATCAGGTCTATCTCGAGCGTGTCAAACGTGCTTATAACAAGCACTTGCAACATCGTGACTTCAAAATTGGTGATCTTGTTCTTAAGGAAAATCAAAATGTCACTACACTCGAAAGGAGTCAACGTGGTAAGTTTGCTCCCAACTGGATGGGCCCCTACATTATCACTCATAAATATGGGTCTGGGGCTTATCGTTTATCTTCCATGGATGGTATCCCTGAAGCGGAACCTCTTAATGCTTTGCATTTACGGCCCTTCTACTGTTAAAATCTATCTTATACAAATCTAGTCGCAACTCAGATCTTCCATCCGTCCTAATAACCAGTCATCTACTTTCGTGGTGATTTGAAATTGTGTGGTTCTCCGCCTATTGCCTCGCTTACCTTAAATATGAGTATCGCGGCTCTACTCATTGCACGTTTCTTTTGGATATGTTCCTCCTCATGGTAGGAATACCTTAATCACCACTTCATCTGTCCCAAGTACTTATCTTCATCGGATCTACTCGGGTCATGAGTGCATGTTCTTCTATGTTCTCTTCCCCTCCATCTGATCTATCTAGGTCTAAACTCAGCTTCTTCCAAAAAGTTTCCAAAAAAAAAAAAAAAAAAAAAAGAAAAGAAAAAGATGCTATCCAAAAAGATAGACTGATCCCTCGAAGGACAGCTATCCATATATTACCAAGCGAATCAAAAATTCTAAAAATATAGACCATACCCTCGAAGGATGGCTATCATTCAAATACAAAATACAGACCGCTCCCTTGAAGGACGGCTGTTTCTCAAAGAAAAATTCAAGGCTTCTTGTAATTAATCGGCCTTCCAGTCAGTTTATAGCATCACTGAAAGACTTCCCGCATCGATCAGTCTTTCCATATCAAGCAAACTTCCCGCATTGATCAGTTTGCCTATCTGTCAAAGTCATGAAGCTGAGATTTAGGACCTTTTGTCGATCATATGGAGAATCCTATTTCCCCACTATGGACATGTATTCTGTCCCTTGTAGGTTCCGACAAGATACTTACTTACTTTTCTTTCCGTTTCTATCCTAGATCTGGTTTGCGACTAGTTAGTGTCAGATTTATTTTAATCTTATATAGGGCCTTGTATGCTTGGTCTTTTGGTTCCCTTTCTGGATTTTATCTATGGTCGGTTGGAAGTCCAACTTATCATTTTTCTTCTTCTCCGAGTATCTTCTCTTCTAAGTCACGGTTGTTTCCGCTTTCATCTTTTGCTCTTGTAAGGAGTATTCCTCATTTCTTTGTCTTGCATCCTGTTAAATTGGCATTTCACATGTTAATTCAATCAAAATTTATCTTCTATCAAAATTCATCTTATCTATCAAAACTCCTATCTGTATTCATTTCTCCTTATAATTACATCCATATATCCAACACATTTATCTATCTATCCATCAAAATATCGAAAAATACGTACATCTCAGGTACATTACATCTATCTATATCTAATCCATACATTAAGTACATCTGTATATCTATCCATCAAAATATTTAAAAGCTATGTCCATCCAAGATACATCACATCTATCTATCAAAATTAAATCAATCTATCTAATCACATCCATCTATCATCTATCCGTCTATATCTATCCAATCACATCTATTTTATCCACATTTCAATCTATCTAATCACATCTATTTCCATCATCCATCAGTCTATATCTCTCTAATCACATCTAATTTTCTATATCCATCTATCCATGTATATCAAAATCAAAAAGGCATGAAGTACAATCATATGACCAATAACATGATGAATCTATATATATACATGTGTGTTTTTACAAAAATGGGTGGCTTCCAATCGAGCCATCTATACAATGCCTTCCAATCGAGGCTACATCGCTATACAAATACACAATCTATCAAGTCTCTATATAGTGAAATCAGAAGCGTGGAGGACACTGTCCCCTCCACCCTCCTCTGCACCCGGCTGTCCCTCCTGACCGCCGCCTATCGAGCTCGAAGCACCTGCTGCTGGAGGTCTCGGCCCACCTCGGTCCCTCCCAGTGCTCCCTCCCCCTGAGGCTCCGCTCGCTGTAGCTGTCACTCCTCTCCTCCTCGCCCCGTACCGAGGCACATCTGGGGCATGCTGCGCTAGAGCATCCTCATAATATCTCACCTCAGCAAGGAGAGACTGGTATGTGCTCAGGCTCACCATACCCGGTGCTCGTAAAGGTGCTGCTGGTGCTGTCTGGCGCTGCTGGTGGTGCCCCACCTAGAGCCGTGCCCTGTGTCCCAGACTCTGATGTGGCACTAGTCTCTCCGTATTTGGCCCTAAGGGCCTCCCTGTGCCGAAGGTAGCGATCCCTCTGCTGGATCGCTGTATCACGCTCCTGACGGCGGTGTCTCTCTCCACAATCAGGGAATCTCTCTCCTCTGTCAAGGCCCTGATCTCCTCCAGAGCTACCTGATGCGTCTGTACCAGCGTGGCATGCTCTCCCTCTAATCTGTCTAGTGTCGCAGCTATGTCCTCCTCATCAGCATCTATCGAGGGCGGGAGATGTCGTGGAAGCTCTGTGTCATACCACGCTGCATAGCCCTCATCCACCCCCGCGTCATCATCACTGTCTGTGGAGGGTGGAGCCTCTCTCAATGGGTCTGCCGGGATCAAAATCGGCAAATCTGTCTCTCTGCTATCCCGCCTATATGGCGTGTATGTGGCCGGTACTGTCTGTACTAGACCAAACTGCCTCAGTATCCGCATGAATGGGACTCGCTCCCACATATCTGGTCTGCGACCTCTGACCACTCGGCTCCGTCTCAATGCTACCAAGTGGGCATCCTGACCAACCCATATCGGAAATGCCCGATATGGTCTCCAGATAACCTGATCTGGTGTAAGCGTCCTGAAACGCTCCGAGTACCACTCGGCTGATCTACCTGTATCTCCTGCGGCCATGTCAGCCCGCCATCTCCGAAATCCATAGTCCACACCCCCCACTGCTGCTGGCATCCACGGAAGCCCGGATGGCCTAATCACTGCTATGTGCTCATACGCCCAGCAATGGAGCACAAAGCTAACGTCAATCCCTGTCCTCCGACCAGTGGTGTACATCCATAGCTCATAGTAAATCTGAGCTATCAGGGCATCAGCGAAGGCAAAAACCTGTCTGTACTGCAAGATGTCGCACACGCAGTCTAGCAGTAGCAATGGGAATCTCCCACCTCCTGAGTCTGGCAAGGCAAAATAAGATATAGCCATCTGAATCAAGGCTATCCGCCTGCTCCGAGGGCTATCTCGTCCGTGACTGTGAGGCTATCTCATCGCCCAGAGATACTATCTCAGGAGTCCGAAGCCATCTCGATCAATCGCACCGGAGGCCTCGCTTGCTTGCTCTCGGGGTGTGATCTCAATCGGGCCTCCGTCTCGCCGCTTCGGTGTGATCTCAATCGGGTCCCTCAGACCGGTGAATCTGGAGGATCTCAGTATACATCCTCATGGGTGATAGTCATCTCACCCGTCCTAAACCAAAATGTGCACGTGTGGCTGTCCCACCGTCGCACTAATGCCCGCATGAGCTCCACATCCCGTGGCACTCGTCTGTAATATCTGAAACCCCCGAGCCCGGCTCGCTCTAAATGCTGCCAGTCTGCATCTGTCACATCAGGAAGGATCGTCTCCAATAGCTCAGGGATGGCATCCCTCATATGAAGAGCCTCTCGTGCCTGCATCCACGACATCAAAAGCATAATCAGTCTCTCTGTTCCATAAATCACATCTTCCAAAACCATAACATCCAAAACAAGAAGGAAATGCTAAACATCTTTCAATCGGCGTCGATTTGGTCAAATCGGCGTCGTTCATTCCAATCGACGCCGATCCAAACCAATCGACGCCGATTATACCAATCGGCGCCGACTGCCAGGCCAGGCGTAAACCAGACCCTGGCCTCCCATACGCATGAAAAATCAAACAAAAAAAAATAACGACAAAGGTGGGTTCAAGAATGACCACTTACCCCAGGACGTGTCCTCCTGCGCTTCTGTCCGCTCCCAGAGGCTTCCATTGTGTTCAAATCTCAAATCTATCTCTCTCTGAATCAATCGTCACGTTGCAAATAAATCGTTTACGTTTTCCGTTCGCATATTTATATGCGTCTGGATTGGTCGGCGCCGATTTTTTGGGTCGACGCCGATTGTCTTGGTCGGCACCGATTATTTTGATCACCGCCGATTTTTCATGTCTGTTTGCCATAGTGTTGATACTTGGCTTTCTCATCTATCTGATCATTGTTGTGTGCTGAATCTTGCCTTTTGGCACATCTTTTAGATGTCATCGTCTCTTTCGGGTTTGTTCCCTTTGCGTGGGACACTCGTATCTTTCGGCAGCTTAGAGTTAAACGGGTCTGTAGGCACTAACGTCGTCTCATGAGGAGACCGTCTAGTTGTCCCTACCAATGTGTCTCTCTTTAGATGCTGGCTTTTTTTTGCAGTTCTCCTTGCACTCATGGGTCTGTAGGCACTAACGTCGTCTCACGAGGAGACCGGCTAGTTTTCCCTACCAATGTGAGTTCCTTAGGTTGCTGCCCTTGTGTTTATTTTTTATGCGTCCTCAATGATCAGTTCTACTCCAGACATCCGACTGGGGCATCCTGCATTCTTCATCTACCTTTTTCAACCTCGGGATCGTCTGTTCTATTATCCATCCCATCCCTAGTTTGAGGGGGATCACATCACCACAAATTCTTCTCTTCCTCCATCCCTTTGTTTTTGTCTCATAACCTTGCTTATCGCAAGTTACTTGACAAAAAGGGGCAAAATGTAGACACTTAAAATTGGTTACCCAATTTAGTGTCCCTCTCATCCGTTTACTTGCCTAGGTAACCTGGGGCACGTTCACGTCACCAACTATCCCCTTGGGATATTATCCAATTTGTGATTTAATCACTTATTCCAAATTTAATTCATCCCATCACATCTTACCCATGAGTGATTAAATATTAAATATTTAATTACGCTTCTTCCCATGCATCTTAATCACTTATCTACCCCAAATTTATTCTACCCATGTATCACATCTATTTTTAATCTTCCTAAGCGGGATATTTTCCCGTAGTCGGGATAAGTCTTATTTTTTTCTCGAATCGATCATTTTTAGCCATCTCGGGAGTCTTCTCGCGATCGGCGCCGACCCATATGGTGGCGCCGATTTTCTAGAGCGGCACACCGATTATAAAAGCAAGCCAGTAACTCGGTTCTAGGGACCGAAGAGAACAAAGAGATTACTAACGAGCGAAGAAAGCACTTACGCACGAAGAGAGCAAGAAAGATTCAAAGTTGCAAGAAAGAAAGATATTTTTAGCATCAATTGTCTCGGTTAGGGCAGATCTCCGTCCTAATCAATCCCTCGAGAGGAGCACTGTTACTCTGCCCATATCATATCAACATCATACACCACCATCTATCATCTGGTGACTCTGTTCCAGCGTCTCTCCATCTTCGGCACATCTTGCAGACTACATTCACCTTCCAATCCCCGAATCTCATCGCACGCTCCCCCGATTGGTCGATCCTTGCATTGACATTGATCTTATCGGTCCGACGCCCGATCGGTCCCGATCGACGCCGATCATCACATCGGGCCGCCCGATTATACCTGATCCGACGCCGATTTCACTGCAGACAGGTAAAAGGTCACAGGTAACACAAATCCAGCATTATTTCGCAGTTCCCTGTTTTCTGTACTTTCTGTCTGCTGTTCAGTTTCTGTTTTATTACTGCAATCAGAAAATCTAGTCTTTATTTACATCTTTTATCATGTATGCTTCTTTTCTTTATTGAAAACGTGGACTGACATCCGCCAAGGAAGCTTATCGCTTCCCGGACCCGCTTCTCGGGCAGTCCACCCAAATATCTTCTAACGCCATCTTTTTCTGTCAAGCACCGGTGTTTTGCAGGTTATTCGGATCTATTGTGCAAATTGCTCGTGTGCGCCCGTCTTGTCTACATCGGCTTCCTCATCCGTCTACATCTTCATCAGGTATCGATTTCATTGGAGTTTTTCAGGGTTTTTGTGTTTAGTTTGGTGCATTAACTTGGACAGGTAACAAGCACAAAATTCTTGATCTACACTTACCTTGGATTTCTAGCATCAAATGGGAAGGCCCACATTACAACCATCTTAAAATGTGTTGTATATGGAAAACAAGACAAAGGAAATGCCCACTGGAGTCTTAAAAGATGTGGTTATCACTATTCAAGGGGCCAAGTTCACTGGGGACTTTGAAGTCTTGGCACTCGTCGAGGTGGATAATTTCCAACATTACTTGGGTGCCCTTGGTGTTATAAGAACAATGCCGACCTATGGTTTAACAAGGGGTATATCAGTTTCAAGAACAAGGAAGAAAGGGTGATTATCCCTTTAATAGATGGGAAATCAATGCCCTATATTGAGCACTTAGGAGAGGAATTCATCGGCGAAGAATCTATGTGCGCTCCATCGAGATCCCGAGATAATTCATCCCACGGAGGGAGTTATCCAGGTTTAAAGATGTTCGATCCTTGAGTGATGCCACTAGGATGACATGTGAAAATTGGGTACAT
This sequence comes from Taxus wallichiana var. yunnanensis, assembly GCA_018340775.1. Taxonomy (NCBI): domain Eukaryota; kingdom Viridiplantae; phylum Streptophyta; class Pinopsida; order Cupressales; family Taxaceae; genus Taxus; species Taxus wallichiana. The sequence goes on from CM031237.1 coordinate 576,434,736, forward strand.
GGGACTTATGAGTTGATTAGGAGATAGTTGAGAGGATTTGTAACAAGGGTAACGAAGGCATGCTCAGTCAAGTTCCTGGGAGGGAAGAAGTTGGTAAGTTACTCTGGAGGAACACACCCACGAAGTTTTCTTGTGAGAAATGGAGGCTCAGTGGAAGAATGAGGATGAGAGAAGGGGAATGATCAGTTATAACCTGCTCATAATTGTAGTGCACCTTTGGTTGGTTACACATCAAGAGAGCCTCCTAGAATGGCACAAGGTAAGAGTCACATTTTTGTAAGGTTCTCCAAGAGCAACAGTCCCATTCTCATCTAAGACTACCATGGTAAAGAGACTACCTCATTTCATGTCCAAGCATGAAACCAAAATATGAGGATTCAACCACGGTATATGGGATAAAATCCCTCCTCAAAAGGTATGGCAGTGAGGCTTTGTCAACCTTATTGCTAATCTAAAACACGATAAACAATATATACGATATTCACACTAATCTAACCATTGGGGGTTGGGATGAAATCCCAAATCCACATTCACACGATTCAAGGATATTGCTTTCGTAAATGAACTAGGTTAGAAATTGTTACGATGAAAGAAGTAGAAAGGAAATGGGAGAAACGTATTTTCTTTCGAGTAAACCTGAGCACGAAATAATCATACGAGTTTTAGATCATAAATATAATGTCCGAGATAATTAGAAACACTAAGATTCTATGCAAAGAATAGCTTAAGATCATGAACATAAGAACACTATCTTAAGTAAGATATATTCCACAACACAAAGTCTGCCAAATAATATCAAATCCTATTCTTCAAAATGATTGAAAGAAAACACAAAGTTTTTCTCCTTTCCAATAGCCCCTAGATATTCCAAAAATTCTCGACCCTTTGGAATGCAAAAGCATCCCTTATTTATAACAAAAAGAAGTAGAGATAAAATAGGGCAGATCCTAAAAAGTAGCAATTTAACTAGAGTTCAGTTTTGCATGATTCTCACGCAGGAGATCAAGTCAAAATATTGATTCAAAAATGTGATGCCAAACCAGAAATGAAAAAGACATGTCAATTTCAAGATTGAAATGACATGAAACGTTGGGACTTAGTCTGAATCGTCATCCTTTGCTACTTCCTCTTTTTCTTCCTCCAGCTGAGACTGTTTGCTCTGAAATTCCTGGAACTTCCGAATTATGCCTTGCATTTCATTCTCATCAGGCGCAGTGGAATGATCATTCCAAATTTCACAGGTCTCATGAATGTCATTTGGCATTACTGGGAAGCTTTTTCAATCCTTTGCTGAGTTTCCTTAAGGCCTCCAAAGTATGCTCAACCCTTACAAACCGATCAATGATTTCAAGACCAAATCCTTGTATTGGTTCCTGCTGAACAGACTCTCGAATTTGGTTGAAGAGATCATCTGCGATAGGATACACGAGTTCCCAACTAACACCTTTGGACAAATCTTCAACAACTCTTCTTCCAGATCACTTTTCCCATCGATCAATTTATCCCTTGATTCTCTCAACTTGCTGCAGGCTTCATTGAGAATCTTTATTCTGAATCTGATGGCCTTGGTCAGCTGGAAATGCTTATCTGTATGTGGAAGAACACCTTCTTCTACCAAGAGATGTGCTGGGATTTGCTTTAATACATGGAGAGCTTCAAAAGTCAAATCAAGCTGTCCAATCTCCTGAGAGAATTCATCATCCATCTTCTCTCCCTCCTTCTGAATGTCCCCTAAAGACTGATGAACTTTCACCACGTCTTGAATCACTTCCTTCCCCTGTTGGAGCAACCTTTGGATCCATTCATCAACCGCCCTTCCTTGTTTGGCAATCTTTTCAATTGTGGGCACTGATGAGAAATCGAATCCAACAGAAACAGAAGAAGGTGGTATGGATTCGAGGGGTTGTGAGAGTTTAATCAAAACCTCTGTCAATTGCTCCACTTTTCTCTTAAGCTCATCTCTGCTTGTCCTTTGTTTCTTTCAACTTTTGGCACAACACGTTTATGGAATCCGTGCATCTTGTTGCACCCCTTCTGCTGTCACTTTCCCTAGAGCCACCCTGGTTATCTGATAATCAGAGGCTGTTACATCCTCTCTAGTTTTGTCAGTCGAGGGAGTGGCAATCTCTGCTGAATTTATCTCCTGAAGCATCCACCAAAACCCTTGAAACTGTTTTGGGTTTCTTGGCTGATTTCGCAGTAGAAGCCTTGAGTGAGCTGAAATCAAAGGCTGGTAGGGGTACAATCACCTTCCTCTTCCTCGGAGTTTGCTCGAGTAGCCATTGTGGCGTATCAGAGGAAATTTCCCATGTTGTAGTAACTGGTATTCTACTCTCAAGAGGAGAAGATTCTACTATTGAAGGGGAACAGTTGTTAATGTGGTAGTAGATTCAATAAAGAGAGGCACAGGTTGTGGGGGAGTGTTGGTGATCACTTGGGTTCCAGCAGAGAGGGGTGAGAGTCGAGAGAAAATACCGGCCATGCTTGAAGAAGTGGATGGAGAATGAGGAGGTAGGAGTGGTTGTTGAGGAGGCATGATTCGATTCCAAAGCTTTGAGATGTAAGAGACAAGGTCTCTTCGGTTTGATAATCAACAAATGATGAAACCGGAAGTTGGCTTCCTCCTTCTTCCAAATTAATTTCTCCTATTTACGGTGGTGTTGGTGATTACGGCACATCCACCGTTTCAGTGGAGAAATAATTGAAGAGATTTGTCTTTCTTTCCTCTTCTTGACAATCTTGACTTTTATAGGCGCCTAAAAGATCTCTTGTCCTTTTCCTTTTTGGAGGGCCCACCTCTGAAGTAGCCAACTTTGAAAACTCATCATCTTTAAAATTCATTCCCCAAGAGGAAAGCCATGCTTTGGTACGAGCAAGGATTAGAGCTGACCTATACGTAATAGAGGCTTCTCATTTGGTGACCAATCAATAGATGGGAAAACATATTGGTCTTCATTTAGTCCATCATAGGAAGGATCCAAAACACTTTCATTGTCACTCGTTCCTTCTGGAAAATCAGCAAGCTCCAGTGTTTGAATCTCAGCAATAGTTAATCTGCTATTATCTTTCTGCGAAACAGCAACCCTCGTTCTGTTCGAGATCAACCCAAATATCCTCTATGTTTGGCCTATGCAGATCTGGGTTCCATATGCTCTGAGCACTCCTCGGATGTCAAAACCATCTCGAGGCTTCATATGCTTTTTCAATTTGTCCTGAAGTTCGCATTCAACATTTTTGGCCTTTATTACTGTTGAGCAAGTATATCTCCCAATAGAAATTGGGAAGGACACAGCGGCCTTATGTTTGCTTTGTTGGAATTTATGAAAATCCAACAACTGCCTAACCAATTCTATTAATATCAGTCTATCCCCTGGATAGCGGGGCAAGCGAAAAGGTTCCCCCGAGTACATGACTGTCCGAAGATATGTAAACTTCTTGAATTGTAAGAAGATACATCCCCATTTAGAAACTTCGGCCCAAGCCTCGTCTGAGACTCTTGTCTTCCTCAGCTCTGGGTTGATCCTGCAGATATTTTCATAGAAGAAGGCATCATTTACCCTTCTGAAATGTTCTTTAGACCCCTTTTTGGTCAATTGAGGGAAATATTTATAAACCGGGTTCACCGTTCTGCTTCCCTTAGTATCCAGCCTGGGATAGTTCCTCATCCCATTTGCTGCGTATCACGACATATGAAAGCATATAAAACTTCCCGATTGACAAGACCGTTGTCATTTGGGAATCAATCTCATTGCTGATGAGAGTGCCCCAGTCAATCCCTTGCTGATTTTTCTTGATGGTGACCATAAATTGATACATCCATCCATGAAATACATTCGATTCGGGCAAGCCAAAAACCCGACTCAGCAGGGTGATAATATCATTGATTTCTTGGATGAAATCACTCACGAGGATAGTCCTTGGAAATCTAGAGACCGCCGGTTTGGCCTTGATCAGGAACTTTTTGTTTACATCCTTGATGCGTCTTCTGATTGCTTGTCCCGGGCCTTACGAGTGACTTGATGTTCACTCCCCATATTCTTCAAAATTAGGCAATTTTAGGAGATCATCAAAGTAAACTCCATCGATCGATTACTACCTCACCGAGGCCCGACTCTTCCACGAGCGAGAAGCCGAGTCATAACTGGATGCACAAGCTAAAATGAATTCCGGACATTGGGCGGACATGGGAAAACCCGCTGCGAGAGGCAAGCCACTGTCAGCTATAGCTTTCATCCATGGAGTTTGGGAGGAACTCCTCACCCTACTCCAAAAATCTTCCATGTCTATATTTCCGAGTTCGGTGTCTCTGATGTCATAGTTGCAATCAATGTATGATGGAGATTCCAGCTTCTTGAACTTGTATTTCATTACTGAGACTTCTCGGCCTTTTCTGAGATGGACCGAGGAGTCCGACATGAAGGACGTTGAACGAAGAAAGGTTCGAAGCTCAGGAGATGTTGGCCACACTGAAAATCCCGATCTGCTGAATATGCCGGAAGAACAAAAGAGTCCGACACGCTGAGGAGGATGTCGGAATATCCTGAAAGTCTGATGTGTTGAAAATGTCGGAACTTCTGAAAAACCCGACACACTTGGTAATGCCGGAACTTTGGGAAAGCCCGGCACGTCTGATACTGTCGGAACTCAGGGAAAACCCGACGCTTGCGTTGATGACGGGAACTCTGGGAAACCCGGCACTCACTGTGGAGATCGGAACTTTGAGAAACCTCGACGCCTCAAACTTTCGATACACTTGGTCTTCGACTCTGCAAAACAATCTTCAAAACCGAGAAAAAAAACAGGGTTTTCATTGAATTCAAAACATGCAATCTCCTTTTTTGTCATTCATGTTCCATGCATATAATAAAACTTGGAAGAAATAGCACCAAGTGGTAGTCTCAGAAGAGATAAACCCTAGAACCTAAAACCCTTTTCAAAATAACTCCAGAAAGAAGAAGGAAGGAAAACCCTCAAAACTCGGCGAGAAATTGAGAAGAAACCACGTGCAATCGATCCGTAAAAACCAAGAACAAAGAAGGGAGAAAGAAATACCTTCAATCGGAGAAATGGAAAATCGAAAACAGGCGATTCAATCGGGCAAGGCGAGTTGTCGGGTTTCGAAATCGGAAGAGCATGCGAAAAATCCACGAATTAAAAATAAGTCCGGTAACAATGACGTGGAAATCCACGTATTTATAAGAAAATTGGCAATTAATACACTTGGGCTCGGCACGTGCCAATTCACCGACAACTCGGCATGAATGCCATGTCAGCATGTTTGAGAGGTCCGAAAACCCGACACGAGGGGACTTAGTGCAATCGGGTTTGGGTATCGGAAAGCATGAGGCACAAAACATGAGGTGTTTAGATGTTACATAGCTCAAAACCCGATACAAAGGACTAAGCGGACTTCGGGTATCGGAAAGCATGAGGCGTAAAACATGTTTTAGGTAAGGCATGTTCCGATGCACCGGAGGTCCGAAAACCCGATTTTCACAATAGGAAGCGGGTTTCGGGTTTCGGAAGACACAAGACATAAAGCATGTTAAAACTCATGTCGAACTGTTGGTAAAACCCGAAAACCCGAAATTCGCTAAAAGAGGCCATAATGCAAAATCAACTTCAAAAATTTCGTATGGGTTATCTAATCGTTTTGTCGTAAACTCAAAACGGAGATAACAGCTGGCTCTAGCTGGGGACTTTCTTTGTAATACCAAAGGAAGAGAACTCAGAATCTCTGGTCTTATTCATTGGGCTACGGAGAAAAGAAGAAACCAAAACAAAAACAAAGAAAGAAAGAAAGAAGGAAAAAAACCAAAAGCAAACACACAACAAAAGCAAAATATGTACAATGCGAGAGAGCATCTTGCATCATGGTGGAAACGACTTTAGATGTTGTCCTTTGAAAGGTAAAGGGAGTAATCCTCCATCCAGATATGATAGAAGGAAACTATTTTCACCATTCAGCTCGTGGATCTTGAAAGGTCCTTTCCATAAAGAATCAAACTTTCCATGCATTCCTTTCTGTTCTCTCCTCTTATCCCAAAGCAACACCAGGTCTCGATCTGGAAGTCACGCTGCTTTGATTTCTTGTCAAAAATTTCTTCACTCTGCTCTGATGATCTGCGATGCGATCAACTACCTTGATTCGTTCTTCTTCTAGCCTAGTTAGGTACATAACCCTCTTTTCGATAGAATTACTGAAAAGCTACATCTTGACCGCTTTACGCCAAGCTGCAGGCCGACATTCTCTTTGAGATAGGAATTTCAGCATCAATCCCGTATAGCAATTGAAAAGGAGACATCCCTATGGCTCGCTTTGGAGTGATCCGATCAGCCCACAATGCATCATACAATGCTTTGTGCCATGTCCTCTGATTTTCATCCACCGGTTTCTGATTATAGTAACTTGATTCTTATTCTTTGGACTCGGCTTGCCCATTACCACGAGGATAATAATCGGATGAGTGAGCGAGTGATGCGAATCCATAGCAAAATTCTATCAACTCATGTGATGAGAAGTTAGAGGCATTATCAGCTACGATCTTATGAGGCACACGAATCGCGATTATATTTTCTTTCAGGAACTTGCAAACAGCTTCAGAAGTTGCTTGCTTGATTGGTGCGGCTTCTACCCACTTGGTAAAATAATCTGTGGTGCGATCGGCACATAGTTATGTCCGGCAGCCTTTGGAAGCGAGGATTCAATGTTAGATAAAATCAATCCCCATTGGCGAAAAGGTTCTTGATCACTACGGGCTTGGAGGAAGAGCTGCTTTAGCTTGGGACGACCAACGAAATGTTGACAAGCTTCACATTTAGACACCCATTCCATTGAATCTCGGAAAAGAGTAGGCCAATAGTACCTAGCCCGTAGGATCTTATATCTTGTTCTGAGAGGATGAAAAATGTCCTCCATGCTAGGCTATGAAAGGACTCCAATAACTTTTCCTGTTGTGATTTATCAACACAACGCAAGAAAACACCATCAATACCTTTCTTGTATATTGCATTATTCCACAAAAGGTATTTTGCAGATCTCAACTTGACTGTTCGCTTCTCCTTTTGATTTAAATGCGGGGGCATTCACCATAAGTTAGGAAGAAAGCAATGTCCGTGTACCATTCATCGGTCGTACTCACGAATAGCACCATAGGCAGCTCAGAAGAAGTATCTTGAGTCTTTTCACACTCTGCTTCGGCATGATTTTCTGCAATTAATTGGCACAGGCCCCTTCCTCGTACCAACTTGGTAGGCTTGATGTCCAAATCATACTCCTGAACCTTAGCTATCCAAGTACCTCGTTGACTTCCCAGCTCTTGTTGAGTTAGAATGGATTTAACGAATGATATCGGGAACAAGAACGAGTATGGGAATTGGCACATAGTACACTGAAATGTTTTACTTGCTCGTACCACTTTGCGTAAGCATGTTTTTCAATCTGTGACATCTTGACTCATGTTCCTTGGCGGGCAACTCATGAATGCGATAGGAGCTTGATGCCTTCTCCATTTTCTGCATCGGGATGGTGACCTTTGTGTGGGCGGGCGTAAGCTGTACATGATAAAATCTTTCTTAAAGTCCGGACATACTAAGACAGGAGCGCAAGCAATTGCCCTTTTGATTTCTTCGAATGCAAGCTTCCCTTCTGCACTCCAATGAAATGGAACTTTTCCTTTCATCATTCCAAGGATATCCTTGGTTTTGTCAGCAAAATCAGGTACAAATCTTCTCAAGAAATTGACCTTTCCGAAGAAAGAATGAACTCCTGTTTTACTTGTGGGCAAGGTAAGGCTCTGAATAGCCTTTACCCTTTCCGGGTCAATTTTGGTTCCTTCCTTAGTCACAATATGACCCAGCAATTTTCCCTCGGTCACCCCGAACATGGACTTCTTGGGATTCAATGAAATCCCGTGACGTCTGCATCTCAAAAGTACCTGTTCTAAATGATCATAATGATCACTCCGTTTTTTAGAGAAAACAGTCAAATCATCCAAATAAACAACTATAACCTTGCCCATCAAATCTCTGAATGCTAAGTCCATAGCTCTCTGAAAAGTGGCTCCGGCGTTGATCAAGCCGAAAGGCATCCTCCTGTAAGCAAAGGTACCCCATGGTGTCGTGAAGGCCGTTTTGTGTTGATCCTCTGTGGTTACCTCGACTTGATTATATCCCGAAAATCCGTCGAGCATGGATAGCATTTCTGATCCGGTAACAGTTTGTAATACCTGATCCATGATAGGCAAGGGATAGTTATCCTTCAACGAGGACTGATTCAAGTTTCGGAAGTCAACACAGATCCGGATCTCACCATTCTTCTTCCTGACAGGAACAATGTTAGCAATCCAAGTGGAGTGATGGATTGGGAAAATAATTCTAGCATCTAACATCTTCTGAATTTCTGCCAGTATAGTTCCTGAGATCTTTGGATTGTAATGTCTTTGCTTTTTATGCATGCGGCTTCACATCGGGCTTGAAAGGGATCTTGTCTTTGTACATCTTTGGGCTTGAAGGATTTCAAATCTGCATAAGACCAGGCCAACACATCGATGTATTTCTTCAAAAGCGAAGTGAATCTCACCTTCTCTTCGGGAGAACAACATTTCCCGATATTCACCATCCGAGGTTGATCAGACGAACCTAGATTGATTTGATCTACTTCAGAGGAAGAAGCTCCTTCGACTTGCCTTTTGTTTTGAATAAAGCGATCATGCTTGTCGAACAAACCTTCCAGGGAAACCAGACCTTTTGGTATCTTGTTGCCTTTCAGCTGGATGAATTCACCATCAACCTCTTGATATGGATCTGAAATAGTTTCACGAAAGGCTGATTCCGAACCTTCAAAATATAATTCGCTGAAATTGTCAGCCTTTTCTAGAAAAGCCAACACACATCGATCATCGTTGAACACTTGCCGGTGAGTTGCATTATCGGGACTAGGGCGGTACACAATCTCGATAGAGTATGTATCTTGCTTAAACTGAGGATGAGGAAGAAGAAGAGATGCAGACACGGCCAAAGAATCAGCCTTGTCATTATAATCTCTTAAAACTGCCTTGATAGAAAATGCATCAAAGCATTCTATACTATCCCAAACTTTATTCGGTAATGTTTCAACCGATCATTTTCACACGATATATACCCACGACACGATTGACAATCAGTTCCGCATCTCCACTGAACCTTGAGATTTCTGATTCCCTTACATGTAATACGGCTAATTCTAATCCTAATAACGAGGGCTTCATATTCAGGCCGTGTTGTTAGTATTATCAAATTGCAACTTGTAAGTGATGGGAAAATCTCGGAGCTAGGAGATATAAGGACAACACCAGCACACGATCCGAGAGGTTGAGCAGCTACCATCAAATTCGAGTGTCCAAATAGCATTGGGATCTTCTTCTTCAACATCTATGATGGGTATCTCTGAAGTCATGAAATAATTCCCAAAGCTAGCATCTTCGAAAAGGATCTGAGCCTTTGGATCATCTGATTTGGTCACCAAATACTTCGCCTGTGGTTCAGGATGAAGAACCTGATGAACCCCATTGACCAGGGATCTTAGCTTTGGTCCAATCCATATTAATTTCTCCTCCGACGTCTTTACAAAATCCTCTACCCAAGAGGATACCGTAAGCTGCAGGAATGTCGGCAACCAGAATAGTCATTTTCACTCTCTTCTCAGGGAAAGCAACAAATGCAAACTGTGCGTCCTTGATTTGACCAATCAGAGGGACTTGTTTAGTTTCCATGGAATAGCACCGTCCATATGACTTAGTCAAAGTAAGCCCAAGGGCATGGGCCACTTTTGCGGGCATAACATTATCGAGAGGCCCCGAGTCATGATGCGATTCTTGAGTTTAAACCCATTTATAAGTAGAGACAAATAAAATGGTTCAATCTTTCCTGAGGAAGAAGCAGAGGTCAGATTATTCTGAGGTGTGGGTTGAGTAGGATTTGAAAGGAGACCTTTAGCAGGTGACGGAACGGCCGCTTTACTTCTGATGAACTTGGCCAGCTTTTCAAATTGTTCGGGATTCGACTGAAGGTATTCTGCTTCTGACATTTGAATTTTGGTTCTCTTTGCATGATCAATAATGTCAAAAGCAGTATAAGAAGGAATGATGGTAGGCTCAGTTCTAATTACATGAGCTTGTGCTGAGGCACTGATCTTAGGAGAAGCAGAATAAGGAGCAGCTGCCTTTTTAGTAACCTCTCTTTCAGTCTGCTGAAAATAGGAGTACCCCTCTTAACTATTGATATGGGAGGTTCCTTATTTTTCTCCTTAGTGTTTTCAAGAGTTTTCACAGGGATTACGAGATTGGGACCGAGTGAACACATGCAAATGGTGACCATCTGGCTCACATTCATCTTCATCATATTCCAAATACCCAATGCTGGAGTCGCCAGCTGACTCGTCATAAGACTCATCAGCATATCCTGAAGCTTCGAAAGCCTCACGGGAATCTTGTTCTTCTGGTTCTTCGTCTTCTTGATTAGTTCTCTTTGCTGCATTGACGGGAGGAGCTTGATTGCTAGTCTTGGTTGAGCAGGAGTTAACCGTGGCCTATCTCTAGCAGGAGCACCATTGTTGTTATTAAAATTCCATCTAGGGATATCCCGATACGGAACGTTGTTCACCTGCTGGGACATTTGCTTCTTCAAAGCAATCAAATCATTAGCCATTTTTTGAAACATAGGATCAGTGTTACCTTGAGAAGAACCTTGATTTTTGAGTTTAGGCACGTCTTTCTTGATCCTTCCAGCCAAGATGAGATCATCCTCTATTTCAGTAGCCGTTGACTGAGCAGTAGCCAAATCTGGGATAACCGACCTTCTTAATAAAAAGCTTATATCAGGAGGTTGAGCATTGATAAAGAAGCATTTTTGGTTTTCCAGAGTAGGAACAGCTATTTCCGGAATCTTCCGGATCAGCTTGTTGAACTTTGCCACGAATTCCCGCATAGGTTCATGCGACTCCTTCTTCATATGCGTGAGCTGAGCTAACAAAGCATGAGAATCTTCAGCTGGTTTGAAACGTGCTTCGAACTTAGTCCACATGGTAGCCCAGTTTGGGATGCATGCATTCGGGAGGTGATAAAACCATTCAAATTTCTTTGCTCCTGCAACGTTTCGATGAAGAGTCGAGCGGAGACATCCTCGTGGGCTACTCAGGGACACCGCATGCAAAAAGAAAGATGCAATGTGCTCATCGGGATCTTGTTTCCCATCCCCATTGAACTTGGGAATGTTTTTACGAGATCACGTGGTAACTCATTGATGGAGGAGTCGAAGAAGAGGACCAATAAGCTGCACCCCAAGGCACGAGTTGAACCGCCATCCTTACGAAAAGAGTGCGTACAGGGATCCGAGTATCAGACAAGAGTAGTGCATGACAAGTTGCAGATGCTTCCCGTTCCTCAGGGATCCGGTTTCTCCGAACAGGTGAAGAACTTCTGGTTCGGTTAGAGACAATGCTGTTGGGAGAAAGACTGAAATTGTGTTGTTGCAGTAACTCAAAGAGTGGATCAATTTCACCTTGAGCTCGGCGAGACCGAGTGAAGATCTTCCTGGCCAGCTTGAACTGAAAGGGGATCTTATTGAAAATAAGGCAAATATGGAGTCGCCAGACACCGAGAGGATAAGCTTTATACTATTGATCAGTATTCCCCAGCGGAGTCACCAAAAACTGTTGGTTGGATATTTTGTCAAACCAAAATATGAGGTTCAACCACAGTATATGGGATAAAATCCCTCCTCAAAGACAGGTGAGGCTGCCTGCTTATTGCTAATCTAAAACACAGTAAACAATATATACAGTATTCACACTAATCTAACCATTGGGGGTTGGGATGAAATCCCAAAATCCACATTCACACGATTCAAGGATATTGCTTTCGTAAATGAACTAGGTTAGAAATTGTTACGATGAAAGAAGTAGAAGAAAGGAAATGGGAGAAACGTATTTTCTTTCGAGTAAACACGAGCACGAAATAATCATACGAGTTTTAGATCATAAATATAATGTCGAAATAATTAGAAACACTAAGATTATGCAAAGAATAGCTTAAGATCATGAACATAAGAACACTATCTTAAGTAAGATATATTCCACAACACAAAGTCTGCAAAAATATCAAATCCTATTCTTCAAAATGATTGAAAAAACACAAAGTTTTCTCCTTTCCAATAGCCCCTAGATATTCCAAAAATTCGACCCTTTGGAATGCAAAAGCATCCCTTATTTATAACAAAAAGAAGTAGAGATAAAATAGGGCAGATCCTAAAAAGTAGCAATTTAACTAGAGTTCAGTTTTGCATGATTCTCACGCAGGAGATCAAGTCAAAATATTGATTCAAAAATGTGACGAAACAGAAATGAAAAAGACATGTCAATTTCAAGATTGAAATGACATGAAACGTTGGGACTTAGTCTGAATCGTCATCCTTTGCTACTTCCTCTTTTTCTTCCTCCAGCTGAGACTGTTTGCTCTGAAATTCCTGGAACTTCCGAATTATGCCTTGCATTTCATTCTCATCAGGCGCAGTGGAATGATCATTCCAAATTTCGCGAGGTCATGAATGTCGGCCCATTACCGGAAGCTTTTTCAATCTTTCTTTGAGTTTCCTTAAGGCCTCCAAAGTATGCTCAACCCTTACAAAACGATCGATGATTTCAAGACCAAATCCTTGTATTGATCCCTGCTGAACAGACTCTCGAATTTGGTTGAAGAGATCATCTACTGATAGGATACCTGAGTTCCCAACTAACACCTTTGGACAAATCTTCAACAACTCTTCTTCCAGATCACTTTTCCCATCGATCAATTTATCCCTTGATTCTCTCAACTTGCTGCAGGCTTCATTGAGAATCTTTATTCTGAATCTGATGGCCTTGGTCAGCTGGAAATGCTTATCTGTATGTGGAAGAACACCTTCTTCTACCAGAGATGTCTTTGGGATTTGCTTTAATACATGGAGAGCTTCAAAAGTCAAATCAAGCTGTCCAATCTCCTGAGAGAATTCATCATCCATCTTCTCTCCCTCCTTACGAATGTCCCCTAAAGGCCGTGAACTTTCACCACGTCTTGAATCACTTCCTTCCCTGTTGGAGCAACCTTTGGATCCATTCATCAACCGCCCTTCCTTGTTTGGCAATCTTTTCAATTGTGGCAACGATGATGAAATCGAATCCAACGAAGCGAAGAAGGTGGTATGGATTCGAGGGTTGTGAGAGTTTAATCAAAACCTCATCAATTGCTCCACTTTTCTCTTAAGCTCATCTCTGCTTGTCCTTTGTTTCTTTCAACTTTTGGCACAGCACGTTTATGGCATCCCGTGCATCTTGTTGCGCCCCTTCTGCTGTCACTTTCCCTAGAGCCACCCTGGTTATCTGATAATCAGAGGCTGTTACATCCTCTCTAGTTTTGTCAGTCGAGGGAGTGGCAATCTCTGTAATTTATCTCTGAAGCATCCACCAAAACCCTTGAAAATGTTTTGGGTTTCTTGGCTGATTTCGCAGTAGAAGCCTTGAGTGAGCTGAAATCAAAGGCTGGTAGGGGTACAATCACCTTCCTCTTCCTCGGAGTTTGCTCGAGTAGCCATTGTGGCGTATCGGAGAAATTGCCCATGTTGTAATGCTTGGTATTCTACTCTCAAGAGGAGAAGATTCTACTATTGAAGGGGAACAGGTTGTTAATGTGGTAGTAGATTGAATAAAGAGAGGCACGGGTTGTGGGGGAGTGTTGGTGATCACTTGGGTTCCAGCGAGAGGGGTGAGAGTCGGAGAAAATACCGGCCATGCTTGAAGAAGTGGATGGAGAATGAGGAGGTAGGAGTGGTTGTTGAGGGGGAGGCACAGATTCAGATTCCAAAGCCTGAGATGTAAGAGACAAGGTCTCTTCGGTTTGATAATCAACAAATGATGAAACCAGAAGTTGGCTTCCTCCTTCTTCCAAATTAATTTCTCCTATTTCTGGTGGTGTTGGTGATTCTGGCACATCCACCGTTTCAGCTGGAGAAATAATTGAAGAGATTTGTCTTTCTTTCCTCTTCTTGACAATCTTGACTTTTATAGGCGCCCTAAAAGATCTCTTGTCCTTTTCCTTTTTGGAGGGCCCCGCCTCTGAAGCAGCCAACTTTGAAAACTCATCATCTTTAAAATTCATTCCCCAAGAGGAAAGCCATGCTTTGGTACGAGCAAGGATTAGAGCTGACCTATCTGTAATAGAGGCCTTCTCGCTGGCTGACCAATCAATAGATGGGAAAACATATTGGTCTTCATTTAGTCCATCATAGGAAGGATCCAAAACACTTTCATTGTCACTCGTTCCTTCTGGCAAATCAGAAAGCTCCAGTGTTTGAATCTCAGCAATAGTTAATCTGCTATTATCTTTCCTGCGAACAATGACCTCGTTCGTGAGATCAACCCAAATATCCTCTATGTTTGGCCTATGCAGATGCTGGGTTCCATATGCTCTGAGCACTCCTCGGACGTCAAAACCATCTCGAGGCTTCATATGCTTTTTCAATTTGTCCTGAAGTTCGCATTCAACATTTTTGGCCTTTATTACTGTTGAGCAAGTATATCTCCCAATAGAAATTGGGAAGGACACAACGGCCTTATGTTTGCTTTGTTGGAATTTATGAAAATCCAACAGCTGCCTAACCAATTCTATTAATATCAGTCTATCCCCTGGATAGCGGGGTAGGTGAAAAGGTTCCCCCGAGTACATGACTATCCGAAGATATGTAAACTTCTTGAATTGTAAGAAGATACATCCCCATTTAGAAACTTCGGCCCAAGCCTCGTCTGAGACTCTTGTCTTCCTCAGCTCTGGGTTGATCCTGCAGATATTTTCATAGAAGAAGGCATCATTTACCCTTCTGAAATGTTCTTTAGACCCCTTTTTGGTCAATTGAGGGAAATATTTATAAACCGGGTTCACCGTTCTGCTTCCCTTAGTATCCAGCCCGGGATAGTTCCTCATCCCGGCTGCTGCGTATGCGACATATGAAAGCATATAAAACTTCCCAGTTGACAAGACCGTTGTCATTTGGGAATCAATCTCATTGCTGATGAGAGTGCCCCAGTCAATCCCTTGCTGATTTTTCTTGATGGTGACCATAAATTGATACATCCATCCATGAAATACATTCGATTCGGGCAAGCCAAAAACCCGACTCAGCAGGGTGATAATATCATTGATTTCTTGGATGAAATCACTCCTGGGGATAGTCCTTGGAAATCTAGAGACCGCCGGTTTGGCCTTGATCAGGAACTTTTTGTTTACATCCTTGATGCAGTCTTCCTGATTGCTGTCCCAGGCCTTCTGAGCTGACTTGATGTTCAACTCCCCATATTCTTCAAAATTAGGCAATTTTAGGAGATCATCAAAGTAAACTCCATCCAGTCTGATTACT
Organism: Taxus wallichiana var. yunnanensis; assembly: GCA_018340775.1. NCBI lineage: Eukaryota > Viridiplantae > Streptophyta > Pinopsida > Cupressales > Taxaceae > Taxus > Taxus wallichiana. The sequence goes on from CM031237.1 coordinate 576,450,159, forward strand.
ACCTCACCAGACTGACTCTTCACAGAACGAGAAGCCGAGTCATAACTGGATGCACAAGCTAAAATGAATTCCGGACATTGGGCGGACATGGGAAAACCCGCTGCGAGAGGCAAGCCACTGTCAGCTATAGCTTTCATCCATGGAGTTTGGGAGGAACTCCTCACCCTACTCCAAAAATCTTCCATGTCTATATTTCCGAGTTCAGTGTCTCTGATGTCATAGTTGCAATCAATGTATGATGGAGATTCCGGCTTCTTGAACTTGTATTTCATTCTGCCAGACTTCTCAGCCTTTTCCTGAGATGGACCAGGGTCCGACATGAAGGACGTTGAATGAAGAAAGGTTCGAAGCTCAGGAGATGTTGGCCACACTGAAAATCTCGATCTGCTGAATATGCTGAAAGAACAAAAAGAGTCGACATGGCTTGAGGAGGATGTCGGAATATCCTGAAAGTCCGATGTGTTGAAAATGTCGGAACTTCTGAAAAACCCGACACACTTGGTAATGCCGGAACTTTGGGAAAGCCCGGCACGTCTGATACTGTCGGAACTCAGGGAAAACCCGACGCTTGCGTTGATGACGGGAACTCCAGGAAACCCACACTCACTTTGTGGAGATCGGAACTTTGAGAAACCTCGACGCCTCAAACTTTTGATACACTTCGGGTCTTCGACTCTGCAAAACAATCTTCAAAACCCGAGAAGAAAAACAGGGTTTTCATTGAATTCAAAACATGCAATCTCCTTTTTGTCATTCATGTTCCATGCATATAATAAAACTTGGAAGAAATAGCACCAAGTGGTAGTCTCGAAGAGATAAACCCTAGAACCTAAAACCCTTTTCAAAATAACTCCGAAAGAAGAAGAAGGAAGGAAAACCCTCAAAACCCGGTGAAAATTGAGAAGAAACCGCGTGCAATCGATCGTAAAAAACCAAGAACAAAGAAGGGAGAAAGAAATACCTTGATCGGAGAAATGGAAAATCAAAATAGGTGATTCAATCGGGCAAGGCGAGTGTCGGGGTTTCGAAATCGGAAGAGCATGCGCGAAAAATCCACGAATTAAAAATAAGTCCGTAGTAAATGGCGTGGAAATCCGCGTATTTATAAGAAAATTGGCAATTAATACACTTGGGCTCAAACGCGTGCCAATTCACGCAAACAACTCGGCATGAATGCCATGTCGGCATGTTTGAGAGGTCCGAAAAACCCGACACGAGGGGACTTAGTGCAATCGGGTTTCGGGTATCGGAAAGCATGAGGCGTGAAAACATGAGGTGTTTAGATGTTACATAGCTCAAAAAACCCGATCAAGGACTAAGCGGACTTCGGTAAGACATCGGAAGCATGAAAGCATGTAAAACATGTTTTAGGTAAGGCATGTTCCGATGCGCTAAAAGAGAGAATGCAAAAACCCGATTTTCACAATAGGAAGCGGGTTTCGGGTTTGGAAGACACAAGACATAAAGCATGTTAAAACTCAGTGCAGTTGGCCCTTGAAAACCCGAAAACCCAAATTAGGACAAAGAAAAAACTAAATGTTATCATTGAGGCCATAATGGAAAAAGAACTTTCAAAAATTTCGTATGGGTTATCTAATCGTTTTAGAAGGATGGAAGAATAAGGATCTGTGTAGACTACAGGGGCCTCAATGCAATAAGTGTCATTGATCCTTTTCCTATACCCTTTACTAAAGAAATTATAGAGGGAGTAGCTAGGCACGAGGTCTACTCTTTCATGGATGGGTTCTCGGGGTGTCACCAAGTGAGAATTGTAATGGAAGACCGAGAAAAGATAACTTTTTCCACCGAATGGGGAATTTTTTCCTACATAGTTATGCCTTTTGGATTAAAGAATGCGCCTACTATGTTCTTGCACATCGTGATACAATCATTTCAGGACTTCATCCATAAATTTCTTCAAATTTACCTAGATGAATGGACTATGTATGGGCTGGTAAAAGACCATTGTTACAATTTGAGGTTGATGTTTGAGATATGCAAGAAATTGAGGATATCCCTCAATATTAAGAAATGTGTCTTTGCCACTCCATTTGGAACCATGTTAGGACATATTATATGTAAGGAAGGCTTACTTATGGATACCACCATAGTTTTAGTTATTGTGGGATTAGGCAAGCCTACTAGTCAAATAGCAGTGTGCATATTCCTTGGAAATATGGGATACTATAGGAAATTCATCAAGGGGTATGCCGAGATCACAGCACCATTGGAGGAATTGTTAAAACACAAGAGTTCCTTTCATTGGGGAGAGGCACAACAAAAGGCATTTGACACTTTTAAGGATAAACTTGTCACTTTGTGCCCATACTACACTTTCCTTCTTGGGATAAGCCTTTCCATGTGCATGTTGATGCCTTAGGAACAACCATGGGAGTAGTACTAACACAACTTGGTGAGGGGAGTGTTGATCACCCCTTGTGTTTTACAAGTAGGAAGTTGACAAAGGCGAACAAAATTACACAACTACTAAGCATGAGGCATTGTCAATGATCTATGCACTACATAAGTTTAGAAAATACCTATTGGAAACACCTTTTATATTCTATATAGACCACATGGAATTGAAATACTTGGTAAACAAGCCCATTTTGCAAGGGCACATATGTCGTTGGGTCCTATTATTCCAAGAGTTTGAGTTCACAATGGTTGTAAAACCAGGGAAGAGAAATTCAGGGCCTGACCACTTATCAAGGATTGACTCAAGGGAGGACACATAAAGCATTGAGGATACCATGCTAGATGTGCAACTATTTAGGTTGTGGTGCATACCCTTAGACGTGGAAGATATCACAATATTATTGAAAATTGGTGTGGCGCCAGACATGATGAAGGCTCTGGAGAGGAAGCACATAGCAATACACACAATGCCCTACATGTTTATTAGTAGAGATATATATAAGTTAGGATGTGATGAGGTTCTGTGTCGATGCATATTGGAACATGAGCGTGTGGCAATTATGGAGGAATCACTGCTGGGATTGCGGAAGGACACTATGTAGGAAATGCAACTACTACGAGAAGATTCTAATGGTAGGGATTTGGTAGAAACCATCTACCGAATTGTAATGAGTTTTTCAAGGCTCGTGACCATTTCTAGTGCATTAGAAAACTTGGAAAGAGGGATGAAATGCCCTTGAGACCAATAGCCAGTGCTAAACCATTTGAAAAATGGGCAATCAACTTATTAGGGCCAATTTTTCTAGCCACGCGAAGGACTAGTTTACCAGACAAGATGGGAAGAGGCAGTGCTTATAAAGGATGGCACTACAACAAAAACTACTATATTTTTATGGGAAAACATAATCAGTAGGTATGGATGTCCTTTGAGCTTGACTAGTAATAGGGGTACACATTTTCTCAATGAAACAATCAAGATTTTACTAGTAGAATTTATGGTGGCCCATCACAAGACTACCCCCTATCATCCACAGGAAAATGGAACTACTAAGGAATTTAACAAAATACTAAGTCACACATTGACTAAGATATATGACATGAGAAGAAAAGATTGGGATGAAAAAGTATTATTCATTCTATGGGAATACATGTAAAACTACAAAATATTGAACAAGGCCACACGTTTCAAATTGGTGTTTAGAGAATAGGTTATTTTTATAGTTGAATTCATGTTACCATCACTATGTATATAACACATGTAGGAGGATTGGTTGATGAAAAAGAACTCGAAGAAAGAATTGATAAGTTAATGCAGTTAGATGAGAGGTGATCACTTGTTAGATGGAGTCAGAAGACTAAAAAATATTGACAAAAGACATGACATGATCACCATATAACAAAAAGTAGTTTGAGGTTAGGAAGATGGTTCTATTGTATGATTCCAAGTATCCGCACCATCCTGGGAAGTTGAAAGTCCATTGGTTAAGACCATACATCATCTCATACATCATTGATTCAGGTGCTTGTCAATTACAAGTGCTAGATGGGATGAGATTACTAAGTCATTTCAATGGGAGTAGGTTGAAGCCCTACTATAAATAAGTCTTCTTGGTGTTTCTAAATAAGGTAGTATTTTTAGTTAGCTTAGGATTTACCTCTATGCTTGCTTTTTCTTTTCTTGTGTTTCCATTTCTCGTTTCTTTTTCCATTCTTTCATTATTTACACCTTGTGTGCCGGTAACCACATTATTTTTCTAAGGTTGTGTATGTGTAGAGGACCACACATCTATTTTAGTGTGGGGTGGAGTCATGAAAAGTAAAGTATAAGACAATAGTAAAAGTTGAATGGCCCAGTAGAAGGAAGTGCATAAGGTTGAGAAAGCACATGGGGAAATGGTGGATAATGAATTGAGGTGTCAAGAAGGCTATAAAAGGACCACCTCAAAAGGATGAAGAGTGCAGGAAAAACATGAGGTAGGTGAGGGAAAAATTAGGTAAAGGACATAAGAACTACCTTCGGCTCTGTAGACATGCACGTAAGAGTATTCATTCGATTGAATTTTTCTTGCCAAAAGGTTGTAGAAGGTTTTTCATGCAAGATTGGGTGCATGGGTAAGGGCGCTTAAGGTCGGCCTAGTGGAAAAATCTGCATTTAATGCTAAGTACATTGGTAGGTGGTATAGAATTTATTACTAGAGAGGAGAAAAAACTATAAGTATGAAGTTGGGCATGTTATTATTTACCTTGATTTTGCAAGTTAGAGCTCTTGTAAACTAGGGCATCCAGAGAAATTTGTGCGAAGGAAGAAGAATCATAAAGATCTAAGTGCGTGACTAGGGTTAATCTGCAAACCAGAGTGGAAGGAGTACATGGGCATGGGGAGAGTTATTTTTAGAATACACTTTGTCTTATGGAAGAAGTTGTTCCTAGTTAGGGTTTGATAGCTAGGGCAAGGAAGAAGGAGGATTCTTCATGGAGTGGAGCCTTAGAGTTGAGAAGGGTAGTATATTAGAATAAGAAGGATGGATTTAGGTTATAGCCCAAAAAGAAAACAAGGAACCAAAGAAGGTGACTGTCTCACCAAAGAAATAGAAGGGCAAGGGAAAACAAAACAAATAGTTACCGCCATTGGCAATAATGAAGAATGGTATGTAGAAATGCAATACCCAAATGGAGTATTGTTGGGGAATGAGTGGGTGTCACACTTGAGACAAATGTCCATGAGCGATTATAACTATTGCATGAGCACTATTGAGAAAGAAATAATATTGGAACTAGTTCTTCCAACTAACAAGAGGACACCAGATGGAATGCCAATATATAGCGATGAAGTGAAGGTAAATTTGGAGAAGGTAGGGCTGTTGTAACTATATGAGTTGCCTTATTTTGGCAAGCCCGAGTGGCTATATCAGTGGTTCATGTCGCGTGTACATGAAGACCACTTCTATTTTATAGGCCGTAAGATACGCATAACTCCTCAGCTTATATCTAAGTTCACTGGCCTAAATTGTGAAGGAGAATCCATAGACAATGACTTGGATGTTAAGGAGGTTGTATGCACCCAAAATTATATGTAATGTATAGTTGGAAATGGGTTATGAAACCCCAATGATGATTCATATCTCTTCACAAGGTGTTCAGAATCTAGAAAAGCTCGCCAAGTATACATTTGCATCCTAAAAATCCTTGTCCAAATTTTACATGTTTTGTTCTAACCTCTACCCCCTTTTCCTTGCATTTTAGTCTTTAAGTTACAGGACCTCCGCCTGCCTTGGCGGTAGTCCATGACCACCGCCGGAGGACAGGGTAAGCGGTCCTGTAATCACTACCTTACACAAGGTGGTGGTTTTGTGCATTTTTTCCAGAACGTTCCGACGATTTCGTCAAACGTAAAAATTCAATTTACATCTGCATTTCTCAACCACTCTTGCTTGCATTTATGTTTTGGCACACTGTAAATAGTGATTTCTCTTTGTTTATAATAGAAGAGTTTAATTTAGAATTACCCTCTAGTAAATCCAAATGCTATAAATACCTAGCTTGTTTACAAGAAAATGGCCCCTCTTCCTCTATGAATTATTATTCAATGTGTTTTGAGGTTCTTCCATAAGTTTCAATAGGTTTAGATTTTGTATGAATTCTCAGCCTCTCAGTTCAAGGCTCCTTCCTCCTTTCTACTTTAGAGATCACTTGATCTTCACACTTTCATTTTTCTCCATTGCTATCCTACACAGTCAACTTAGCATAAGATAGTTTCAGTTCTAGATTAGAGTTCATTTGATAATCTTAGAGTTGTAGGTTGTTGTTTTGTCATAAGAAATAGATCCTAGAATTCTTGGTATATTTGTGTTGTATCCCCACAATAAATCCTACTAGGAATTACATAGTCAAGCTCTATTCACTTGCACTATCCCTCTCTTACTTGCATTTTATTTAGTTTATATCCAAAGCTTCCATTGTTTGAGTATCTTCTTTTGCTGACGCTATCACATTCACACTTTTCTTGATTCACAAGAACACGAAGGAACAAAGAGATCACACTGAGGGGACAAGTCATGACACAACTGGATTTACCACTGCTCTATAAAATTCTAGGTTTGAACTATCAAAGTTGTAGTTACAATATATCAAATAGAGTAGCAAATCATTTTATTTCGAGTAAAGCTCACTTTTAGTATTACTTTGTGGGAATGATATATTCTAGAAGATGTGATTTATTCCTCACTTCGAGGTAAGATTGAAGGTCTTTCGATTAAACTAGTTAGTTATTTAAATATTTAGGATAAATTCACAAGTGCACAAGAAAATAACTATATCAAGCTAACTTGCTTGTTTTAATTTGTTATTAGATTAATTTTCTATTATCGAATATATTAGAATAGATGCTCTTTTAATTTCATTCAAATATAATATTGAAAATACAAAAATAAAAGGAATATAAGCATAGTGTAGATATATCTTTCATAGTTAGTTTACTTCTTTTAGTTTAAATTTGATCATCTCTTACATGACAATTACGGGACCTAGAGAGCCCAGGGATTACGTATTTGAACCGGTAGTACCTCAGCCAAATCTCTTCACAACATTAACAGATATAGATCAAGGGCTTAGGATTCAAGTCTTTCAAATGACAATAAACCTACAAGTAATTAGTGAACAATTGAGACAATTGAATATTGAAGATGACAAAGCATACACATTATGGTCAAGTCAACCCAACTATAGATTGCCTTGATAGGATATCCACATGACCATACAAGAACTCGAAAGAGAAAAAATATTTGGTTGTGATCCATTAGTTCCATAACCAAATGCAAGAGACCTTCTCATCGACATAGACACAAGCTTACGTATACAAGTTTCTAGAACACCCGTAAGGTATTAGAAGATCACACAACTCCTGATATTAAACATAGAAGCTGAAAAGGCTTATGACTATTGGATAGTCAAAATAAGAGATTGATTCTTCACATGACCATAATAGGTCCACAACAACCACAATCTCATGGTTGTGATCCCCAAGTCCCATAACCCAATGAGCCTACTGGTCAGTTAAGTATTGACACTAGTTTTCGAATGCTGGTATTTAGATCCTCACCACTCCCACCATATATCATAATGTAATTTTCCGCATTAAACATAGAATCCAATCAAGTGAATATTTTCTGGGCTAGACCAAAAACCACCCATAGTTTCTTATAAATCCACTACACCTCTCACTACCATTTTCCATGACCTTGTCTGGAAATATACACAAAGCACCTACAGGCCACTTTCCATGTATCCAATAACCAATAGATAGGATCTCGGCAGAGCTCGACATTAATTGGAGCCTTCGAGTAAGCTATTATATCTAAATGATCCATTACACCAATTAGGTTAGGAGAGATTTCTTTGCCTTAGATTCATAGATCCCTTTATTGCGTGTTGAGGATATAAGATTTCCCAACTAGTTTGTTTATATCCACATATATTCCATTCCCACCAGCTGTCTCGGCATGACCTTGGGAGGTTAGTACGAAGAAGGGCTAATTTTAGATTTTCATACTTGTATGTCACTTTTCTATCATACAAAATTGGTGAACCCGATGAAATAAATAATTGTTGCCCCCTTTTATTTTCATTTCTTTCATCCACCTTCACTCTTTCCCATTATTTGGTAGGTATTTACATACCCCCCGACTAAGTCAGGATATACGATGCATATGGCATACCTCTCTCAGTCTCAAAGCATATTATGGTCAAAAAAATAGACAACCATCGCCCTCACTTTTCTGCATGGGCTGAAAACTATTCAAATAATTACTTGTCATCACAAAATCCTCCTCAAATAACTAGCTCTAGTTCTTCATTCTCAATTGAGGAGTTGGATCAGCTCACACAAACAAAACAACCACAGAGCCCTTAGGCTCTAACAATATGATGTTTACCGAGAATCCATTTCATCTCCTCGGTTTTGTTCGGACCACAAATCAATAGACAGTCATATCCACTCCCATTTTTGGATGAGGAGTATTTAGCACACTACCTAGAAGTCCCTTGAATAAAGCTTCCAAAACATGTACCCACATAGGAAGTTTTGCAAAACACAACTGACCCCCTTCACCCTAAAACACCCCATTCCTCCAATAAAAATAATCTTTGAAGCTTGGTAATGTAATGATCAATTCATTATTTAAATATCTTATTTAAATAATATCTACACAAATAGTTCATTAGAAACCTCACAAAGCTAAATCAAGGTCATCTCGGACCTTTCTTGAGAAGGTTAGAGGATTAGAACTTGCTCAAAAATCAAAAATCAATTTTGGGCCTACAATCCCTCAACCCTCTTGCATCATCACAAGAAGCTCCCGAGTTGACCTCCTGGGATAATGAACAAGCTAATGAAATCGGGATGCCTCCTCAACATTCATATAACTATCCTAGGAAACACCAACTTGAACCATTTTCAAACGTGCTCTAGTTTATGATACCTCCACTTAGTTAAGCAAATAGACCCCATACCATTACCCCTGCTCCTCCCTAAACTTGAACATTTATTCAAAATCACCACGGGAGAGACATGGATTCTCCTCTCCTGAATGTTCATCTCAACCATAGAGATTTCCTTATGAGCCAATTCAAATACATAATTATGCATCCAAGGAAGGAGATTCCAGGATCTTCTCCCTCGGTCAAGCCTTCCCTGACCATCATTTTGATCTATCCAAGAAAAGAGGAGTGTGCATGCAAACTATGCACCTCAAAATATTTAAAATAACAGAAGATTTTACCATTAGTTGGTGATCCTCTTACAATTTTCCTAAACCCATCAGGGAGGAGACCTCCAAATTCACATATCAAGGCTTATGCCACGAATGAAATCCAAGAATTACAACATCGACTTTCTTGTTATTTCATTTTATCATTATTTTAAAATCCATTGTTTATCTTGCTCCTTATTGACTATATCCAACATTTTGTACCTCCATACACCCATTCAAAAACTCATAAAACCTATTCAAATCACCCAATACCTCATCCTAACCAACTAAATCCTTTGTGTAATCACAAAGGAGAGCCAAAATATTTTGTGATGTTTTCAAATCTCACAATAACCTCTACTCATACCTAACCACGTGCTCACCCATGGATCGATGGAACTATGTGACTTTTCCCATTCCTTAAATAGAGACCTATCCACCTAATTTTACCTCACCCTCAATCACTTATGATGACCTACTCGAGACCTTTATCGGACTCGAACCCGTGCAGAACCAGAACAAGTATGATCCATTTGACCCAAATGGAAATTAATCACTCCCATTCTATTCTAATGCTTCAGGACCTGTTTAGATTAGATCTATTTTCTTATTGTGTTTTTAAGTGAGATACCAAATCATTTCAAAATAACAATAGGATTTACCTTGTTTTCAACATTAAAAAACAAGCTTAAAAAAACTGACATTATCTAGAAATATCACACTTCTCGGATCTAGCTCACGATAGGCATTTCACTTCCCATATTGTTTAATTCTTTTTGGTGGTCTTGCTTTCATTACACGGTAGTTCCTCCGAGATAAAAGGAAGCTCTCACATTTAGCTATGGATTTGAAATTCATAACGGAACAAACCCATCAACTGAAATTTGAACAGTATTTTCCTATGCCCATTACCCTATTTGTTTCATCAATAATTCAAGGAAACAATCTAAGAAAAGGTGAAACACCACTCCCATTTTCGGATGAGGAGTATTTAGTGTGCTACGGTAGAAGTGAAAAACACTTCCAAAATATGTACCCACCTATAAGGAAGTTTACAAATGTAACACTTTAGATACCCTACTCCAAGAAAACACCCCATTCCTCCACCTATGGGAAATAATCTAAATTAAGCTTGGAAGGGTAATGATCAATTCATAATAGGTCCATACACCTCTACAACCTCAAGGTATACAAAACTTCCATTAAGGAAAAACACTATGTCTTCACCAATCGAGGTCATCTCACCTTAGTTGAGAAGGTTAGAGGATTAGAAATTGCTCAAGTAAATCAAAATTCACACTTTGGGCAAGTAGGAATTCCCAAAAATTCACATCATCCTAATGTCCAAGTTGAAATCCTCACAAATAGGCATGTTAGGCATGCCTCCTCAACGCCATATAACTATCCACAAAAAACACCAACGTAGAGCTACGTTTTCAAATGCCGCTTTAGTTGAAGGTATGATACCTCCCGACTTAGCACCAAACATCCAGGATACCAGGATAAAATTGATGCTTCTCCCTACTTAAACATTTATTAAAATCACCATAGGGAGACATGTTCTCCTCTCTTGGGATGTTCACTCAACCATTAAGGATTTCCTTATGTCCCTGCAAATACATATGTAATGCCATATCAAAAACCCATTCCAACTCCACCCCTCATCATCTAATCACCATCGATGGTTTGAAACCTATGTGGTAGGGACTTACTCAAGATATTTAAAAGAGCCTCTGGGATTCACCATAGAAGTGTCATGCTTCTAAGACCTCTTCCCGATTTTCTAAAATACAAAGGGAGGAAGATCCTTATGCACATATCAAGGCCTATGCCATGGACATTTGAGAATTGATCCCTTATTGGTTATTGCTAAGATATTCCCTAAAACCTTAGAGGGTATTGCCCTTGATTGGTATTCTAGACATTGCAATGCCTCGATACACTCATTCAAACAACTTGTATTAGAATTTATCAAAGCTTTTGATATGAACAAATTGTTAAGAACAAGAATCAATTGAATTCTCACATATTAAACAAGAACACAATGGTGTCATATTTCGATGCTCATTTTATTCAAAGATGGCGTTTAGTCCTCTACTCATCACCTAAGTGATCCAAACATGGATTAGATGGAACTATATGATTTATTCCTTCATTCTCTCAATAGAATAGAGAATAAAGAAAGAAGTCCAAAGTTCCCATTAAGGACTTATGATGAAGTAATCAGAGTGCCCTCTGAATCGATCAGCGGAAATAGACATCGGTTATCCAGACATATGGAACAAACGGGAAGTTAATCACTCTCAATCAAAACACTATGACCTATCCTAATGCTAGGAATACCAATCAAGGACCCAAGATTCTTAACAAAAACCGTGGGGTTACAACAGATGGAGTAACATACCAGTTAAAAGGGAAAATGTCATAAACATTTCACCACCCATTAAAATCGAGCAAATAACAACTTTACTCCAACAATCAATCACGGTGGATTTTAATTCATCCATCATGATAACAACAAAAAAAAAATGACAAAAATCTAGACACAAGGTCCAAATCAAACCCAAATGGATATCAAAATCAAAACCAAGGCAACAACCCTCAAAATTTTAACTCTAACAACCAACAACCTAATCGGGTTTTGGACCACAACAGGTTTCAAATCAACAACCTCGAAACTATAATCCCAACTTGTATTGTGGTTTCCACAAGATTCAAGGCCATGATACTAGGACTTGCATGTACTACAATAAATTCATGCAACATTTTCTAGAAGACCAAAGACAACTCTTTATAGATATGTTTTTAGCAAATTCTGACAGTACCCATGCCAAACACTTATACGGGAGTAGTTTCCCCTCAAAATGCACCCCTCAATATTTTTAATGATCCACTCCCAAATCACTCTAACAATAACAGGTTAGATCTAAATGGGATGAATAAGGGTGTTATGATAGGAAATAATGATCATGAAGCCTCAACTTCATTAAATCCACTAGTCGCACCCCAATTAGGAACTTGACCACAAACCAAGATAGTTGGTCTAGTAGAGTTAGATACTAAGCTACACGTAGAAACCATAACAAGAACATGAGATTATTATTCTCAACTAGTTCCAAACTATCCATTAGAACCAGACAACATTCAATAAACATTAGTAAAACCCATAGGTGCTTACGATCTAATTAATGACCTAACAAAGACCTTCTCTCACATTTCATTCTTGGATTTGTTGAAGAACTCTCCCGCCCATAGGGCTGCTCTCTTAGAAGCATTAGGTCTTGGTCATCTAATTAACATCACTCCTCCTACCTAAAACACAAGTAAACCATGTAGACTTTGATGTCTACCCTCCAGGAAGCCCAGATAGGGATACTTTGAGTTTATATTTGATATAAGTAAAATGCCAACACAATGCTGAAATTACACATAGAGGTGACCTAACCTTACATTTACAGGTATGGGTTTACAATAATTATGTTAAGCGTATGCAATGATTGATGATGGGGTAGTAGTTAACATAGTCCCCTTTTCTTTTCTTCAAAATCTAGGATATGGAGAAACAAATTGTTCCACAACACGAAATACGCTAAGAGGTTATGATAACCTCAAGGCCACTTCAATTGGGACCATAGTTTTACCAGTCACCTTAGGACCCAAGACAATCCTCACCAAATTTTATATTATAGATCAGGAAACCAACTATAATATGATCCTCGATCGACCATGGATACATCACATGAAGGCAATCCCTTCCACGTTATTCCAGGAAATAAGATTTTTACACCTAGGAAATATATTTATGGCACAAGGTGACCCAAAACCATTTGATATACACCTAGAAGATTTGAAGAAGAGACCATGTGTTCACTCTAAGTTTGAACTCCCAACAAATCAACTTAACAAACCAATCAATTCAAAACCAGAAGAAAAATTGATACCTACAATAGAATTAGAAATTACAAATCTAGTCAAGGCATTCTAATACTCAAAAATGAGACTAATGTCATAGAAATGGTATCATTAGGGACTACCACAAAAATTGTCAAGTTACTAGAGAAATATCTACCTATTCTCCTACCATTTGATTCCATGGGTATGGGATACACCCTAGGAATTGGTTCCCTTCCATCAGACGAAGTTTGTATGGTAGAAGTAACCAAGGCAAAAGAAACAAATGCAAGGAATGTCCCAACATCCATTTTTCCAAGAAAATATTGGACTCTCCACTTCGATGGAGCTAGATGTCATTTTGGAGCTAGGGCAGGTGTGATCTTTACTTCTCCCGAGGGAAAGATCCTACCTTTTTCCTTTAAGTTAAACTTTGAATGTAAAAACAACGGGGCTGAGTATGAAGCCCTCCTTCTTGGCCTCATCATAGCCAAAAGGATGGGTGTTGATAACATTAGAGTGCTAGGAGACTCGCAACTAGTCACAAACCAAGTCTCTGAGGTATATGAGACTAGAGATGAACACTTACAACTCTATAAATGATGGTATTAGATCTAACCAAAGGATTTGACTTCATATCAATCAAAGCAATCCCATGAGAACAAAACCTTCTCACTGATTCAATAACAACCTCAGATTCTTGTTTCACTCCAAGCAGTGAGTTGGAAAATATAAGTTTCATGGTATCACTTCATACTGAACCATTGGTGCATAAAATACCAACAAACCTAATCTTGACACATATAGAAGATGAGAATGAGTTTTCTATCCTAGATCACTTTGATAGTGATAGAGTCACTCTTGAATATCTAAATGCCTATGCAGAGCTACATCTCACTCATCACATAATATATTTTTCCCTAATCCCACATTCCTCTTCCTATTTTGGGAATCCCATGATAGAATCTCCCCTGCAAAAGAATCTCAATATCTACGAGGTAGAGAATGGAGAAAGTTTGGAACTACCTTCGCCCCACCTGAATTTGAAGAAGGCAACACTTCCTTAATCGAAGAAACAATTGACATAAATATTGGAACGAAGGAAGAACCAAAGATTTTGAAGTTGGGATCCTCGTTAACTCTAGAAGAGATAGAAATACATACTCATATCCTTAAGGAACATCAAAGGCTTTCGCATTTAATTACAAAGAAATGACAGGAATTACACCACATATCACGGTACATAATCTTGTCACCAAACCAGATGCAAAGCCAATTAAGCAAAATTTGAGACCAATGAAACCAAAAGTGGCTCTCATGGTGAAAGAAGAAGTAATGAAACTTCTCCGGTGGGATTCATCAAACCAATCAACTATTCACAATGGGTATCTAATATCATCCCTGTTCTAAAAAAGAATGGGAAGATACACATTTGCATAGACTTTCTAGGGACATTAACAAAGCTTGTCCCAAAGATGACTTCCCATTACCATCCATTGACATTATTGTTGATGCAACAACTAGATTTGAGATTTTGTCTCTCATGGATGGATTCTCGAGATATAATCAAATCAAAATATCTAAATAGATCAAGCCAAGACCACATTTATAACTCCTTGGGGAACTTATTGTTACGTTGTCATGCCATTCGGTCTTAAGAATGCCGGTACTACATACCAGTGGGTAATGACATACATATTCCATGACCTTATTCATAAAATTGTGGAATCCTACGTGGATGACTTGTTGGCCAAGGCCAAGAAGCGTTGTGATCACCCAAAAGTACTCCGTATCATTCTCTCATGATTGATCAAATATGGCATCACATTGAACCCATAGAAATGCGTATTTGGTGTGACAGGAGGCAAACTTCTAGGTTACATTATATCATCACGAGGGATTGATGTTGATCCAACCAAAATCTGGGTTGTTCTTGAAATGATTCCACCATCAGATGAGTCTGGTATTAGATCATTTCTTGGGAAACTTGGTGCAATTCGAAGGTTCATTCCAGACTTAAGTTTTGTTGTTCATCCAATCAACAATTTATTAAAGAAAGATTATAGCATTGATTGGATAGAAGAATGCAACGAGGCCTTCGAAGTAGTTAAACGCTTCTTGTTGTCTCCTCCCATGCTAATGCCTCCTAGACCAGATCATCCTTTGATCCTGTATTCACGGCTACTGATGTCTCGCTAGCCTACATGTTGGCTCAAGAAGATAATGATAAACGAGAACATGTGTAGTCTATTTCATTAGCCGAGATGACATTGCTTGATTATGAAACACATTATACACAGGTAGAAAGAGAATGCCTTGCCATAGTCTTCATAATGAAACGTTTAAGACATTACATGTTAAATCAAGAAACAAGGGTCATTGTAAAGACAAATCATTTACGGACATTCCTCACACAAGGGTCTTTATCTAAAAAGTTGGACATTTCATAACCTTAATGGGTGAGTTTGAATTAACATTTGTAAACTAGAAATCCATTAAGGGACAAATCATTGCAGACTAGTTAGCTGACAATCCGTTAGATGGAGGTGATCTGGTAGATCTAGACTTTCCCGATGAATGCATATATTTTGTCAAAACTAGACCCCCATCTCTATATGTCCTTGGTACACTTGACATCATCAATTTTATCATGGACCATACATACCCAAAGGTGCCACATCACAAAAAAGAAGGTGGTTACGCATTATCACTACTAAATATGTTATTTTAGAACAAGTGCTCTATCGTAAAGCCTTCGATGGAATGCTTTTAAGATGTGTTGACACAAAGAATCCAAAAATATTCTTTACGAATCCCATAGTGGGATATGTGGAGGCCACTTTGGTGGTCATGCCACTACTTGTAAAATACATCAGATGGGCTATTTCTGGCCCACTCTGGAACATGATGCAGTAGAATTTGTGTGCAAGTTCCATAAATGCCAAGAATTCTCCCATGAGATTCACATGCAACACAAGCTCTGCAACCAATCACAACCCCATGGCCCTTTTCCACATGGGGCCTAGATTTGATAGGGAAATTCTCTCCCTCATCAATATATGGCCATAACTTTATAATCACGGCCACATAATATTTTACCAAATGGGTAGAGGCCATGCCTCTCACCACCGTACTAGGTTCTGTAATCGCTAAGTTCATTTTGAATCAAATCATTTGCATAGGTACGGTGTCCCATAAGTCATTATCTCAGATAATGGCACATCCTTTAAGAATGATGAGGTCCATGAGTTATGTAGTAAATTCAAGATAAACCATCATACGGCCTCTCTTTATTACCCTCAAGCCAATGGACAAGCTGAAGCCACAAACAAAACATTAAAATCTATTCTCCTCAAAAAAGTTAAGGAGAAAAACAAGATTTGCATTTAAAATTATACCTGGCCTTGTGGGTCCATCAAACCTCAATAAGAACACCAACAGGGGAAACCCCTTTCTCATTAGTATTTGGGGTAGAATTAGTTCTCTTGCTTGAGGTCAAAATACCTAGTCTCGCATCTCATTACAAGGGATTTTGGGAGAAGAAGCCTATAGAGAGGCACGCCTCTCTCAACTAGAAAGCCTTGATGAGGCCAGGATAAATGCTAAACAATGGCACAGAGCCTATGCTGACCGGATGTGCTGGAAATATAACAAAAAGTTCTACGAATGAGAAATATATGAGGGAGATCTAGTTCTAAGACTAGACAGATTCGGATTGATAAGAAAACCGGTAAGGAAGGAAATTCCAGCCCAAGTGGTTGGGCCCATATCAAGTCATGAAAGACTAAGAAAATGTGTGTATCTCTTGTGTACATTAGAAGGTGAGGAATTCAATGAAACTATCAATTCCTTACATCTTAAACGGTTTTACGCATAGGTCATCAACATCACCATTTGTATATTATATCTACCTACATTGCATTTAATCACTTAGTTGTTTCATTTTGTTCACTCATTTCATAAATTTTGTGGTCAAGGAACTTATTCTTAAGCAATTCATTATAAGCTTATGAAAATATTGGCAAAATCATTCAAATCATATCTCTTCAATTTTCATAATATCATCAAATAGTTTTGAAATCATTTCATCAATTCGACAGACAAAGTCTTGACAAAAACCATACCAAGGCCTGCATACTTGGTCATACTCATTCTTTTCTACTAGGTTAAGTTGTTCTTACCTACGGTCTATTCTAGAAGCTTCTTGGTGTCACATCTATCCTTCTTACATCTCTTTGAAACAAGGATACTCCAAAATCACAAATCAGAAATGTCAAATTAAATAAAAATACTAAACAAAATAGAATATTTTATTTTACACACTTCTTTTCCCCACCAACCTTCAATGATGAGCCCGCATCTCTTACTAGTGATACGAGGTTGAGAAAGGAAAGAAGTTCCCTTACTCGCCTATGTCTTGCCTTTGGTGATGAGCCCATGCTTCCTACCAGTAGCATGAGATAGGGCGTAGGGGGTCCATTCATGTAAATCAATGAATCTTAGCATTTTAAAAATGCAAAGAAAATGTGTTAAGTGAAATTAAGTATCCAAATTCCAAAGAGATCAAATCCTCAAAACCAGATTTTGTCAACCAAGTTGCCATCCATGGATCTAAGTCTAGATAAACTGGAAAGTAAGTTGCATTCTAAACTATGTAGTAGTTTCAAGTAAGAGTAAGTACGCAAGTCTAAATTTGATTTCATCAATACCTTGTCTTTCTCTCATCATTTTCATTCATTCAAACTCATAAATTTTTGCCCCTTCCCAACTCTTGGTGTTGAGCCCTTGCATCTTACTAGTTGTGTGGAGTTAGGAGTGGGGCAAGTTCATCTCATTATCACTATATATTCATCATGTTTTTCCAAAACAAGAAGAAGCTACGAACATTTCCCAAAGAAGCCAAAAGTTCAGTACGACAATATGTTTGCATCATCATGTGTCAGCATTACAAAAGAAAATAAAAGAGAAACATTTTGTTCAACACTTGTTATCATTTGTCATCCATTGCATACATTCTGAAAAGCATATAAAAGAAAAAATTCCAAAAATAACATCTAGTGTACACATGAGAAACAAACCACAAAAAAACCCTAGATACAAGATCTAGATCTAGAAGATATATATATATATATATATAATCATGTTTTACATACAATACCATCATGCACTAGGCATGGTCAAAATGTTCAAGCACAAAATACCAAAAACAAAAATCATACATGCCTCACAAAATGGAGACTAAGCAATAAAGGAACTCTACCTAACCACCCTTTCAAGGCCCATTATGACCACTCTAGTTACAAATTTCTTAGGATTTCTTCTCAAAAGCATTCAAAATATAGCAAAAAGCTAAGCCTTGAGCAAAATACCATTTCGAAGCTCATTCTAATTCAATCAAACTCAAAAACGAAAAGAGTGATCACCATGGACCCAAAGCTCAAAATTACCAAATCGATACACGCAAATGAATAGGAAAATGAGCTCATTTTGTATATATATATAAATTCTAACCTTGTTTTAAATGTTCTTTCCTAGAGTTTGAATGTCGACAGAGGTAAGTTCTTATCCCCGCGCAAATGGTAAGTCCTCATTTCATTTTAATTTAGTATTTATTTTTAAATTTATTTTATCTATCTGCACTTGAGTTCCTTTTTCATTTTGTAGATAGCGGGAATTTGGATGGAAAATTTTTGGCACACGGGTGTGTCAGGTATAGCTTCTAACTCCCCATTTCGGGACCACCATACTCAGACCCACCTTTTTACACCTCTTCATGGTTAAAACACATCTCTGAGGGGGAAATATGTACGTACCCAAAATTGTATATAATGTATAATCGAAAATTGGTTATGAAACCCCAATGATGATTCAAATATCATTGCAAGGTGTTCGGAATTTAGAAAAGGTCACCAAGTATACATTTGCATCCTAAAAACCTTGTCCAGATTTTGCATGTTTTGTTCTAACCTCTGCCCTTTTTCCCTTACATTTTAGTCTTTAGTTACAGGGACCGCCTTGCCACGGTGGCGGTCCCGTAATCCCACCCTACATAGGGTGGTGGTCTTGTGCACATGACCACAACCTAGGATAGGGTGATGGTCATGTAATCACCGCCTGCGCAGTGGTGCTTCATGTGCATTTTCTTGAATGTTCGACAATTTTGTCAAACGTAAAAATTCAATTTACATCCACATTTCTCAACCACTCTTGCTTGCATTTATGTTTTGGCTACTTGGTAAATAGTGATTTCACTTTATTTATATAAAGAGTTCAATTCAAACTTACCCTCTAGTAAATCCAAATGCTATAAATACCCAGCTTGTTTATAAGAAAATGGCCCCTCTCCCTCTATGAATTATTATTCAGTGTGTTTTGAAGTTCTTCCATAAGTTTCAATAGGTTTAGATTTTGTATGAATTATCAGCCTCTCTAGTTCAAGGCACCTTCCATCCTTTCTCGCTTTAGAGATCACTTGATCTTCACACTTTCATTTTTATCCTTTGTTATCCTTCATAGTCAGCTTAGCATAAGATAGTTTCAGTTTACATTAGAGTTCATTTGATAATCTTAGAGTTGCAGGTTGTTGTTTTATCATAAGAAATAGATCCCATAATTCTCGATATATTTGCATTGTATCCCCACAATAAATCCTGCTAGGAATCACATAGTCAAGCTCTATTCACTTGCACTATCCCTCTCTTACTTGCATTTTATTCAGTTTATATCCAAAGCTTCCATTGTTCGAGTATCTTCTTCTGCTGACGCTATCACATTCACACTTTTCTGGATTCACGAGAACATGAAGGAACAAAGAGATCACACTAAGGGGACAAGTCACGACACAACTAGATTTACCACTGTTCTGTAAAATTCCAAGTTTGAACTATCAAAGTTGTAGTTACAATATATCAAATAGAGTAGAAAATCATTTTATTTCAGTTAAGCTCACTTTCAAGTATTACTGTGAAGTCATGGGGAATGATAGCTTCTGAGAAGATGTGATTTATTCCTCACTTTTGAGGTAATATTGAAGGTATTTTGATTAAACTAGTTAGTTATTTAAATATTTAGGATAAATTCACAAGTGCACAGGCAAATAATTATATTAGGCTAACTTTCTTGTTTTAATTCTATTATTAGATTAATTTTCTATTATATGAATATATTAGAATAGCTAGCTCTTTTAATATCGTTCAAATATGCATCATTGAAAATACAAAAATAAAAAAATATAAGCATAGTGTAGATATATCTTTCATAGTTAGTTTACTTGTTTTGGTTAAAGTTTGATTATCTCTTGCATGACAATTACGGGACCCAGAGAGCCCAAGGATTACGTATTCGAACCGGTAGTACCTCAGCCAAATCTCTTCACAACATTAACAGATATAGATCAAGGGCTTAGGATTCGAGTCTATTGTATAGAGGCCATCAAGGAAACTGTGGAGGCTTATGACTACAAAAAGGGTTCATGGTACTTTGACATCACATAAATCCCCAACCTTGTTATGAGGATGGCCACACACTTAGTCACCAAGCTTAATGATCAAGAAATATGGACACAAGTAAACAAGGCATGGTTAAATATATGTTAGAAGATCTTAGAAGGAACCATCTATAACTTGTCCACATTTATTGTGGATGAGATCATAAGTAGTGCACATGAAGGAGAAAAGATACTATTTGGCAACATTCTCCTCACCATCATCTTCTTGGAGATTGGAGTTCTTGATGGGCCAGATAAGTTCATATGGGAGTATCCAAAAGACAATCCCTCACCCACAAAAAGGTTTGAGAAATATACCTATGAGACCATGACGACCGCTCACAAGGTGCACCTAGAAAAGTGGTATAAATGAATGTGCGACACATTTGGGGAAGAGTGGAGGATACCTAAGTAGTTTCCCGCGCTTGTGGGTGGAAAGTTATAATTTTTAGTTCATCATCATTTTTGCATTAGTAGGTTTACATTGATAAATGGGACTAAGAGCCCATGGTGCAAGCTACCCTTCTCCTTCACCTCTCCGAATACTTCCAAGAAGGGGTCATTCAGTTAAAGGAGGTCAAAAGGCTAAGGTTCGACCTCAGTGAGGTAGAACAAGACCACCATGAGCTGCACCAAAAGCTCGTATACCCTAAGAAGCATGTATACGTGGAGAAGTATGTCTCCCACAAAGTAAAAATGATGAAGCCAATAACGTTGCCAATCGTCAGAAGGGATGTAACAAGGGTATATCTATGCATAAGGCCTAAGTTTGAGAAAGGAACCTATCTAGAGAGTGATGTCTCCATTCCAAAAGACCCCATAGGGAGGAAAAAAATCCATGCCGAAGAAGAGGGAAATAGAAGAGGTGCAAGAGAAGAAGGTACCAAGTGTGCAAATTTCACAATCTATGGGTACGCTAGAAGCAATCACTAAGCCTAGCACTTATGCATGCAAGAAGAAGTCACTGGTCAAGGAAAATACCCTAGAAGAAGAGGTTACAGAGCATGAAGGACCCCTCACACATGAAGAATCACCAAGGAAGACATTTCCTATTAAGGATAAAGAGAAGGAAGAATATCCTATCTTTGCTATCACCAGTTAGGAAGAAGCAGAAGGTGGCAGAAAAGGTAGACTCAGAGGAAAAAGAGAGCATAGAGGCCTACATTGGCGATAAAGATAATGATGAGCTCAAGGGAGATCACGGCCATATGATATATAATGTATACGAATTTGAGGAGGAGGAAGATGAAGATAAGAATGACAAGGAGGAAGCAGATTATCAAGGCAAGGGGGTGAGTGAATACGTAAGCACCAAAAATTAGGGAACCCCAAGCCTTACCAAGGAACAAGTGGAAAAATCTATGGAAAGAGAAGTAGTGAGAATCATTAAGGATTTGATGGAGTAGGAGTTGAAGCAGAGTGCAGATTAAATTTTGAAAGAAATAGAAGAAGAAAATGTTGGGAAAGAATATGAAAACATGGGTGGGAATCCCAATTTGGTGGTAAGCTTCCCAAAGGCTATGCAAAAAGTGGGAAGGGTGTAGTGGTAGCACAAGGGAAAGGAATGGGATACATCAATGATCTAAGCAAGGTGCTATGCATGTGCTTCCAAAGCACTGTACCAAAAAAAACTCCTGGATATGACTTCGTTTGATGAAGAAGGCACATATCCATGGACCAGAAAGATTCTATCTTGTGCATTTGAGTCCCACATGGATGAACCTGAGTTTGAAGTAAGTCAGAGAGAACTGATGAAGGTGCCAGAGAAAAAGGAGTAAATACCTTGGTGAATGCTCAACAATTGTCAGATGAGCAGGTCTACAACATGCTCAACAAATTTTCAGTTTAGATTGATGCGGACTATTCGGAAGAAATGATAGAGTGAGATTCTTGGAGGAGGAATTGGAAAAGAAAAATATTGCTGAGAAGAGAAAATACTTGAAGCAAGAAGAGCTTATCAATGTGCAGTTAAGGCACAAACTAAAGGAAGAGAAGGAAAAGGTGTGCAAATTCTCTAAGAAGGTGGAGATGATTATGGATTCCATTGTCTTGAAGCATCCCGACCTAGAACCGCATGAGAAAAATATGAATCAACCTTGCAGTGTCTAGAGGATTTGACTCACATCCTCACAATGGAAAGGTGGCCACTTGCCTTAGAGACCATAGAAGAAGTGTTGGTGCACCAAGAGAGAGAAGAGAAGATGAAGGTTTTCGAGATCATTTCTCAATATACCAAACTCCTTGTAGAGGTAAAGGCTGTACATGCATTCTTTAAAAGCTACATATGATAATTGCATTGATAGAGATAGAGTGGCAAGCATCTTGGTCACTACACATGAAATGGAACTAAAGGAGTTTCAAGAGAAGAATAAGGGTAACAAAGTAGAAAGGGATAAAATATTGGCCGAGGTAGAGAGAATTTAGAAGCTACGGAGACCTTGTGAGGATCGATCAAAACCCGACTAAAGGAATTATACCCCCATATCACCTGTAAGATGGACAAACTTGATGACTTGGGAAAGTAATTGGACAGTATTATTAAGATAATGAGTGTTAAAGGGGATGAATGAAGCTTTGGTGATTTGAGCACCGTAGTCGAGACCTCTGTCGGGAGGCACGAGAGAGGTTGATGCTTGGGAGAAACTAGAGGCAAAAATAGGGAAGGATTTCCCTCTCCTCTTTTAAAAAATCATTGTTCTCTTTCATTATTTCTCCCAATTATTCATTCTTTCATTATTTTCCCACTATTTAGATCCCACCATTCTTTATTTCATTTAAGAGAAGTGTTTATGAGGATGAAGAACATGCATAGTGTGGGGTGATGTTGGGCCCCAGAATATTGGCTAAGTACAAGAAGGCACATGGGCGTGCGGGTTGAAGGCACAAAAGGAAAGGTTCTAGTAGAGTTTAGCGAGAACACATGGTGCACACTTAAGACAAGACATGTTTTGGAAATTAGCCATATTTGGTGTTCCAGGAAGCACATGAGAAAAGTGTGACCTGTCTAGCATGTAGAGTGGATAAGGTGTCATCCTGACAACTATATGGTCAAGAATGGAATATTCCATGCATGCGATGGAAGGATCCAGAAAGAAATCATTGCAAAGAGTGGAGATCTCAGATCAAAGGAAACATGCTCCATGGGAGGACCACTTGGAAACTTTCTAACCAATCTATTATCTCAAGTTGACATGGCAGTGGAGACTAAAGCTATATATAGAGATGTTTGGATAGAAGAAAGGTCACACACTAAGAGCGACATAATACAATGCTAGATAAGCAAAACTCGCATGAATAATGAAGGATCCTTTGGGTTGGGATTAGGATAACTATAGGAGTGATGGAATATTTAGAGGGATGGAGTGCTGTAAATAGTTTTGTAATGTGGAAAGCATGGCTTAGGTTCCTGATGCATGACTCTAATCTACATTGTTATATTGGTCTGTTATGGCCTTAATGAATGTAATGTAATTATTGAACTTGTTAACATGAATATAAGGTTATGTTCTAAATAATATATGTTGTTCATGAGCATAAACCCTAGTGAATTTCCTTTGTGTTATGAATCAATTCTATATTCTAGCTTGATACTTCTCTTTTGTTATTTGAATGAATGCATTGATATGATAACTCATCCTAAGATCTTAGAATTAACACATGGTTATTTTCTTTCCTGCATATAAATTTGTCATTAAGGATGTATTCTCATAAGACTCATATAAAGGAGGGGCTTGACACCCACGCATGCCTCGGTGAGCACCCAATGCCCTCTGGGTGATAGGCCAACACACATGGGATTAGATTGTTGTTCTAGGGGTATAAAAATGACTACATTAGACCACCGACATAGTGGATAGACATGCCACCATGTAGGAAACACCATCATGAGGTAGGGGGTGTCCGCTAATTTTTTATTTGCAAAAATTTTAGTTAAAAAATGAAGAAATTGGGGTGGGGGGTTTTCATTGTGAAATGTAGGTGAAAAATCAATATGGGGAAGGGAAAATGTAGGATAAATGAGATGATAAATGAATATAAGATAAATTGGGGTGGATTGGGGTAGGTGTTAGGTTAGATTTTGGTGAATTTTAGGTGAAATGGGTTATGGGGATGGGTTTCATTTTTTTGGGTTATCTGCGACAGAGATTGACGTCGGTCGGTGTTTACCAACGTCGATCGGCCTTAGGGGACCAATACCGGTTAAAGGGAACTAATTATAGTCATGGGAAAACCAAAGTGATGTCAAGGTGACTAGTGCCGCTTAAGGTTAAAAACAAAAGGGGTAAGAATGGTTAGTTTGGAAAGAAAAATAGGTGAGAATGGGTGCATGAAGGGCATATGTAGAGGTATGAGGGTAAAATGTGAGTTTGAACGGATAAAATATGTAAGTAGGTTAAATAATATTAAGATGATGGGTCATGATTGTAAAGGGTAAAATGTTTGTAGGTGAATTAGGTAAATGGGGTAGGAATGATTGATGTGGTTGGGTATGGTGTAGTGGGTAAGAGGTAATTTTGGGGTAGAGAGTCTTGAAAATGTTGTGTTTGATGTTGTAGGCTAGGGACTAGCTCAGGATGTAGGACAAAGTACCACCACTATTGGTGCATATGTGTGGTCTAACATGACTGCGAAGGAGTGGGAGCATATGATGGATGTTGGAATGATTAGGATCTTGCGGTATAGGTGTATAGCCTGATATCCTAGGTTGATGGTCACACTCATCGATATATGGGATTGAATGACCAACATGTTTCATTTACTAACGGTGAGATGACTATCACCCTAGAGGACGTGTATAAGATTATGTGGCTAATAATCCTAAAGGAGTGAGTGTATTATATTTATTGAGAGGCATCAATGGAGCCGATAGTGGCTGTGTTTGGGGAGGCGATGGGTGAGTTGAGGTACCATAACGTGAGCCTTAGCTATGGAGATATGTATGCGACCCATCCTTAGGAGACAAGGATGATTGTATTGATGATGGAGGAGGTATGTTGTTTCACCTTACTAGATCTTTGAGGGTGGGAGATTCCCACGAGAACTGATGGGAGTACTCTAGAAATGATGGAGGAGAGGATCTACTTTTCTTGGCCACCGACATTCCTAGTGCAGCTATATAGGGAGGTGTGGGCCTATGAGAGATTGCGATGATTTAGTTTGTGTTGTATCTTTCGACTACACTATCAGGCATAGGAGCATATCATATGAGTGTGACTAGTTGGTTTGCCCCAACATGATTGGTTAAGGTTTGGCTAGTCGAGTTAGATAGAGATGATGGGTACCAGTTGGTGGGAAGCATAGAGGGATAAGGCCACACGTAATGTTTTATATTATAGACAGTTACTAGAGGGGATTTCAGGGGTCGATATTGTGTGGAGACCCTATATTGGCTATCCCTTGTATAGGGGTATGATGGAGGATTTAGAAGAGAATCGAGATCTTTGAGGTGGATATAGGGGTGGTGTATCAAAGAGCATGAGATGATTCTTGTAGACATGGTGAGATGACAGTTTGGGCTACCACAGGATGTGCCTCTAGCTTTTCCATAGTACAAGAGAGATGATGTGGAGAGACCTATGTCTCCACCACGTCCGAGTGTGCTTGAAAGGGAATGAGGAGAAACTGGTAGATATGTAGATTAATGATGATGGGTTCACTGATGGATATAGGCGATGGTGGGTATCACATATACGAGTAGCATCACCGAGACCAGGGCAGACAAAATTAGCCACCATCACAGTGTAAAGGGATACCTTATATGGTATGGTGGCTTCCTTTAAGGCACATATTACAATTTTATAAGGACAACTTACTAGGTTAGAGGCATAGGTTTCCCTTTTACAAGCTCAAGTGGTGGCCCTATGGGCCAAGGTAGCACATTGACAGGTGCCCACGGGGTGGAGATGGAGATGGAGGATAGGTGACCACCTTACAAGCATAGGTAGTAGCATTACAGAGAGAAAGTTTTCCACTATATAGACTTGGGTTGTGGCCCTTCGAGATTAGGTTATAACATAGGCACCTCCACGGATTAGGGACATGGTCCCATACTATAGCGATGATCGGGACAGGGTCGCATGGTATTGGGAGAAGGATAAGGCTCACAAGGATAGGGACCGAGGCCAATGTTCATAGGAAAACCTCACAGTTACTATGATACATATGAAACCACCGTAGATGGTTCTTATGGAAAGATTCGGGGATGCCATGAACAAAGGCCCAATATTATTAGGATCACCTAATGACTACTAGGATAAATGCCTGTCCTATGTGGAGTACAGGGCACAATAGGAAGTGAGTGAGAGGAATAGATCCCACACTCATAACACCGAGAGCATAGGGGGTTGACAAGCCCAAAGACAAGGTTAGGGTGAGGCTACGAGTTCATGGAGGCCAGTCCCAGGTGAGGTTCAGGTAGAGATTAGATCGAGACCCATGGAGGGTGGAGAGATGTTGGCAGGGTGCCAGACTAGAGGAGAGGAGGAGGAGACATATGAGACAGGTATGGATATCAAGTGAGGTGATGATTAGTCACCGGATATGATTTGAGTATTGATTTTTGATATAGAATGGCTTACGTGCGATGATAGTGAGGATGTACATGAGATTTTCGAGATTTTGAGTTTTATATTGGCTTGTATGCCGAAGATAGTGAGGATGTATCTGAGTGATTGAGATACTTGTATTTATTTGTATCTATGTACATATGTATTGATACACAGACTTTCTCATTGATATAGATGATGATACTTATTGTATGGATGATGTATCTATGTTTTTAATTTCCATTGTCATTGTGTATTGATGGAAACTAGGTGAATTAGGCATGATTGAGTCAAGGTCATGCGGGCATGATGGATTTTAGGTCAATTAGGCACGGTTGAGTTTAGGTCATGTAGGCATGATAAATTTAGGTTAGTTAGGCATGGTGGAGTCTAGGTGAGTGTAGTTCCCACTTCCATTTGACTCCTTTTGATCTGATCATGAAACTATTGACTAAATTATGGACATTATTATAGTTTTGATTTAGTATGGTGTTAGATATTTGATTAATGGATTATTGTTGACTTTGATTCTTATATGATGCATGATGATTATTAGAGACATTTTATATGTTGATGATGATATATTGTTGGACATGGTTATATGATGGATGTGATTTGATTTGGATATTTTGATTAGACCTAGAAAATGAAAATTGGATTAAAATTGATGATGATATAGTTAATGAAATTATGAGTGATCTTTGTTGATTTTCATGATAATTGTTGTGATTCATATATATATATTTATGATCTTGAGATTATATTTATATTCATTTGGATGTTATGATATGGCCACGAGGCTGAAGGAGGTATTTGTGTTTTTCAGGTTAAAATATCACAACAAACATTGGGGGATTAGAGACCAACCACATTGAAATTCTAGATGAATTCAACAAGGTCACCATGGCAATTGTATTTGTTTGTGTGTGTTGTTTGTGTTAGGGATTTCCATGGGGGGGATCACCTTTAAATGTGACCAAGGGATTTTATGTTTTTCTTTTATTTGGTCCCTTTTGTTTAAATTTTGCATGTGTTTTATGTGGTGCACTTACCATTTCATTATTTATTTAATATGGTGTTAATATTGTGAGTAATCATATTATTTAGTTAATTAATTAAAAGATACCATAAAAATGTAATTAATAGAGTTGTTGGCCATGTTTTAAAGTGTTGTAAGAATGTGTAAGTAATGTGTAAGTGACCTTGTGAGTGATGTCTAAGTTAAATTTTGAGTGTGAAACACTCCACCTTATTGAAAATTCGAATTTGTCCTTCGAGGCTGATTTTGGAGGCTTTGGGAACAAGTTAAACTTGTCCCATACCTCTTAAATTTACATACCAACCTTGCCTATGGTTGGAGGGTTAAATTTAGACCTTTTCTTATACATTTTACAAGTCAAGTTGAAGGTTGTAATTGCACTTTTCTTACATAATTTAATTTCAGTCCTTATGGGGTATGGGCTTGTTTGAGTGTGTAAGTAAATCTGTCATATTATTCACCAACTTATTTATTATGCATTAGAGAATGAAGTTGACTTTGTGTTGGAGTTTAAGATGTGTGAAGTGGCATCCTACATGGATCCACCTCATCCTCTTCTCTTCCATCTTCTATAAAATTTGAATTACTTGCCTTATTTTGGGTTGCTTCACTTTTGGAGACTTCGTTTTGGGTGAATTTTCTTGTTGTTTTGGAGCTCTTGCTTGGAGAATTTTTTGGAATATTGTTGCATGTATGTGCTTGGCAGTTTTGGATTGCTTGCATTGGGATAAAGCTTACTATTTTGGAACTTGGAACAACTCCATCATGGAGAGGTAGGAGCTTGGCTCTTGAAATGATCTTCTTGTATATATGTAAATGTTCTTATGTGCATGTTTTGGTGTATTTGTGGGCTGTTGGGTAGATGGCCTAGGAATGGTGTAGGAGAAGACTATGGGGTTATTTTATGGGAGGAACAGGTGTTTTAGGGAGGTATAAGGGTGGAGGGAGCTAGGATTTGGGTTCCACCTTACAAAGAAATAGCTTACATTTCTTTACTCATTATGGGGTGCCATAAGAAAATGTGAGGAATAAGGGGTACTTGGGGGAGGCATAAGGGCATGACAGGGTTTTGAAATGATATTCATATATATATATATATATATATATATTTTGGTGGGTTGTTCTCAGGTGGTGATACCCATTTTCCCCTTTGGGAGGCATAAGCAACATCCCCCATAGCTTCTTTCTCCTTTGGATTTCTTGATGAAGCCTTTGTATTGTTTGTTATGTTTTAATGTAGTTGTAAACTACATTCTATTTGGGACTGTGTTTCTTTGTGAAAATGCTACTTGTATGTTTGTGGAAGCCTGTTGTTTCCATGAGTTGGATCACATATTTTATTGCATTGTGGTTGGGGCTCGGGGCTAATGAAGAAGGATGGATTCTCCTCTTCATTAGATGTCTTGGTTGGGTGGAGAGCGTTGCCTTTCCCCTACTCATGTTGTGATCAAATTTGAAGAATGTGAAGTATGCATGTTTCTGTTCTAGAGCTGAGAAAAGATATTTTAATAGTCCCATGTGGAATGAAATCTTATTGTAACCTTTCCCACTTGAAGTGGATGAACTTGTAAATGTTTGTAATGGAAAGATGTTGTGCGATTGCAAGTGGAAGTTTGAAATGTAAAGAAGTTATACTCGTATTCTATTTTGGAAAGAATGTGAAAGAAAGATACATGTTTTTTGAATGTTGCATTTTGGAATCAATATAGGATTGCAATACCTTTCTCAAATTGCATTGTTGTATTGAATCTGATCATTTCAATGTATTGAAATCTCTGTTTGAATGAAGTAAATGTGTATGAAGGAAAATGCAGAACTCTGTCTCTGAAATGTGTAAAGTTGGAAATCAGAATTGTATTTTGGATTTCAAATGGTTGGAATTAAATAAACTAATGTGTTATATTGGAATTGGAATGTATTCTAAATACTTGGAAGAAGAAAGTGGCAAATAGAACCATTAAAATTTGATCCTGGTTTTTGTAATTTCAAACTAGAAATTATTAAAAAAATGCATAGTTTGAACTTACAACAATAAAATAACAAATTAAATGATTAAATTGAAGTAGTAGGCCCTAAAAAAATTCAAATAGACAAAGAAACTTAGAGGAAATATTTCAAAACTTGGAAAAATCGGGCTCAAACCGTTTTATGAAAGAATTTTACTTTGTCTAGAAATGAAAATGTTCAAATTGAAAATCTATTAGACAAATTGAATCTTTAATCATTCCTTAAATCCATCTAATAAAATGTCCCAGTGTCTCTTTGACATGTTGAGAGAGGAAGAAGATCAAATTGGGTATATCTTACAAGTTAAAATTTACCAATTCGTACTGTAAAATCCTGCGGGAAGTTTTTTAAAAATTGACCCCTTAAAATTTATCAAAATTAGAAATTAATGATCATTGTGCAAAGATGACGTCAAGATATTTCTAGAAAGTCCTTGTTTTCCTAAAACCGAGCTCTCTATCAAAAGCTATGGTCTTATGAAGTTTTTCTTCCTTGGCGTAAAAACAAATTGGGAAAAATTTCCTTGGCGGGCCCGCAGGCCCGAATTTTTCCCTTAAGCACTAAAGAAAATTTTAAGGAAAATTTTCCAAATTTTCCCCACCGCCCCATTAGCCACATCCAATCAGAAGCTACCATGTGGCACCATGTTGTGTCAACGGTGGGACGGATCTCCTTTTAACTTAGCACTCCTGAAAATTTTGGGAAAAATTTCCAAATTTTCCCTCTGCCCGCGACCAATCAGGTGATGCCACATGGCGTCATGAGGCATCGGCGGAGGAGTGGGTCCATTTTTCCTTTTTTGTTTTGGAAAATTTTTCATGTCTTCCTCACTGTCGTTCCATTGACCCGCATCCAATCTGGAGCTACCACGTGGCATCGCTTAGGTGTCGGCGGAGGTGTGGGTTAGTGTTACCCTCTTAGCCCTTCGGGGCATTGAAAAATATTTCTCCCCACCACCCCACTTTCCCCACATTGGCTTAGGTGATGCCACATGTCCCTTGCAGCTTGCGGACTTATGGGCACAATGTTGGCTTTTCGCCCCATGCGGGAAATTTTCCCAAACGTCTCCTACCGCCCCGTTCTCCCCTGTGTTGGCTTGAGAAGCACCACGTGTCCCATGTGGACTTGTGGACCTGCGGGTATGTGGGTGAAAAGTTAGTTTTTTTCCCATGTGGAAAATGTTCCAAAAGTCTCCTCGCGTCCCGCCAACTCGCCTTTTGGGAAAATTTTCACCCCTAGGCCCACAGGCCCGCTCTTGGGGAAAATTTTCACCCCAAGGCCCACTAACCCATAACTTGAAAAATATGAGGAGTCAAGAGGACTTCTGTATATAAATGGAAATGGGAGGAAATTTCCTATCCAATGGGAATGCTTTAGGAATTTTTGAATGTGTTAAGTATGAGAAAAAAATTAAGTTGAAACTTTAAGCATGTTAGAGAGGGGGTATGGTGAAGATTTACCCTCTCGAACCTAATTGAATATTCTAACCCTAAATTTTAGACCTTGTCACCTCTAATAATTGTTAATAAAAGAAAAGTATGTTATAATGGATTAGAATTGTTCTGGAACTTGTTAGTGATAGTTGTTGCCTTATAACCTAGTTGTAGACTCTTTTAAACAAAAAAATTCCATAATTCTTCCTAACTAATCCTAGGTTGTTTCTTGGGTCTCAAGTGGGTTGTTTTTAACAGGTGTTATAGTGAGTTAGGCATGATTGAGTCTAGGTCATGTAGGCATGATTGAGTTAGGTCAGTTAGGCATGGTAGAGTCAGGTATATGCATGCTTTGGTTATGTTTATGGGTTTGATTTAATTTCCAAGTTATTGGTAGCATGGAAAAATGAATGATGATGAATATGTATGTTATGGTGTAAATTTCTGAAATATTTGATATCATGGAAATGTGAAATGATTAATGTATGATATGATGATGTAAGAAATAGGTAGGTATACATATTTTTATACTTGTATGTTTGTTTAATTTCTAAGTAGTGTATAAGATGGAAACTAACTAAGGTAGAATGTGAATAGAAAAATGGGGGATGAAAAAATTGGTGAGGGTAAAGAGTGGGCGAGATAACCTCTAAGGAACCCATGCCTGAGTGCTACCTACATAGCCCCGGTGAAAAGGGGCCTCAAGATGATATAGTTCTCCCATACGCTAGGAAAGGATATGATAAGGTAGTGGGATGGGTTGGTAGGTTTTAGGAATGGTTGAGTCTAGGTCATGTAGGTATGGGTGAATTGAGGTCATTTAGGTATGATTAAATGTAGGTGTCAAAGGCTTCCATATAGGATAATCAACAAGTAATGAAGAAGGTGATTGGTAAGAGATTACAAAAAAATTGTCTAAGTGATAAGAACCATAACGAGTTTATCATACCTAAGATGGGCTTATGAACGTAAGACCCTAAAGGCATTGCATGATGGACTATTCTAAGGTTGAAGAAAGTCACATGATCCTGAAATGTCACATTTGCAGCACATCCCTTGAGCGGGTAGGAAATTAGGGTGAAAAGGTGATGAAGTGAAATTGGTTGGTTTTAGCATAACTTAGTGTGAGACAACATGCCTACTTGGCAAGAGTCCCAAGATCAAAATAGGCAAGTCCATGATGAAAAATTTATCATTTTCTTCTTTTTGTTTTTGTTTTGATAGACTGATCGATGTAGGAAGTCTATGTGGGATGAGTATATTATCTCCTTGAGGTCTTCGTGAAGTTGATCGATGCGGGAAGCTTTATAATATTTTTATTTTATTTTTTACAAGAATAGTCTTCTTATTATGATAGACTATGTATAATATGGCTAGCTTTGTATAGTTGTCCTTTGAGGAGCATTCTATTTATATCAATGAGATAGAAATAGATGTCCTTTTGAGGGAGTCATCTTTTTGTTGGAAGTTTGACTCAAGGAGTTGAATCCCATTTTAATTTTGAAATTTTTTTCTTTTGGACTTTTAAGTCATGGACAAGACTATAAAGAAAGATAAGCTCTTGTTTTGAAGACAAAACTATAGCACACATAGAGGTTAACTATGATGAACATGGGATTCCATCTTGAAAAATATGAAAAGTATCCATGAGAATCATGCCATGAGTAGAGTCGTGATACTCATATTGAAGACAAGGTTGAAAGGTAATGGTAATCACATGATCCTAGTTTAGTCATTGATCCTTAAAATAGGTAAAATGGAAGGTGAATGGTGCTCAAGGGATGAGCATTTAATAGATAAGAAGGTGATATAGGACTTAATTCAATAATAGAATGGTCAAGATGTAAGGCATTGAGGGGCTCAGGTTTGGGTTTACCTTCGAGTGAAGACAAATGATAAGCACTTGATCCATAGGTATGAGTAATGATATAAGGTCCAAGCCAATTAGGAGAAAATTTTCCCCATTTACTTTTTCCTCTTTTGTTACATGTTGATTTTCCTTTAAGATGAGGTCACCGACTTAGAAGGTTCATTCATGGACACATTTATCATAGGCACATTTGATACATTTTTGGTAGATTTGGAGATGGTCAAGAGCATTGAGATGATGTTCATCTAATAACTCGAGTTGTGCCAAACGGTCTTGGAAAAATTCATCATCATTGAGCATCTCTTTAAGTGAGATACAAAGAGATGGAATATGGACTTCAAGAGGTAGAAAACCTCTATATTGTAGACCAGAGAGAAAAAGGTGTGGTAGAAGTTGATGTATGAATACTAGTGTGATAAGCCCATAAGGAAAAAGGAATGTGCATATGCCAATCCTTTCCAGTATCATCCAAAAATTTCATAAGAATTTTTTTAAGGTTTTGTTGGTTGATTCAGCTTGGCCATTTGTTTGAGGGTAGTAAGGTGAAGAAAAATTGAGTTGAATGCCAAAGGCATCACAAAGCTTCCATAGGGTTTTGTTTTTGAACTATTTTCCATTATCAGTGATGAGATGATGAGGAACACCAAAGCAACAAATGATGTGATGGTTGATGAATTCACATATTTTCTTGGATTTTGTTGAAATAAGAGGTATGGCTTCTACCCATTTAGTGTAGTATTCAGTAGTGGTAATAATCCATTGATGGCATTGTGAAGAATGGGGATTGATCTCTCCAATAAGATCCAAACCCCATTGAGAGAAAGGCCAAAGGTCTCGTGACCTATAAGGCATGACTAGGTGTGTGATGAAGATTAGCATGTTGTTGGCACTTCACACAATGTTTGACATAATCACAACAATCATGGTTTAAGGTTGGCCAATAATAGCCTAGGGAGAATGTATTTAGTGATAACTAAACCACTTTGAAGTGACCTCCACAAATTCCATCATGAACTTCCTTGATGGTGTAGGAATTTAAAACTTGTAAGGCATCGTAAGAGGATACCATCAAAGCCATGTTTATAAAGAAGGCCACCCATGATGACATATAATGAGAGACACTTTTGAGAAAGGCATTTGTCCATTGCAGTAAGGTCTGGAGGTAGAATTGAAAGGGAAAGGTAGTCAACAAAACTACTTATACCAAAGGTCACATGGGTCAGGTTGAATGGTTCTAATGAGGTTGATGTCTCGAAATAGATAGGAAGGTGATTGTAGCCTTTGTACTATGAAAAATATTTTTGAGTCGGAGGGTGAAGTGGGTATCTAAGAAGCAAGGCAGGCCATGGTATCCACAAATTTGTTAGTGGAACGTGGAGTGGTTTGAAGTTCATAATGGTCAAAGGTAGTCAAAATTATGTCTACATGATGTTTGTACTTTTGAAGTATTTCATTATGACAACACTTTGTATATACCATTGACTTGATTTACAACCAATTGAGAGTCACCAAAGA
Organism: Taxus wallichiana var. yunnanensis; assembly: GCA_018340775.1. Classification (NCBI taxonomy): domain Eukaryota; kingdom Viridiplantae; phylum Streptophyta; class Pinopsida; order Cupressales; family Taxaceae; genus Taxus; species Taxus wallichiana. The sequence goes on from CM031237.1 coordinate 576,485,109, forward strand.
TATTAATTGATTTAACATCTAAGGTGATGGTGGTTTGAAGGCCTAATATGAGTGCTTCATATTTGGTGATATTGTTAGTACATTCAAAATATAGTTTGAAAGATAATGGCATAGGCTCACCATTGAGAGGAATGAGGATAACTCTAGCACCACCCCCACACTTGACATTTGGAACCATCAAAGAATAAGGTCATCAGGTAAATGGTATCATCCAATGAGAGGGTAACAATGGATTCATCTAGGAAATCAAAGTTAGAGGGATGATCTCTAGAGAGAGGTGCATCTACAAGTTGGTCAGTGATAGTTTGGCCTTTGATAGATTTTTGATGAGTGAATTTGAGGTCTAGGTATATGAAGCATGAGCCAACATGTGCAGCATGTTGATGTTGGTAGGGTTTGGTACATGTAATGTAAGGGGTATGTATTGGTGACAAAAGGTTTTTGGTTAAGTAGGTAATGGTGAAGTTTAGTGGTGAAAAAAACTAAGGCTAAGAAGAGTTTTTTGGCATGGGTGTATCAGGGTTTCATAGTCCAAAATCGCATATGAACTTATATAATAAACCACTTTCTCCTATGTGTTTCTCATCATGATGAGCGAGCATGGCTCCCAAGGAATGATCCAGTAGAAATGTAAAGGTAAAATGGTTGGTCATCCTTAGGAGGAATGAGTACAAGTGGTTGGAGGAGGTACTATTTTAAGGCCTCAAAGGCTTTGTGGCATTCATCATCCCATTTGAAGGAGACATCCTTTTTGAGGAGATGATGAAATGGGTGGTAGTGGTCGAAAGATGTGAAATAAAATGAATGAATAGATTACAACTTTCCTTGCAAACTATGCAGTTGGTGAAGGTTAGTAGGTGGAGGAATTTTGAGAATAGCCTTGATTTTAGTGGGATCGACTTCTATGCCATGCAAAGAAATGATAAAACCAAGGAGTTTTCCTAGAGAAAATGAAGACACACACTTCTTAGGTTGAAGGTGAACACAATACTTGATGAGATGGTCAAAGATGACCTTAAGGACTTGTAAGGTGTTTAGCTCGATGTTTGGATTTGGAAAGAAGGTCATCTACATAATCTTCCAATATGTGATGCATGATGTCATGAAAGATATAAGTCATAGCCCACTGATATGTAGCACCAACATTTTTAAGGCCAAAGGGCATGACTCGATAAAAGGTCCCCAAGGAGTGATGAAGGTGGTTTTGTGTTGATCTTCTAGGGTGAGTAATATTTGGTTATAACTAAGAAATCCATCCATGAGTGATAACATCTCATGGCCAGGTGGTGAGATCAACTAGTTGGTCTATACTAGGTAGAGGAAAGTCATCTTTAGGGTAAGGCTAAATTAAGGTCATAAAAATCCATGCATATGTAGAGTCCTCTTGTCACTTTTGTGATAGAATGATGTTAGAGATCCATTGGGGATAATCAATGGGTAGGATGAAGGAAACCAAGAGAAGGCATTGAAGTTCTTCTTTGACAAGAAGGGAAATGCGAGGATGCATTTTCCATAGCTTTTGTTTTATAGGTTGGCTTCAGAATAGTTACGATATTATGGACCACAATGTTTGGGTCAATACTGGGCATATCAGCAGGACCAAGCAAAAAAGCATTGCTATGATCTCGGAGGAATGAGGTAAAATCTTCATGTTTAGCAACATCTAAAGATTGGCCTATCTTTAGAATGTGTGGGTCATCTGAGTGTTAATATTGATTTTGATGGTCGATTCATTTAACATGGTTTGTGTCTCAAAAGGTAATGACCGATGAATATAATAATCCTCCACACCAAGATAGGTGAGAATAGACTCATCATCCTGACATTGAATGATGTTAATAGAAGGTGTATCATCATCGATCATGTCAGGATATAGGAATGGAAGAGAAGAGGGAACCTCACCATCACATTGATAAGTCAGAGGTCCCAGGGAAATGGTGTTTATGAAAAAAAAAAAAAGTTAGGAGGAATGGATTATGGATCCATAGACTCCATGGGTGAAGGTGGTGAAGTTGGTAAATGGGGTGAAGAAGGTTTTCATCCTCAATGAGTTTGACATGGGATTTCTTGGAAGATGGTTTGAAAAATCCAATACCACTATGGTCATTGTGTTTATGTGTGGTACACAGGATGATAATATGGTGGCCTATTCATAGAAGCCAAAGCCAAATCCCTTCCATGCACAAAATGGATGGAGGAAAGTGTGGGTGAAGTGGCGGTTGGGTTGGTGAGAGATTGAAGGTTAGAAGAAAATGGTCATGTTTGGGAAGGTGGCTCGGGTGAGTAGGTAGAAGTATCAAGTCCCCCATATGTTAAGTTTGTACAAAGGTGGGGAGGACCATAAGGAAAACCTCACCTATGTGGTGATCATAGTGAGGATGTTGGTGAAAGGTTACCATACTCTTGAGGAGTAAGGAATGTGTCGATGTTGTATATGTGGTACTCCCCAGTGAGACATTGAAAAACACCTTCTAAGGGATCGGTAGTTGGTATATGGGTAGTGGGAATAGATGAATCACTAGGTGATTGGGAAGAAGAAGCATTGGTTGGTTGAGAAGTAGATGGGTTAGTGGATGGGTCAGCTGTAGAGGCTATGGCGGTAGTGGGAATAGAGGAGGTAGGTGTGGAAAAGGTAGCAGCAACATCGGTGGATGGGGTTGTGGGTGAAGGAGAAGTGGCGGTGGTAGATGCCTTAACTAGTACAAGGACATCATTAGGTTGGTACAACATGTTACAAGTTTTGAATGGTGAAGGGTCAGTGGGGATGGTATAGTTATGTCCTTCATGTTCAAATTTTACACAATGATGTAAGGTTGAAGGAACACAACCCATGACATGGATCCAAGGTCATCAAGCAACATGTTGTACTGGAACTCCCCCTCTAAGACATAGAATAGTTTTGGAATGGTACGGGGGCCCACACAAACATGTGGAGGATGATGGTGCCGAGAGTGGAAGTGATGGCATCATTGAATGAATGCAACATAACATAACTAGGGTTATTATGCATGTAATTTGAAGGGATGCACATTTGATTGTATGCATGTGGGAGGAGATGATGTTGATGTTGGCACCACCATCAATCATAACATGTCAAACATATATTATCAATATAAATGAGATGAAAAGGGTGGGATCAAGATCATCTATTGGAGAGGTATAATCTCATCATCAGAGAAACTAAGGGGCTACTTGGTGAGTAGTGGTAGGTGTAGAGGAAGGGGATGAATTGGTGAGAGAAGCCACATGGTGAGGGGTGATAATGGAGGCCATAGGTGTCTGGGTCATTAGGTAAAACCTTGATGGATTGTAGAACCTCCATGAGGGCCTGTCGATGGGATTCAGAAGTTTGGATGAGGTCATACAAAGACATTTTTAGAGGGGATTGGTGTAATTTTTTATCATTGTACGATGGGTGACCCCATCAAAATAGGATATGTGGGTCCCTAATGGTGATTTTTGGTGTGGGTGCAGATGGTATGTTGGGCATAGATTGGTGGATGGGCTAGTTGTTTTTTCTCCTTTCCTTTGTCTTTTTGGGCAGTGTGAGTGGAAACTTGGATCATGTTAATCTATGAGGAAGAGAGGTGGATGGAGAAGGTGTGTCAAGAAAATTATAATGACATGATGGACAAAAACCTAGTGTGGGGTAAGAACCTTGTGAAATGAGTAGGGTGCACTGACATTTTGGTGGGGTTTTGGCTAGCTCTCCTATACGGACCATATTGATCTCAAATTTTGGAGGTGGATAAAAGGGTTGTGGAGGTGGTGGTGATGTAGGTCACTGAATAGGTAGTGGGTGAGGATGTGTAGTGATAGGTGGAGGTGGAACTGGGTCCTCATCTAGAAGATCATCATCATCAAAATTTTTTTTAGGAGGAAAAAGTTGGAGAAGAATGGTTTTAGAGCCTTACAATTTTCTACATCATGTCCTGGCACACGATGGTAGGCACAAATTTTAGTATCATCAAACCCTTTTGGTTTGGGTTTGAGTGGGTCATAAGGTCTAAGGGGTGGTAATGTGATGATGAGAGGTCTCTAAAAGGTTAGCTAGAATGTTGGCATAAGACCCTGCCAATGGATCACAATGTGAGGTGAGTGTGGGTCTTGGATTGAAGTGTAGGTGATTGTGATGTGTGAGGTACTACATGGAGGTGGAATTGGAGGTGGGATAGGTTTGACCACTTGGTTTGGTAGGTGGTACTATTTTAGGCTTGGGTTGTACCTTCTTGGGTAAAGGTGTAGTAGATGAACTAGCGATAGAAGGTGTTGTAGGCTTAACTACCTCTTTGGAGGGTAGTGGGTTTTTCAATTTAGGTTGCACCTTCCTAGGTAAAGGTGAAGGAGGCATACATGATGTAGAAGGGAAAGTGATGGTGGTAGAGGATGAGTTAGCCAAGGTGATAAAGGAGGTGTGGTGAAGGTTTTTGGCAGAGGCAAAGTGGAAGGTATGGGTTGAAGAGAAGGAAATCTCATAGGTATTGATGTTATTATTGTAAGTGGTGGGGGTATAGGTGGTAAGAAAGATGTGGGTAATGGAAGGTGTACATTGTGTTGGTAGGTTAGGTGTAATAAAGGATTGTGATGAAGAGGTGGGTTGCTTGTGCTTTTGATTTTCCTTGGATAGGTGGTTGTTGGCCAAGGTCGATGGGTGAGGCCCTAGGATAGATAGAAGGGGCAAAGGTGACAAAGGTGTAGTGGGTGAAACTAGTGTGTGCGGCCTAGAAGGTTGGGTCTTCCTTTTAGGTGGAGGAATGGTTTTGTGTGGGTTTGGGAAGATGTGGCTAAATCCAATTTGATGGGTGGATGAACTAGACTTGATGTCGGCATGACACCCAATGTGGTAATGGGTCTAGATGTGGGGAAGGTGTAGGTGCAGGTAGGTTCTTAGGCATAGGAACAAGTTTAGTTGTTGGTAAAGGTTTGGATGTAGGTGAGGGTGATGAAGAAGAGGTCATTTCAATAGGCATGGTCATGGTTGATTGGGTTCTTGAAATACCTTTGGATAGATCATGGTGGTATCCATAGGTGACATTTGCATTTGGGTTGAAAAGGGTAGCCAAAGGCATCCCCAAAGCATGGAATTATCAACATAATCCAAGTGGTCGGCCAGCATGAAAATGAAACTGTTGTAAGAGAAGATGATGTTGGCTTAGTAGAAATCCCTATAAAATATGTCTATGAGACAGGGAACTGGTTGGCTTTGGACTCATGGGTAAGAGAGCCGAGAGAAGATCAACAGGATCCTAGAATGCTAATGGGGAATTGTCCCCAACAAGAAGTGGCACATCTAAAGGATCCCCTGGGTAGGGAGATATAGGTGGGGGATGAGGTAGTTTCCTCTTTTGTGGAGAGGAAAGTGAGGATGACTCTCCCCATGGGTAGGAGAGTTAATACCATAGGTTTTTGTTCATTAGGTTGCGAGGTAAGTGGTGAAATGACATTGGTAGAAATTGTGGACTCCTCCATGGGTGAAGGGGAGATGAAGGGGACTCCTCTATGGGTGAAGGAGTAGATGAAGTAGGCTCCTCTATGGGTAAAGGAGCTCATGCTAGAATCTCCTCGATAGAGGGATAGGAGGAAATTGTGGAAGGGTTGGTATGGTGTCAAACACAACATGGACCTCACGGACATTACTATCATTAGTTGAAGGTTCACCACTTGGTTTGAGATGATGGGGTATGATTAGGGAATGGTTTCTTGAAGATATGCAAGTTTTTGATTTTATGGTGCATTTGGGTTGTCCAGATGAGATCTCCATTATCTAACATTTCTTGGACAATGTTCTTGAAGGTTATACAATTACCATCACTATGGCCTTTTACATGATGATAGTTATAATAGTCATGTTCCTTGTACCATGCAGGCATAGGATGAGTGGGGTCAAAACTAGTATGTGGTTTTATGGGTGGAAGAGCAATGGCTCCGGCCTTAAGAAGTTTTTCTAATACTAAGAATAAGGCTCCCTGATTGGAGTGTATTTTCATTGCTCTCCTTCTGAACTAAAAAGTTTGAATGGGAGAAAGGTTGGAGGTAGGTTTTGATTGATTAGAGGGGTGAGATGGGCCAACCTTTAAAACTACCATGTTGGCAGATCCTTTGGCTTTTGAATAATTTTTTGGGGTTTTGAAGAGGAAGAAGCATCATTTGATTTAAATGTGGCATTTTTGTTACACAATTGAATTTTCTTCTCTTCAATGGCACAAATTTCTAGTTTTCACACCATGGTAAATGCTTCATCAAAGGTACAAAGGTTTGTACTTGCAGAGTTGGTGAGATGTGCCTGACACAAGCTCTAGTGAACAACTCTATAAGCTCAGTTTGAGGCAACTGGAATGTTAGTTGGTTGATGAGGCTCCACCAACGAGTGAAAAAAAATCGGTGATAGACTCATCATCGTCGTTTGTCAGTTGAGTTGAGTACAAGTCGGTCATGGTGACCTTCTTGATGATATTGATTGAAAAATGGTCCAAGAAGGCTTGAGCCACTTGATTAAATGAGTAAATGGAATGTCAAGGTAAACCACTATACCAATCTAACATGGGTCCCATTAAGGACATGGGGAATGTTCGTAGGAGTAAAGCATCATCATGGGTGATTAGATAACACCCATGTTTGAAAGACCACAAGTGTTGTTGTGGGTCTTCTTTACTATTGAACCGGTTAAATTTGGGCATTTCCCAATGCACAGGGTATGGGAAATGGGAATAGATGGATGGATGGGCTCATTGCAGATTTCATCATAGGTTAAGGAGTTGTGAGATCCAGAAACTGATGCTTCCAATGTTTGCATCTTTTCCATCATCATTTTAATAAGGTCATTGGTAGGTTGTGATGATTGAGCACCCCCTGCAATATAAGGAGGTTGATGATGAATGTATGATGTGGATGACATCCCAGTATATGGTGGTGTTGAGTATGAGAACTACATGAGGGGAATAGATGTAGGTGGAAAATATCCCGAATAGGTGATAGATGAGATTGGGGGTTGTTGGTGATATGTGTAAGTAGGTGGGGTAGATGTAGTGATCCTTGTAGTGATTGGAGGTAAAGACTATGGGATGGAGAGGATGATGTTTTGGAATGGGGTATGGGTTTCGACACCACCATGGTGGTTGTGATGTAATAGGTATATATGAGGTGGTGGTGCAGATGAGGCTATGCTCAAGGTGGATGATGAAGGAATGGTTGACACCATGGGTGAAAATGATGTCAAAAGTGTGACCGATGTTGTATAGGTGTACATGGTATTGATGGCATGGGGTCAAGTTTGGGATACTACGGGTGGTAAGGTGGAAGAAGGTAATGTCGAGCTAGTGGTAGTTGATGCAGAAGTGGGGGTGAGGGCAGGAGGAATGGACACATGCATGTCATATACCAACTATCCTGATGAATCAGTAGAGGAATGGGTGAGATAATGTTGTAAGGTAGCGGGGTTGTGGTCAAGGAGTCTTGCAAACTCCTCATCACCGGTACTAATGATAATGGGTGAGTAGGATCCATAGGTGATAGGATGGAAGGTGGTGATGGGCTAGGTGGGAGAGGGATGAAGGCTTGCTGTGGAATACAAGGGCATTGGCTTGACTATGAGTCAAAACCATGTGAGTTGGCATAGGCTTGGTAATCTATTCTCTATAAATGACACAAAAAAAAAAAGAAATGAAATGAAGAAAAATAGGTTTTGGGAGGTGAAACTGGTCGTTGTTTTTTAATTAGGAATTAAAACATAGGAACCGACGATGTGGTTAGGTTAACCGATGATGGTGAGATGGTAACCGATGATGGTCAAGGTGACCGATACTGGTTACTTGTGGGAAATCAAAAGTTTTGCAAATGAGGTAATAACTGATGAAAATGAAATAAAAAATAGATTTTACAGTGATTTTAAAGGTCTAGAGGTATGATGATGTGTCTAAGACTTCAAAAAGAACAAAAATGTGGTGAATGTTGTTTTTGGTGAAATGACCAAAAAATTGAAACCGAAAATGGTTAGGTAAATTGATGATGGTTAGATGAAAACCGATGATGGTCATTGGACCGACGCTACGGTCACTATGAAATTTGAAAAGGTGGAAGAATTTGATTTTTGTGACTTAGATCAGATAAAATATCAACCCAGAAACCTGAGTATGATAGTAATGGACCCTAACACACCTAGAAAAAAAGTTAGAATACACCAACTATAATTGTGGGGTGTGAAAGGAAGAAAAAAAATGAAGAATGTGACCTCACAACTCAAAACACAACTCAAGAAAAAGCTAAGAAAAACACAAAATCCTATAAGTGAATTTTATGTTTTAGCTTATGCTATTTTAGACTGACTTGTGAACAAAAAAAGTTTTTTTTGGTTGGAAAGAGGGTATCCTATGAAGAGGAAAGATCTAAGGATGGTTTTAGGTTATGTTTTGGTGGGGGCGGTCCTTTCTCTGAGTTAATGACTGGATAGAGAAACCAGCTGGGCACCCATTATCAATCCTCTGATCATGTGATCATTGAAACTTCTTCCAGGTAAGGTGTTGTTTAAGAAGATGTGTGAGTTTATTTTTGTGTAGTTTGGAAAAGAGAGAAGAGAATGTGCTCTACGATTCAATTATGTCAACCATCAGTTGGGCATGACTTCCATGTATAGGTTGCCCTCAATTTTAATGTGAGCTAAAAATGCAAACATAGAAGTATGAAATGCAATTATTTTAAAACCCAAATCAAAATGTGATATTTATGTAAACAAAGAGTGAATAGGAAAGGATATGACTTTCACTAATGCAAATGCAAGAAAAAAAAAGAAGGATTCTTTTTAGTCCCAAAATACAAATGTCACTGAGACAAGTAGAAGAAAGAGAAGATTTCTAGGGAGAGAATTTAATGTTAACTTCCTTTTGAAAAAAAAAACAAACATACAATGGTTCCCTAAGAATGAATAAATGCAAGAACCCCAAATGGGTCCCACCGGGTGTGCCAAAATGTTTCACCGATTCTTAGCAAATTAATGAAACAGATAAGGGTAGTAGGCCAAGGAGGAATACATGTTTGTGATGTTGGTTGAAGGTTGTGCACGTTTCTATTTCTTGATCCAAGTTGATTATGAGAGATCCCTTTTGGCTAGGAGGAACTACCTATAAATGCAAAACAATACCACTAGATAGAGTTAAACAAAATAATGAGTGGACTACCTAGTGGAAGCTAGATCCGGGAAGCGTGATGCTTCCTGAATAGGTTGTCAATCCACTTTTTATATAATAGTATTAATGCTATTAAAATATACATGAAATAAAGATCCTATTGAAATTGAAATGATTTAGGTATCTCACACAAAACAATAAGAAAGGTTAGGTAAAAGGTGATTGAGGTCAAAATGGGTTAGGTGATTGGCTAGTGTTGAGTTGCAGGTCTGGTACAGGCTCTGGTAAGGTCAGTAAAGATTAGAAATGGTTTTGGGTTGTTGGAAGTGGGTATTAGCTCACTGGTCTGAGGTATATTTCCATACATAGTAACTGATGTCTGATGGATGACCGATGTTAGTTAGGAAGAATGACCGACATTGGTTGGCTAACTAATGCACTGTCGGTAGGTAGGGGCAAATTAGCAAAAAAGTTCTTAAAATTGGTTTTCAGACTCTGTGATTTCATAAAGGTTGGAAATGGTGAGGGTGAGGTCGTAAAATGGTTCTTGAAGACTCAGATGATTAGAAGAGGGTGAAAATAGGTGAAAGGGATAGGTATGGTAAAGTGATAGGTTGGTGGGAGGAAGGAAGTATACGGGTGTGGAGAAAGATAAATTACTAGATGAATAATAAATCTTACTGAAATAAAATAGAGATAAATGAAGAGGTGTTAGGTACTTACTGAAAAATAGATTTAGAATGTAGGTGATGAAGACGGTGAGGTAGAGATCTAGAGAGAAGAACCATTGTATTCATGCCATGCAAAATTTTAAACCTCTGTGCTTCTCTATGTGAATCTGTGATCATGAAGAAGATGATGAATGCCAAAATGGTTGTTGGTAGTGCTCCCATGTGTTTTCCTTTTCTTGAGTGCTTCAAAAAATTTGAGTGCTCCAAGTCTCTATTTGTATGAGATCTGAATCGAATGACCAACCTAGGAAAAGGATTTTGGAAATGTATTTAACCTAACCAATGATGGTTAGGTGACCGATGTCGGTTGAGATATAACCGACATGGCGTCAGGTTAGGTAGGAATATCTAGGTTGGCCAAAAATAGCCAGATTGTTGTTATTTTTGGCATGTGTCTCCAATCTTCTTCCAGTCTTGAGTGATGGATCCCGAAAGATAAGTAGGAGTATTTTTAGGTTTGTTAATAGGAGTTAAGTCTAGGTTTAGACTAAGTCCTAGTTGGTTAGGATAAGCTTAGACTTGGTCTTAGGTCATTAATGAGGTTTGAGTGGGTCATTTGAGTGAGGTGGCTAGGTGAGTTGGCTGGGTGAGGTGGTTAAGTGAGGATATTAATTAATTTAATTAAGATAATTAATTCAATTAACATGTGCACTAGGGGATATGAATGGGTAGGATATGGTTAATTTAATTACACCTTTTCCATAAATTCCTCTTGACATCAATGGGTTTTAATGGAAGTATGATTTCCTACAATTCCACTTTACTAGTTCTTGGCTCCACTACCAACTCTTTGGCCTTTAGCTTCCCGAAATATCTCCACCGCTTAACACCATGTTTTTCAATCGATCACTTGAGACTCAAACAGACTATTTGTATTTCATAGGCTTTATAGACCTCTATCTTCTTATTCTCACTTCTTTAGTATTCATAGATATTTTCACTATGAAACACTCCCTTGGGAAGTTACTCCATTTCTTGACCATTTACAAAACTAATACTAATACTTTACCCAACTTCAATTTTCCATTGACTGATTTACATGCTTTGACAGAGAATAAGATCTTCTTTCAAGACTTAAAGCATGAGAATAGAATCTTAACAACATGAGTAACAAGAACTCACACACTTATGCTTCCTTACAAACACATGACTCATACTTGTACTCTCTTTTAACCAAGGTCATTTTCTCAAGACTTATCAGACCTATTAAGGGTTGATATCAACCACAAAGACATAACAATGATTCAATCTTTGACAACATGAAGAAGAAAAAATCAGATTTTGAGACTTCTTGACTACAAATTCTTGACATGAACACTCAACAACTTGAATGAGCACTAGAAATTGAACATAGGAAAAAAAACACATTCCTTGAATCTTACATACCTTGGTGACATGATGACAACTCCAATTGGAAACAATAGATGGCAACTTACTTATAAAAGCACACACTAGATTGTTTTTAGCATCACCATGGAGAAATCCTTGATTTGAAACTCAGGAGGCTGATGAAAGACCGAAATTGCTTATTTCAACTGACATATGCCATCTAGAAGCCTACAGAAGGCACACCATCTTGTGATAATACTTCAAAATAGAAGAGAATCATCAATAAAGCATGATGACTCAAGATTTCCTTTTCTTTCCCTTGAAGCCTTGTCAATTTGCTTAGATGGGATACATGTGTTGATTCCATTTCCTAATTCTTCATCACCTGATTGCATACTTGTCAAACATGCATGATGAATGTCATTTTCTTGTCTTCTCCTAACTATGAGTGGGTGTTCCTCATGACTAGCACTTGGCTTGATTTCCCTTTTCTCAATCTTATCAAAACTTTCTGATATCTTGTCTTGAGCTTGTCTCTCCTATAACTGTCTCTATCACCTTCTCATGATTAATTTTCACCTTATATAAATTTTTAATCTACCTTTTGACTAGGTGAGTCTTGTTACTATGCCTAGAGGTTGATTATGCAACCACTTCTTTGAAAAGTGTCCAAGTTTATGAAAATTGAAACACCTAACTTGATTCTTGCTTCTATATGGATATGGACTAAGATTCCAACCATACTTAGCACTCTCATGATCATAACAATTTCTAGCAACATGTCCAATCCTATTACAGTTATAACAAACTATATTATTCATACCTATTGAGTTTTCTATTCTCTCTTCTCTTCTATTCCTCCATGGATGATCATTCATGACATGTTTCCTGCATTCCTTAGCTCTATGTCCAAAATTGTGACAAGAAAAAAATAACCATTAAATGTTCTCTCATACTTGAAATTTATTCCTTAAATTTTTCCCTTTAGTCATCTTTATGTCCGAATGTCTACTTTAACCAACTTTGGCCTCTTCACACTTCTTCATGAGTTCTTCTATGAAGCCTTGTCCTGTTTTTTTTCACCTATTACCTTTTGTCTATCTAACACCCATTCAAGGTTTCGAGAGATATTTTCCATCTTGCAATAAATCTTTAGTATCTCTTTTGCCTCCTATAATTTAGTCCTAAAGGATATCAATTATTCTTCTTGTCTCATGCATGTGTCCTCTTTGGCATTCCGATATTTTTTCAGCTTTGTTAACTTATGAATTCAAATTAGTATTGAGTTTCAGGTGCTCTTCTTCTTTGAATTTAAGGGAGGATGAAATAAATTTTAATTGGACTTCAAGTTATTTGATTTCATCTTCATCGTTCTTATTTTGCATTTCCTCAAGGATCTTAATTTTTTCTTCATATTATTTTATCTTTATCTTCAATTTTTGTTCTTTTTCCTTTGATGTTTCAATTCATCTAAGGCACTTATCAGTTCTGCTTCAATATTTACCTCAACTTCCTCTTCATATGAGACTTCATCCTCACTAACATACCTATCTCTTGAGATGTTTCTAGGGATTATCTCAATAACCATGCTTGTGTTTTAGGAAGGATCTACTCCAAGTTGTTAGAATTGATTCAAGAGTACCAGGATCTGATACCAATTGTTATAAATATAGGAACTGAGAGGGGGGTAAATCAATGCTTATTAAAATTTTGTGCAACTCAAATTTGGTCAATCATCCAATCTTTATATTAATTTAACTATGATAAGCATGCATATTCAACCATGAGAGATAGAGAGATAATTAAACACACATAAACACATGAGGAGATAATATTTAATGTGGTAAAACAATCTTGGGAAAAAACCCCACTGAAACAAGAGAACTATCTTGGAAAAATGTCTTATAAAGCTATAATGATTTCATGTTGAACATCAACTCAACTTGGAGATGCAACTCCAAAATTTAGTCAAGCTACAACTTGACCTTTAACAAGCTTCAAATTTCATGGAATCTTTAACTCCAAATAATTTAACTAGCAACAATTTATCTTCTATAAGATACTACTTACAAGGAGGCTTCAACCGCCTATATGCTAAGTCAAATTAGAATTTTTCAGATTTTGATCAATTTACTTTGTGTTGTCTTACACAACTGATTATGACCACTTATTCATCTCACTTGTCTTCTCCTCTCATTTCTTAATTTTCCATGACTTCAGTACATTCACACTCTTCTCACTTACTCAAAAATAACTCTCATCTCTCTTCCTTTCAATAAATGAACACAAAATATCTTCAAGCACAACTTTTCCTTTGAGAACAAAATTCTCCCCAGGATTCAAAAATTTACATGCTAAAAAAATTGAGATTAAATAAACAAGCATGACTCCTAAACATGAATCTTGACATTTCATGTTTAATGAATCTTCACATGACTCATTCTTCCTACGTACAAGTGCATACAGAAGGAATTTACAAAACTACCTCATAAATTTATCTTCTTGCATATGATATCTTTAGTTACACCATCTGACATTCTTCCATGAATTTTGAGCTTCTCCATGAGCTCCTTCAATTTGAATAGGAATGCTTCATGTTTCATGTTCCATGAATTTTGAGCTTCTTCACTTCGAGCCATTTTGAATTGTTCCTCACAGACTTTCCCGAATGAGACAAAATTCTGTCACAAATTTCTCCTTTGTTTCAAGATGAATCAACCTGATTTATTTTGCAACACTTTCACGATCCTTAGATAGAGTTAAGTTCAAAATTTTAGGAAATTTCATTAGTGCAATATTGAGATTCAATGAATTTTCCATTCTGTGACAAGCTTCAATAATATCTCTTCCCCTTTTCCCTTTTTCTTTGGTCTCATATGCCGGACACGTGTCACCATATAATTTTCTATGGAGATTTCCAATGTTCATGTAGTTAGCCATGTCACTTCCTCCACATGTCATATGTGATAAGTTCTGGGGTTAGGGATCAACTTGCATATTGCATATTGAACCGCACACTTTGTATTTTCCTTTAGACTTATGTGGACCCAAAATCTATTAACCTTGGATCATTAAGGATATTTCACCTCCACCTGGATCTATCTTTCAAAAATATGGAAGAATACTTCTATGTGTCCACCTTTGGTTTCATATCATCACCACGTGGTACCCTCTTCTTGGTCCACATGTTTCTACATTTTGCTGACATATCTTCTGTCTTGGGTGCGTACCATTTACAAAATTCTATCTAATAATAAAGGTTGAAACACTTCACACTTGTTAATGTTTTCTTAACCTTTATTTGACCAATGTGACACATAATCTAATAGGGAAGCTCTACGTACCTTTCTAGATTTTGCAAAGTTAGCCTTTACATTTGGTAGCTCTATGTTAGAGCGTGAAAAGTGAGCCAACTACAAGGATCCATGCATATTTTCTTTACAACTATTGGGTAGACCCAAAATTTTATTTAACTATGACTGATTGTGGAGGTCTAAGTTTTTTGAACCCCAAGTTCCTTCAACGAACCTAGAATTCTAACATGTAGCACCTTCTTTCTCCGTTGAGATTTTTCCACCTATCCTATTGACTTTTCAACCTTGCTTAGACCCAAAAATCTATCAACCTCGGTTGATTCCATGGAAATCACATCTATCAGTGCATCTTCCTAATAAAGTGCCAAAAAATTGATACACATCCATTATTGCTGCTTGGATTTGTGCCGTGTGTCCCACAGATCTGAAATATGATAAAATCCTGCTCACCCATCCTATAAAACTTCTAATGTCCATATCTTCCTTCGAGAGAGCTCCAAATTGCACAAAGTTGGACTTGTTGGAAAGATATAATTGAGTTCTCAAATATACATACCTTTGTGACCTTTAAAAATCATGCATATTTTGGAATAAGCATTTCAAACCTATAGAGAATTTGAGCCACACATATAACCTTCTCTATACATTTAGTGGATGCCAACATCACAGTTCGAGCCATAGAACTTTGAAACCATCTGGAACCATCCTGAAAGATCATATACCACTACACATCACTATCAGACACCTATTTGCATGAAATTTCACTCCTCTACCATTACACATTGTTTTTTTTTTAATGAATCCATCTACATCTCATACTTCTTTAGGGAATAATACACCATGCCTTGCTAGCTTGTTTTCCACTTTGAACACTAGGATATGACTTGGAGAGAACTAAGAAAAACTCCTCACACCTATGAAATACATTTATTGATACTTTAAACACATGGAAACATTTTTCATTCATACCAATCATTACAAGCTAATTACAAGCTTACCAACCATTTATCACTATCACTAAGAACATACTACCAATTAACCTTCACTTCACCATTCACAATTTTTTCATCAATGCCACTTGACATCAATGACAATACTAATGATTAGGGTTCAAAAAAATCACCAAGAATTCATCATCATATGAAATCATTGTCTGCTTCCAAGATTTTATCAAGAAAGAGGAAAGTGATCCCCTTTCCTTAAACAAAGATAACTTAAAATCACTTTCTGCGCATAAAAATCTATTTTTGACATTGTAAGAGATTACAAAATATGGCTCACCCATCGAAATAATATTAATGATGTTCCCTAGACATGGATCAATGCGTTGAGTTGCGTTTTCATTCCGTAGATAGATAAGGTGGCTCCCGAGGAAAATCGGTTTAGTAGAGAGTTCAAAGGACAAGAGCCCATTCCAGAAACTCTCCCTCAGGGATCATGAATCAAAAAATTATCCATTATTCATTGCTTCTCTTCATGAGATCAATTAACCCCCTTTTATCTCCTACGCCTTTCTCTCTCATTTCATAATTTTCTGTTGGGAAATTTCTCTTTAATTTTTTTCTTATTCATTTAAATGTGACCTATAGTCAAGCATTGTAATGTGTTCACTTTAATTAATAAAAATGGACTCATTTTTCTTTCCTATGAATATGAAATGTCACAAGTTGTAAGGGTAAGTGAAAAATTATGTGGAGGATAGATGAAGAGACATATTTGTAATACTATAAAGTGGAATGGCTTCTTCTAAAGAGTTGGAAATTTTTGATTGAATATATTTTGTTGAGATTAAAAATTCTACATAAAGCCATAACATATGCAATTATTATATTTCTTGTCTTATGTTCCTCTATTCTCTTTTTGAAGTTTTCATACATGACAATCTTGTAAAACCAAGAAAGGTGTCCATGCCTTTGATAAATGAATCATTAGAATTCTCGTGTCTATGATTTTTATGCCTTACCATTGTTTTCATTGTTTTGTTCTACTAATTGAATGTGGAAATACTCTTTTTATTATATGTGAACTGTGATAGTGAATAATCACAATGGTAACCTTATTTCTCTTCATTTCCCAACTCCCTTTTACCTCTCTTTTCTATAAATACCTATTTTGTACCTTGTACAAGAATTTTCCACAAGTTTATTAGAGTATTATTATGTGATCCCCACTAACGACCACAAAAAAATTTAGGTTAGTTTAATTTCAATAATGGGATCCTCCCCATATATAAGGATGGGCCTAGCCCATGACTTTGGTAGAAACCAAAAATTGTCCCACATAAAAATTTTTATTTCACAAATAATAAATAAGTCCCTTAGGCCACAAGAAGAGTAATAAAAAAGTAACTACACACAACTAACAAACATATATAGAAGATAAGAGTATCATGTGATGAAATGTGATAAAAATTGATATAGATGCACATGTGAAAAAATAGATGTCAAAACCACACAAGACATGTGTTAGTACTATTAGTTTAAAAGATAAAAATACACTATGTATGTGTTCAAGAATAATTAGGAATTGAAAAGGTACTTGTTAGAGATCAAGAGTAACACCCTGATTTGATGATGGAAGATTAATAATTCTTCTCAACATGGGATTATCTTCAAAGTGTGGGACTTTTCTCCTTGAGAAAAACCTCTAGAGAAGGTTAGTTCCTTCTATCCTAGATCACACAAACTAACCTAAACTACTCAAAATTCAAATAAATTTAAAGCTAAATCTAGAATACACAAGATCTAGGGTTGAGAAAAAGGAAAAGATGTAAAAATGAAAAAAATGACGATGCACTAACACTAAGATAGGGTTCAAGTCTAACCAGGAAGACACATAAAAAGTGCATGTGGAGATATTTTAACAAAAAAATGAGGTTTTGAAAGACATGAACAAACAATAAGAGGGTAAACATCCAAAATAAATAGAGAACACTTGAAGGAAAAATAAACATTGATGTATTACATTCAATAAGTGACCATCATGTTTATAAATAAAAAGTTAGATATATCAATAAAAATGTGAATTTTCAAAGGTCTCAAGGAAAGAAAATGCATTAATCCAAGGTAGAGCATGTAGATTTGGTAGAAAGGAACCAATAAAAAGTGACCAAGCAATTACATTTATAGAATATAAGAGCACGAGAGAGGGAAAGATAGGGGGAAAATATAATTTGGATCTACCATGAATGATAATAATCAACCACCCATATATCTTGTCACATTAGTATCCTTGATAGGTTTCCATTTTCCTCTATAACACACCATCATGATTCATAGCGAGGGCATATGTGATGTTTAAGATTTTCCTCTAGGTAGGTGAGGTAGTTGGGTGCTTGAAATGAGAAACTACATGTTTCCACTGTTTCTCTCGAGCTCTC
This sequence comes from Taxus wallichiana var. yunnanensis, assembly GCA_018340775.1. Taxonomy (NCBI): domain Eukaryota; kingdom Viridiplantae; phylum Streptophyta; class Pinopsida; order Cupressales; family Taxaceae; genus Taxus; species Taxus wallichiana. The sequence continues at coordinate 576,502,981 of CM031237.1, forward strand.
ATGGTTTTTCCATAAAACTTCCTCTAAATCTGTAACTTCATATTCAAATGTGAAGGCCTTGAAGAGATGGAGAAAAGGAAACAATTCTCATGCAATTTAGAGTAACATGCCGTAAGATATGACCATAAAAATAGTTTTATCTTTTCCCACAGACTCTTACCTATTCTTTGAATGTCCCATGGGAATTATCCCTACTTAGATGCATTTCAAAATTCTACTCATTTTGAATTTTAATGTCTTTATGGATTGAGAAGATCATGAGGAAATAATTCTTCTACATCTCTGCTAAACTCTCTACTCACTCACGGTGCCGCAAACTAATAAATTTTACTCCCATCACTTGTACTAGAATCCGTGAAGGCTTTACTCCTTTATCCTAGATATTTAGAAATCCACACAATACCATATTTGAGAAACCCGTGGAACACTAAGATAGTGTTTTGTGGTTTCTAGACTTATCCACATATAATATTTTTGTGGGCATGAAACCCAATAGTTCTCTAACTCACCTTCAACTTGCAAGAGACTGCTTTGTCACTTCCCGTGAAAGAAAAAAGACAAATTATACAAATTTTCAATCCTTTATCTCTACATAAGTCCTAAGAACTCATTTATTTGTCCTTTGGATTAGTAGAACCAGAAACATTGAGATATTTTAATCCACAAAACACCACTCCAATGTTCTATGAAGTTTCAATTTTTTTCCTAAGTCAAAAATAAGTTTTTAGTTTTGAAAATAGTCTAGGGTTATTTTGGAAAATAGTTTGGCAATTAATGGGGATATATTCATGCTAAATAGATGATCGGTGGCTGTTTGGACATCCATTGGGCATGGAATCAAACCTAAAAAGTTGAAATTATTTTATAAAAACTTAAAATTCTCCCATGAACTTGGCATGATCAATACTAATGAATCCACAAAACATTGAAACCTATTCATAAGAATATTGAATGAAATGCCATCTGAAGCAACTAGGACATGTGCAAAGCACTTAGGAAATAAACTACACTACTAGCAGAACAATATGCTAAGTCATCATTTGGAGGAAGTAAAAATAATATAATATATATATAGGTAGAACCTTTTCTTTAAAATAAATGCTTGCGATGGATCCAATTGATAAGGATGATGAGATATTCTCCATCAAATTTTGAAAATTTGAAAGTATTGTGCAACTTGCATCCTGAGATAACATAGAGGCTGCTCTATAGAGCATTAAAATCTGAATGCCTCCTAGTTTGGATCTCTCTTGGTAACATTTGAGGATAATATATCATTTTTGAAAGTTTCTAGCAACTGATTTCATGTCAAAGTATTTTTAGTCCAAGCTTAATCCTTTTCCATTTTATAAATTGATCAATCTATTAATTCTTCTAACTCCATGATATATGTGTATCTAAATTCCATGGATTCAAATTCAAAATGTTCTAGCTAATTGATGAGATCTAGAGCTGGAAATTCAACATATATTGGTAACTTAGGTTCCTCTTGGATAAAAATGATAATATTTTGATCACTCTCAAACACTTTCTAATTTGTGTTATTGTCTAGTACAAAAATCCTCACTACTACATTGATATATGGTGTGACCCATCCTTCTTGATATATTTAGCAATATAAAACCTTGATCTACCATGGATAACCTATCTCGTAGATTCATTATCTTTTCTTAGGATGATGGGGATGTTTAAGGCTTCAAAATATTTTGGTAGGTCCCATACTCTATGCTTATATGATCTTAGAAAGTCATTCCTAGCTGAATTTAACCCTCGACTTGGTTTATAACTAGTTAACTATCCCCAAAAGTATACAATTGATTAATATTATTCTTTCTTGACCATTGTAGGCCATGAATGAGGGATTCATACTCTATTGAGTTGTTAGAGAAACTAAACTAAAATAATAAATAATAATAATACCTCATACCGGTAAGAGATACAAGTACCACACCTCCTCCTTCTCCTTGAACCATCAAAGAGCATTTTCTAAATGATATCATCCTATGGATTTAATTTTAAGACATCAGGAATAGGTGAATCATCCTCATGCAAGAAATAGACACAAAGGAAAATTTATTCAATTTTCTTGTATGGATAAAAGACATGGCATTCAGTTCCCCACTCATCAAGTAGAAAATATATAATGCCTTGAATTTATGTATTTGATTTTTGGATGCTTGGGTGATCTTCTTGATAAAAATAATGCAATAAGCATTAATGGGGATAAGTACATAAGGTTCTATATGGTATGCGATAATAGGTTCAAACCTTATGGTAACTTTGGTACCATATCTGGTTCTAAAAATCATGTGAGACCAATCATGGATAGGTACCCACCAATGTTTGTAGTGAAATCCATTAAGAGGCCTAAGGAAAAGAAGGGGTAAGGTCAATGATGAAACATCCCACAAGATTGAGAAATTAGGACATGCATGAAATTTGAGGCTTAGACCTATTCATACTCGACCATCTCCCACCACCGCCCCCATCTAACTACACCACTCCTTTAAAGAGTGACTAATATTCAAGACCAAGATGGTCTGCTATTTGGTTGGGAATCTCTAAACTACTTGCCCATGAGTCAATCATGTAATTATGTACTAGATGTTCAACTATGATTAAAGACACATAGAATGGTAGTGCATTAATTTTTTTACCTATTCAATCATCCTTTTCATGAGGTGTATTAATGAGAACCACTTTGTTCTTCTCGCATGCTTCATCTAGCTTGGGGAGATCAACCATGGTGACTTGCAAAAGATATATTTGTTTGGGAATAACTATATATTCCCACATTGATATGCGCATGTTCGTATTATTAATTCAATCTAGGATGTTGAAGGGAGTACCCTCAAATTTATATAATAGGGGAAACACTTTTATTTCTTGTTTGTTTAATCCATGGTCTTTCTTTGGATGGTGGAAATTATACATTCCATATATTTTCATTGAGTTATGGATTCTACTTGTCTTGTGAAAATTACTAGTTAAATGATGCATATTCATTTGAAATATTTTTAATACCCTCAAGATTGTAGTGTACCATGTATTTACCACATTCCACATACTTCTTCTTGAATCCTGGAATCCACCCAAGTCTAGGATTTGTTGAAGTTGGGGATGCAAACTTGGTGAAGTAAGGGACGAAGTATTTGGATCAATTTTCCTTCTCTTAGATCTTAAGTTTTATTCTATGATTGAAGAATAAGGTTTAATTATCCACTAAACTTGATTGACTCCACATAACTCCTCCATTTTCCAATTGATAAGTGAAGCTTCAATTGGAACCACTTCTTGAGTAGTCCATTACTATGTGTTTTCTTTCGTGGGTGCATCTTAAGAGAAGGATTCATTTTATAACATCAATGATTTGTTTTGAATACCATTGGGGCATGTTACTTGGTTATATAGAATATCACAAGGGAAACACCACTCATAATCATGTAAAATATTATTCTATACTAGAACCAAATCCTTAGATGAACTAGCTACATTAGGATTATAATACTGAAATGGCTTTGCAGGGTAATTTGATGTTGAGGGATGTTAGGAAGAGCAATTTGTTTAGCAGATAAGAAGGATTGTTAGGTTTTTATGGATTATGATAAGGTCTGAAATTTTGAGCTTGCTACCTCTTCAAGGATACCAAATCATTTCCAAAATATGTAATTGCTTCATAACTTCCTCCAACTCACTTGAAGGACTTATAGAGGCATGCTTGGATTTAACTTTGGTTTCTTAGGGATGGAATTGGGTAGATTCTGGAGTCAGTAAGGTGCGAGATGTCCCTACCTCTAGTAATATGGGATTTATAGGTTTATTAGTGATTTTTCCACCCTGAATGGGACCATTTTATACTCTAATAGAAATGTCAAAAGAATATGGTAATATTCTACCCCTATGGACTAAATCATGAAAAATATGTCACTATTTAAAGCCCTTAGATAAAAAATAAATGGAATCGAGGTATAGGTCTTACCATTTGAGGAATTCCATCCCACTTCCTTTGAAATATAATATTTAAATTAAACATTAGCTCATGTGGTGCATTCTTTATTGTAGTTAGCTATTCCACTAAAGACATATAGTTTGATTTGTCTTCAAAATGGTTACAAAGAGATTCTTCTAACTCATCCCAAGTAGTAATAGATTTTATTCTCACATCCTGTACAAGATCGAGATATTAATTTTGAAATAAGTGGCCAATAATCTAACTACTACATTGTCTTGTGTAACATGGTATACCAAGAAAACGTTTCAGCAACATCCTTAATTTTCTCAATGGGTTTTGTAGTATTATTTCTACTAAAGAAAGGAACAATTTTTTAGGGATGCAACTCGAATGTCATCATATTGGGCCAAAATAAAGGGTCTCTCTATTAAATGTGACAAAATCATGATTTATTTGATGATCCATGAATGTGATGGGTCTTAGAACCTTAGAAGACAAAAAGAAAGGCCTACCAGGAGGAGTAGAGAGAACTCTATTTAGAGGTGATGGTGATCTTTGAATTAATCTTCCTCTTCTTATTCTCCTTGGTGACAATTATACGTATTAAAAATGCTCTCAATGTCCTATCCTTTATACTTGCTTGAATCTGTCTCATGAGATAACGACACTTTTCTTCTTGAATAAATATATGTAATACTTGAAGTCTCCATATGTGTTTTGTCGAGCATCAAAAGGCTAAAAATTACCAAGATACCATAAACACCTAAAATCGACATCTCTACCCTCGTCTCGCTTGTTCTGCATATTTTATTAGGATCCTATCTAGGTATCCTTTTAATTAAATACATCCCCTTAATTTAATTAAAATTCCCATCCCATCACCTTTAATTAATTTAATTAATTAAATCCTATTAATTAATTAATTAATATCCACATCATATCATTCCCTAATCTACTTTCTATTTAGGATGCTTTTATCCTAAATATCTATCTTACACTTTTTCCTAGCTTTCTTCCTATCTATTTTTATGCCCTAACTACCCATGATTTATCCCCAAGCAATCTAATCCCGCACAATGCTTTAAAGCACCCTTCCAACTCTTAAAAACATGAAATCATGCCAAAAACACAAAAATATTGCCCATTGGGGAAAATTTCCCCGTGGTCGGTGGTGACCCAGCCCAGTCACCATTGACCCTATAAAGCCAAGTTAAATCCTTCTAAAAAGGGATAAGAAATCATATGCATGCAAATTCTGGAGCTCTCTCGTGACTTGTGAACTCACTCTCATGCTTGAGTATTCTTGCAACAACCACATACCTCCCACACCTCCTTGGAACGTGTTTTCATCACTCACGGTCATCCTTCATGAGATATATCATCATCATTACATTAATTTTATCATATCTATCATATTATCATATTTTATTTCTATCTAACATTTTGTAGGTATAGAGCAGTTTTGCAACATCCAAGGATCACTCAACAACCTTCTCGTTTTAGCTCCTTTTCTTGTAGGTTGCCTTTTCCATCCATTTATCCTTGGCCTTATCACATAATACTATAGTCACCGTTGAACCCCCATGGCCACCGTCAAACATGGTCCTATTCATCTAATAACCTATCCAAATCATTTCTTTCTATCCTTTTCTCTACTTTTTATCTTAGAGATCATTCCCGCAAGTCATAATTCAACATCCACAGGACTTTGTCATCCACCATATTTCATTCAGACCTTATAGGTATACATATTTCACTCATAGGTTCAGATCCACTCTCCGAGGTCACCGTCGACTCCGCCTCCCGCACAACTGGGTCGATGTCAACCTAGACCAAGCAACCTTTCATTTGAAGTTATTTCAATCAAATAAATTTTTAGATCAGATATTAATTATTCTCGGACTCAGAATACTTCTATTTTTGCATGCTATCTACTATTTCATTGTTTATTTCAATATTGATCTAAAAGGGGTTGACATACACCAAGGGAGTTTTTTTATTATTAGAAAATAGTTTTGAAGGGACTATACCTTGTTACAAAAAGGTTCAAAAGCCATATATCATAATAATTACATATCAAAGTCTGATCAAAACCAATATATTCCATGATAGTTTAACTATAGTTTAAAAACTACACAAAACGAGTCAACATAGGATCAAAACAACAAAATAATAGCAAAAAATCAGCAACTAAGCGGAAACTAATCAGCCAAAATTATGCAGTACAGTATTGTCACTTGGAGCTTTGTTTATTTTTTTCCTCAATTTCTACAGGGTACTGAAGAGTGAAATAGTTGTAACCTGAGAGGGGTCATTTTTGTCCACCTAGGTGAAGAATTTATCTCGTGTTGGTCCCTCCTCCCATATAGTTATAGGAATGTCACTTAACATGCAAACACTCTTAACATGCTGCTCCATAAAATTATAAACAAATTTGAGAGCTGATATGGTGAAATCTTGTCTGCTTCTAAAATTCACCATCATGTTGTCAAGGGAGTTGAGTTTTTTGTATATTTCTTGAATCTGGCCTTCACCAAGTCCATATTCTTCCTCCTTTTCCTAATTTTTGACAACTTCTTCACATCTCTTCTTAAAACTTCCAAATCCTTTTCCATCTTGTCAATCCTTTGTATTAAATCCCCTCCCTACTGAAGAGACACTTTGTCAATCTAGGGTTACCAATATGCAGAAGGTTATGTGCTGATTACATATCATTATTCTTGCTGCTATGTAGAACTATTTTTGAGGAAAAAGGATGATTGAGGGGATACAAGGGGATTTTATACCTGATTATTCTTTGACTAATAGGATTAGTGAGAATAGGCATGATGGGATTTGTGATAGGGTCTAGTTTAGGAGAGGCAGGGGCTGCGGGATAACCAGTGTTGAGAGAGGCAATTTTGGTGAAGTAGAAAGATAATTCCTTGATAGAGGGGAGTGGTGTGAGTGTGATTATGAACTTCTAAAATTGAACATTCTAGAGAGTTTAGAATGAAATGAGGGATTTTTTTTTCAGATTTCTCTAAAAATGATTCAAAAAGACAAGGTGTTTAAGAGGAACTCGTAATTTACCTTCCTTCCAGTGTAACATATCTGACTATCATCTTGGCTATCTCATCAAACGACACTAGAATGGAGGCTACCTTGATGCCCACTGTGAAAAAATCCAGTGCTTCACCCTCATCTAGAAACTTTTTGGCCTTCGTGTTCTTGTCAATCCTTTTGCTGAAGAATCTACTCCTTCCATGCTTAGGCCATGAATTCAACAATAAGTTCTTACTGTAACCTTAATGGTCTTTTCTCCATATTCCACCATCTTGTTTTTCCACCCTATAGCAAACTGAAGGGAAATATGTTGATCATGCCCTTGAATCCTTTCCATGAGGTTGGAAACTCCTCCCATCTATAAAAATTCCATAGCACCACATTTTTGTTTCAGTCGGGTCACAGGTAGGCTCAACCTGGTATGGTGCTCCTACCATGATATCTCTTCTGCTGCTGGATTTCTTGTGTCAGTTATAAATGAAAATATTTCCTTCCCAGTACCACTTCTTAACAACGTATTTACTCACCCAAAAGCATGCGAAGGCACATGATATTTGATGTTGGGGTTAATCATGTGTGGGAGAGTTATCATTACCACATATGCAGAGAGGACATCTCATTGATTGTTTTGGATATCAAGTATATTTTCATACTTGTCATTAATTATGGCATTTTGTACCTTACTAGGTAGGTTCTCATTATTAAACCAAATGTGCATATTGTTTCTAACCCCATGATTTGCAAGTGTGTCTGTGACTTTATTGCCTTCTCTATAGGAATGAATGATTTTACAATTTGTGAAGGACTTACATATATTTATGGATTCATGAATGAAATCCTTAATTGTCCAGCTAGGAGGATGATCCTGATTTAGATGACTTACAATATTCATGGAATCTCCTTCTATGATTATATTAGAAATATTACAATCTCTGACCAGTCTGATGCCCCATAATGCTGATAGAGCTTCAACATAATGATTTTTTTGATGTCCCATGCTACCTACATAAGAAACAAATACACATCCTATATGATCTCTCGATTATATTCCAAGGGAATTAATTGCTTCTTAGAGTCAACATTATTTTGGCAACCTTCTGCATAAATGTATCTAATCAATCCCATTTCAGTTTATCTTATTTATAGTCATACGATACAACGAGGATTCATCATCAATTTGCACCTACTCATCCATCACATAATGTTAGAGGTACTATAAACCCTCCATGTTATGAGTTACTAGTTTATTTCAGTAGCTAGTTCACTCATTTGATTAGGAACAAATAAACTTGTACAATTTTTTTTGCACACCTGGTGGGACCATCCTTTGTGATCCCTTTCTTTTCTATTTTATTTATTATTCTATCTTCTACTAACATTGTAGCATGATACTCCTCTTCTTTTTTCTTGTGTTGGGTTTGGTCATTGTTGGACTTCTCTTCACTAAAGTTTAGATAAAAAGGAAAATCTTTATCCATGTTTTCCTCTTTTCCTTATTTTCTCCTTTCGCATCATATTTCCCTTTCCTGTGTGTGTCCTCATTGAAAGATCACACTTTGATTTGGTTTTTAAAAAAAACCTTTCTTTTCTGCATCCTACTTACTCACATAGTTTAAGTAGGAGGTTAACCTACTACATTTGACAATCCTCACACACGACCTCGAAACTCACAAAATAATCAACACATCTAAACAAAATCCTACCTGATAGATTGATTGGGATTTCATCACCCAACAGAAACCACTTGAGACTCTCCCAAGCTAAAACAAACTTGAAACTAGACATAGACTACCTTCTCTTAGGTACCTCATTATCCATCCCCTTTTCTATTTTTCACATTAAAAAAATAAAAGAAATGTTTTCTTGACTTATTTGGTTTAGTTAGCATAAATATTATTCTTTTTCATGCCCATAATTACTCGTTTAGTGGAAAAAATAATGGAACAAAACTCCCTTTAAAACAGCTTTTGCCTCGACTAAAAAAATATCTTCTACAATGATTACTTTATCCATGCCCTTGATTACCTCTTTCATGAGTACTAATCCTTTCTTTAGCACTTCACACCCAAAATCCTCTATTCAAACCACTACCTTAGAAACTAATCCCTTCTACCATTGTTATGTCTCGTATAGACCAACCACCCCACCATCTACTAGAATGGAACCTTTCACCTCCCTCTCATCCATCATGGTGAAGCAAATTCCAGGAATTCCTTTGATGTAGCCTAGAATTCACTTCAAATAGCCCAGGGAAAACGAAACATCACTCATCTTGAACCGAGAGCTCATCCGAAGTGTGCAAGGGTACTAGGTCCCTCTTAGTGAAGCTCGCTCAAGATGTTAACATGATTACAAGTATATTTTATATCCATAACAAATAATCAACTAAACCACAATGCGTAAACTAGATCTAGATTTAAATTATGTGAAGGAATAACTAAAAATTACAATAATCAGTCTTACCATACAATATCCGTGTTCGGCTACATTCAACACCAATATCCAACCAATGAGATCCATTATATTAAATACTGTAAAATGTATAAACTTCTTACATACATCATGAAGTCATCCCGGTTATGCGCACTAATGATTCATAACATAACACTACAATAATAATGAACTCTTGAACTCTCCTAAACCATGCAAATCAATACATATTTATAGGGTGGGGACTTTCCCTTCACTGCCCATGCACCTTCCAAAAATAGGCTACATGCTAATAATAGCCATGTGCCCTTACATAAGAATACAAAAGCATGCAAGTGCTAATAATAGATCTCCTATAGTTAACTCCTAGTACAAATCCTATTAATAGCTCAAAACTCTACATGGCACTCAATCTTCCGCTTATCCAAAATATCCTTGCATAGCCTACAAGTCTTCATACCTTTATTGTTTCTGCACTCCATGTCCAAAAATAACCTTAATTTGCAAAAGTGACTAAGTCTTGTTTTCAACTTGTTTTTGGGCACGCCCCATTTTTTCCATACTTCCGGTGCTCCTATATGCCCTACATACGCTCGCTTATACCTTTTGTGCTTTCAATCTTGACTCTGTACTTCCTCAGCTCAACATTACCCCACACTAATGTCATTTCCACCCTCGAAATGGGTAATCACACCTTATATCTCCAAGAATAAAGAATAATGAATGAAAGAATATGTAATTACTTAAACAAAAATAATGTAGAACTACTCGGTGCCTTGTTCTTTCACAGACATGATTAACTTTGGATATTCATTTTTAATCTCTACTTCTAATGCCTACCAATCACTCAACACTTCACCTATTTTATCTGGGACATCTGTAACCATGTCTTCTAACTCATCCTGAGTCATGTTTTCCTTTTCATTCTGCAAAATTATAACAATGTTAGCCATGCTGGAAACCATGCCCTCCATGTAATCCATTTTGCGTAATGAGCTTCCCAATTTTTTTCATTCTTTCCTTATGTGGTTCTTGGGCTACTACAAGTGTGTTACACTTCTATTATACTAGAGAAATCCTCTCCACGCACCCGAGTGTCTTATTCTTTAGTGATTTTAGAACCTCATTATCCTCTGCAATTGTTCACGTCCTAATAATAACATATGGTTCCGCACACATATTTAGAGCTTGGTATTCCTTCTTCAATTCATCCTTCAATGCTTGCAATAATGACTCATAGCTTGCAAATTTCCTTGCAATCGTGGCCTTAGTTCATGCTTCCTCCTCCAAGGATCCCTTCATGCTAACATATACATAGGCCCTTCCTTTAGTAAAAACCTAACTATTGCGCATAAATAATTCAAAGAAGAATGAAACTCTTGTTCCAAATTTTCATAAAAATGTAACCTCTTCTCTATCATCTCATCCCTAATTTGTTTAACCATCTTGAGTACATCCTGCATTTCTTCCTCATCCTTCTCCTTTTCCTCTACGAGGTTCTTGATTTATGTATCTTTGTCCTTCTTGTCCTCTATCAACGCTCTAATGGTTTCCACTTTATTGATGTTCCTACGCGTAACCTTAGTTAATACTTTTACTAAAGCATTGCTCACCTGTTCATTCAAAAAGATAGTTGGTTTGACATTAAAATGTCTTACGTGGGGTTCTCTCTTCATTCTATATGAAACACATGATTCCTCACACATGTTGAAATCATGCTCATCCATATGAGTCTGCATAGACCAAGATAACTACTTACGTATGCATGCGTTCACAATTTCTTCATCCATGAGCTCTAACCCATACAAATCCTTAGGCTCTAAAGTGCTTTGGAACTATGCACATATGATATTTCTTATATCATCCACATATCCAACTGCAAGGGTCTCATAATTTTCATCCTTCTTCTTTGTGCACTTACCCTTGGAGATCTGGGTGCCTGAGTCTAGTACCGGTCCTTCACCCTCTTGTAAAGATGTTGTGTGCCCAAAGGTTCACACTTATCTATTTCTCTGGGACTGTCTCCTTCATTTCCTCTTCATCCCAAGGCTCTACAAGATCCTCCAATGTGAATGGAATGTGAGGCATGCTATCCTCAGATCCTTCTTTTTCATCATCCTCATGAGGGATGTACTTACGTTTTCTTCTTCTCAGGCTTCGGTTTCTTAGGAGAATTCCTTGGTGACCTTCTCAGGGGTAGGGAAGGTCCTCGCCATGATTCATTGTTCACCTGAGTACCCTCTTTTAATGAGATTCCTTAGAGTCTTTTCCACGTCTACCTCCATAGCACCTATCTCTAAAACATCTTCTTCCTGCTATAGGGGAGGGGTTACTTTGCACAAACTTTCCTTCTCATCAGTGGGCTGTGTTCTACCCCTATGCTCCAACCCACAAATATCATCATGAATTCCTTCCTCTTCTCCTTCTTCCTCTTTAATGGGAAAAATATCTTCTTCCTCTAAATTTCCCACAATATGTTTTCCCTTGGGTAGTCTAGGAGCTTGAATTCATTCTCCAAATACTTCCCATTTTACAATTTAGGATTCAATTATATATATACCAGAGCTTAACCCAACTCTCCAATGGCCAAATTTATAGCATTCATGTTAATATAATTACAATTCAGCCTCTCAATATAAGCAATCTTACCTAGATAAATGTAAGACTTCCTCAGTGTGTGGTAGTCACAATCTACCTTGTCAAGTATTGAACAACAACCGACACACGTTTAAGAACCTATGTACAGATGATTTTAAGTAGCACACATTGAAGGCATATGGTAGATAACACAAAGGGCCCCATTTTCCATCCTTCATCATGAAGTGCCCAATAAAGAAGTGTTGTGACACTTCAAACTTTACTTGTTTATCCAAATAGTGAAGGTAACTCCTTAGGTATCCTCCACTCTTCTTCAAACATGGAATGCAAACAATCATACCACATTTTTTCCCTTTTCTTAAAGGGCCCACTCATGGATCCATCACAAGTATAGTGGGGAAATCTATTTGCCAAGGAATTCTTCTTTGTAAGAAAGTGCCACATATTGTTTTTTGTCCCATCAATCACTCCAATTACAAAAAAGACTAATGAAAAAAGTATAATGCCAAAAATTATTTTCTTACCTTCATGTGCTTTGTTAATAAATGTCTCAACAATGAAATTTGATATGTTATATAAAACGCCTTCTTTCATCTTCCGTGCAACATGAAGCTAAGCCTTGTTTACTTGAGACCAATGCTCTTGATTGTTTATCTTTATTAGGAGATGGGCTACTACTCGAATGAATAGATACTTTTACAATTTAGGGATGTCCATCCCACACCCTCCTTTAGTGTATCTAAGGAATTTTTGGTCTTTTCTATGGCCTCCTTCTCAGTGAGGTCATTATTCATCTCAACACCCATACTCCTTAGCCTTGTCAAAATTCCAATCAAAGGTGCGGTGATCCTCATTTAGTGCCCATCAAAATAAAATAATTCCTCATGGACTTTGCTCATGAGCCACTGATATAAATTTTTAGGTTTTCCAAAATATGGGAGCTCATACAACTGTAAAAATCCTACCTTGGTCAATAATTTCTCACTTGCATCATCGTAGACTGCCATGTCATCTATTGTTCTCTTTGAGGTCTTCACCACAATTTTTTTCCAATTCTTCCTTGCTATCTTTGTTTATGTGGTTGTAATTTCTAACCTTGTAGTGAAAAATGTGTGAATTACAATCACAGACCATGAGAAAACCTTTTGGGTATTGCATTTCAGAAAACCTACTCTCGGGAGCATCTTCGACTTCAATCTCAACTTCCTTTTTCTTCTTTCCCTTTATACCAGCTCTAGGTGCTATTTTGGGTGCCATAATAGCTGTAAAAGTATGCTCTTCTCCTTGCCTTGATCTCTGTAACTCAACTCTGTGTGCCATATCTCAAAACCATGTTCCCTAGCTCAAAATCAAACCCTATATATATATCCTCTTCCATGCATGCCTCTTCTTTGATCAAACACTTCGCCAAATAGAGTGCAAGATTATCCTGTGCACAAATATGATAGAATACAACTTTTTCACTGATCTCCGCACTTCACCACTTTCTTGCTAGCTCTCTTGCCTTTAACTCACTTTTAATCTCTTGTATGTAAAGGTAAAAATGAATTCGCATCACATCCTTATATAGATTTTCAAAAATTTATCACATTTATTTCTCTCCACCTACCATCGTCCCCAACATTAATTCATCATTTCAGAAACTTTTCCATGATGCTCATCTCCATGCCACAATCATAACCTTCTAGTGTGCCTTCTAATTTTTGGCTACAAACCTCCTTCCATATGCCCTCATGCAACGAAGTACCTCACCATTGTACCTTATTCTAAGCAATTTCCACTCGCTGAATGTACCATGTGTTACACTGTGTGTCCATCCATAAGTGGTCTTTAATCATGAGAAATCTTCTTCTATTTACACCTTTCCCTGAAACACCCATAAAAAAGTTTCTTTATGCATAGCTATCTTCATATGAAAATTAAAATTTGCAATGAACCTTGTGTATAAAGAACCCCACACTAAGGGTATATGCGATCCTCTGCACATGAAAATACTTACATAAGAATCAACTTCTAGAGTGCAAGCACACTTATTATATAAAACACTGAATTAAATTGACAAAGCATAAAAACAATGAAAGGATACACATATAAAGGGAATACATTAAGGAAATTTAATCTAAGTGGCAATATTTCCTTATTACAAACACCAAGAAGACTTATTTATAGTAGGTCTTTAACCTACTCCCGTTGAAGCAACTAGGAAACCATGTTCCATCTAGCATCTCTAACTAGAAAGTGCCTGAATCAAATATATAAGTGATAACATATGGTCCCAAATAATGCACCTTAATATTTCCATGGTGGTGCAAAAATTTGAATCATACAAAAGTACCATCTATCCAACCTCAAGATTCTTACCCTTGATGTGCTTGTCATGCCATGCCCTCTTCCTGGATTTTTCTTATTTCTGACTCCAATACACTATGGTGTGCCTCTCATCTAACTACATGCATTTGTAAATTCACTCTTCAAGTGCTTTCTCATCAGCTAAACCTCTTATGTGCGTAATGCACAAAGAAGGTAACATGAATTCCATTGGTAGAACTACCTCTACACTAAACACCAACTAAAAGGGTGTTTCTTTATTCAACCTCTTATAGGTTTTCCTATATGCCCAAAGTACAACAAAGACTTTATCATCCCAATCTCTCCTTCTAACATCAAATTTTTTGTCAATGTATGGCTCAATATTTTGTTGAAGGCCTCAGTAGTTCCATTTTCCTGAGGATAATAGGGTGTTGTTATATGGTTTGCAACCATTAATTCATCCAATAATATTGTGATAGTATCATTAAGGAAATGAGTACTCCTATCACTTATTAAACTTGAAGGGAATCCATACCTACTGATAATATTTTCCCATAGAAACCTTGCTGATGTAGCTATTATGTAATCCTTTGTAGGTTCCACTTTTGCCCACCATGTAAGATAATTTGTACAAGTTATAATATAACACGATCCTGTTCTGTGCATGATTGGGGAGATAGGGCCCATAAAGTCAATTACCCACTTCTTAAAAGACTCGTACTAGTAATGTGCCTCAAAGGAATCTCATCTCTATGCCTGGGATTTCCAAGGTGTTGAAAATGGTCAAATACCTTAAAATACTCTTTGCAATGCTTGTATAATATTTCCCACCATAGACTAGCTAGTAGAATCTTGTGCATGGTGGCATACCTTGTATAGTGCCCACCTGCAATACTACCATGAGCCTCCTCTATAATTGCTTCCCACTCATGCTCAAGTACACACCGATGTAAAAATTCATCATGACCTAACTTGTATAAGTCTCCACTGATCAACATGTAAGGCACGATGTGAATGGCAAGTTGTTTCTTCTCCAAATCCTTCATTCCTTCAGGCACCACACCTATGCATAAAAAACAACAATATCCTCTAAATCTAAGGGAGTGTGGTTTAAACTAAAAAAGCTGATAATCTGGAAATGTATCCTCAATGCTCTACATGTCCTCTCCTAATTGAATCCTTGATAAATGGTTTGGACCAGAATTGCTCTTACCTGACTTAACCACCACAATAAAGTTAAACTCCTGAAATAACAAAACCCAATGACATATGTGCCCCTATAAAATGGGTTTTTTCACTAAATAATTTAGTGCCACATGGTTTATATAAAATATGAAAGGTATAGCAAGGAAATGCTGTCAAAACTTATGGAGCACATAGATTATAGATAATGCCTCACACTCGTAGTCATATAAATTTTGTTGGGCTCAAGTGAAATTTCTGCTCACAAAGAAAATAGGATGATCAACAATCCCTTCTCCAAGATGGGCTAGTACCACACCTATGGCCATGTCAGAGGCGTCTACATGAATGTGAAAAGGTTTGAACCATGAAGGAAAGAAAAAAATAGGCATTGTAGTAAGCCTTTCTTTCGATTCTCAAGCTCACGCCATTGTGCCTCACCTCAATAGAAATTTCCTTTCCTTTTAACAATTCCTCTAGGGGCACGGTGATCTTGGCATAAAATTTGATAAACTTCCTGTGATATCCTATGTGCTCTAAGAATCTACACACACATCGCTTTGGCTAGTTGGTTCCTCTAAGCCCAAAATCACAACAACCTTAGCATGATCCACTAGAAATCCTCTTTATAGATTATATGTCCCAAATTTTTTGAAAGGGTGTGGAAAATACATATTAATATTTAAAGAGATGCTCAAATGTTGAGACCTCTCAAACATCACCCTTAAATTATCATAATGATATTTTAAATGCCCATAAACTGTCTAATCATCCATATACACCTGTAAGAACTTGTGAATAAAACCACGAAAATCTTGTACCACTATGCGTGAAAATACTACAGGCACATTCTTTAATGCAAAGGGCATAATTGTGTATCTAAAACTTCCCCATTTAGTGGTGAAAGTTGTCTTCTCTTGGTCCTCTTTTTCTATCCTCACCTGATGATGCCTTGAAAATCCATCAGTGAAGGAGTATATTTCGCGCCTTGTAATGCCCTCTAAGATTTCCTTAGTAAACAATGTGGGAAAGGGATAATTTACACATGCAACATTTAACTCCCTGTAATCCACATAAATTTTGATTCTCCCATATTTCTTAATTCTGATCACCATAGGGCTTACCCATTCCAAATACTCAATGGGCACAATGATCGTAGAAATTAACATTTAATCAATTTCTTCTTTTACCTTGATGCACAAGTTCGATTCATCCTGTAAGGCCTCTTCCAAATTGGGAATGCTCCTTTGCTTCAGCTTGATTCTCATTTCACTCAAATATTCATGTAATCCTTTCAATTCATGATAGCCTATAGGGAATAGATCCTAGAAGCCATGTAACAACTCAATTATCTTAGAAAATTTAGAGTCATACCAATAATCTCTAATGATGGCCTCCTTAGGTTCAACATCCATTCCAATGTTTACTTTCTTGTTCTTCATAGGCACATGGTATACATGTGCCTTCTCATCTGCACTGTCCAAGACCTCATGTGTACCCTCTGTGTGCTCAATATCCAAGTTCTCAACCTCTTCATCATCAACTATGTAGACCATCTTACCATTTCTATTTCTAGGAAGGCATGCCCAAGCTGTTCAACATCTGTTTCTTTTAAAATGTGCCCCTAAGTCTGACTCTCCTAACAAATTCTGAAGGAGAACCTCAGCCTTTGCACTATCTCTCATAGTTAGTGGAAAAATAGTTAAAGGTATAAATCATAACCTATAATGCCTCATTCACCCCAAAGTTTTAGTGGAAAAATAGTTAAAGGTATAAATCATACATGCAGTAAGTTCTTGCCAATTATCAGGTCTCTCTTTTCAAATCTACATAGATATACCATGCACACATGCACCTTGTAAGGTGCAATAAATCTTGTGCACCAATAACAAAGGTAGTAAATCTTCCTACCCCTCTATCTAGAGTCTCTCACACTACTAAACATGGTGCTTTGGAGAGGATCATTACCATGAAATGCATAGATCGGGTAGGTGCATTTCTTCTTAAAAATCTAGCAGATAAAGCAATCCTTACTTCTCTCCACTCCAAAAGATTATCCCCACGAAACCTCCACCATTCTGTTGTCATCCCACATAGAGTATAAACTAGCATATTCCTTCTTTCCACATGACATTCCAACTAAATTTCCATAGCAAGAAGAAATAATTATGGATTCTCTTCTCCAATGTACCTTAGTACCTGATGCTGCCCAAATTCCTAATACCGCGTGGCCTCTTCGATGCATGTAGCTGCACTTCATACTTCATGCCTAACCATTTTGTAAGTTCCATGTGCCTAGTTTTCATAATAAACACTTGCAATATCACTCATGGAATGTGTATCATCCCATTAGAAAATCGCTTCCTTTGACAGATCAAGAAGTTTCGGATCTTGAATGGTGCACACAGAAATTCTATTTAAGTATTCTTCACTTAAGGGCTCTACATAAGGTGTATATTTCCCATCTATCAAGGTGATAATGAAAATTTATTCCTTATTTTAAGAACTTATATACCCCTTGTTGAAACACGAGATGGACATTGTTTACATAACACCAAGGGCACCCAAGCAATGCTTTGGAAAAATATCTACCTCTCCAAGTACCAAGACCTCAAAGTCCCAAGAAACTTGAACACTTTGTATAGTAATTGATGCATATTTCAAAACCCCAATTGGTGTGGCCTTCATCCGGTTTTCCATAAAAACACATTAGAAGATGGTTGTAATGGTGGTCTACCCATCTGAACCCACACATCCAAAGTGAGCACATTCACTTCCACACCTATGTCAATTAAAATATTACTCAAAATCCAACCATCCAAAACAACATTCAGAGTGATCTCCTTGTCATAATCCAGGCTATGAGGAGGAAGGTTAGCATGTAAAATCTTCCTTTCATGCTCAATTCCAGCAAGCGAGTGTTTCCCTTTAACCAATTACCCAATAAAGGAATAATGCTTTCCTGAGCAACATCTTACAAACCTCCTTTAAATCATCAACATCTATCTGATGGAGGTTAGATTCTTTATTTTGTTCCAATTTCCATGACTACTCCAAATATTATATCTCACCACCTAAATTATGAATTACCTCTATGGTTTCTTGATAAACCTCCTTCTGATGCATAGGGTCTCGATACTTTACATGAAGAACCTCTTCCTCGAATGGCGGACTTAGATTTTAGAACTTCTCTCGGTGCACGAAGCCTTAGTGGCTGTAGTAATCTTCACAGGTACTAACTCAAGATCGACACTAACTTTAACATCCATTGATCTTCCATGGTGTGCTGAAATCTAACTATTCCCACACCCTTGTTCTCCTGTTTGTGTTTCTTACTCAAATGTTCATACAATTCCAGTAATTATTCATAGTTATGATTCTTTCTACACAAAGAACAAACAATGTTTTATGGACACTTGTTCCTATAATGATATGGAGATCCACATGTATAACAAGTTCTATGAGGGAAATCACCTCTTTTATAACCGTGATCTCAAAGCATCTCGAATCCTCCTCGATAGCCTCAACCTCAACCACGACCTCCATCGAAAACACTTCATTATGATTATGGTCATGATGGTCACCTTTCTCCTTAGAATTATTTGCAACACCAAAGATATATTGTACACTAATATAAATGAAATTATGAATCTAATCAATCAAATTGCAATCTTTAGTATCATGAGTGGAAGACTTGAAAATATTACAGTAATAGGAAACATTCTTTATTATCACGCACTACAATAATGAGCACCACTTAAACCGTGGTCCAAGTGACATATCTCGCAATCCAACAATAAGGAGCACACCGAATTATGAGAAAAATATCATTATTTTCCCCTCTATCTCATAGTCTGTACGCCAAATTCCATTTCTTGTCTCATGTGTTGAATTAGCATATAATTTTTCCAACTATTTAGTAATTGTTACAATCTGAGATTTTAAAAATGGAATCATTCATGTGTCTACACTTCCTATCACCTCAAAGATACAAAGTTGCTATAAGCACCTCACACATATATGTATAAGTATTATGCGAAAGTTCCCTCTCAAAGGCATGTTCAAACCTTTGACAAACCACTATGCATGATGGATTGCATGGATATCATAAGATAATTTAGACAAAAGGGTTTTGAACCAAGCATCATACTCCCAAACACTCTCAGTAGTAACCTACTTAATATCATTTAACACACTGATGCTCTTATGCTCAAACTCAGGGATATAAAATTCTTTCAAGAAAGCATCCTATAGTGTGGTATAATCTACACAATTTTGGTCAGGGTCAAACTTTTTGTACCAACTATGCATGTGCCCCTATAATGTAGTTATAAACTAACTTGCCTTGCACTCTGGAGTAGTGATCCCCTTCACGCGCCATAGTATCTCACACATATGCATGTGCTCAACTGCATCTTCAATGCCTCTATATTATGGAAGATGAAGAGACATCTCCATATAAATCTACTAGGGTTGGTGCAAACCTTTCCCACCGATCCAGTACCTATGTTTCCTCTACCTCCAAAGCCACCATATCCACCAGTGCACGAGCCACATTACCATCTTGATCCTCCTCCTAAAGTAGGAAACACACCAAAGGATGCACTTTGCTTTGTGTTCTAACAATAGTGCTAAACTGGACTCCTACAATACACAAAGTTGTGCTACTTCCGTAAAATTATACCAATATTCTACGAGCTTGTGTTTCGTACAATGACACTCCAAAAAAATTACCTCCAGCTGGACCTCCAAATAAAATAGACAATGATTGCACCTCTATAGATGAATAAGCTCCTGAATAACTCCTAAACTTGACTATAAATTAACTCTGTCTACTACAACTCTACTTCTCACACTATATTACTTAATGTTAACTACTGTGGAATTTGGAAAATCAAGCATGAAGGATATGTCACTAGGTAGGTTCAGATGCATGCCCATGGTCAACAATCTCTCTCCTAACGTGCCTTCATCTAAATCTGAGGAGGGTTCTCTACCATGATTTCCCAAATGGGGGAGTTCTAGATGCTCTGAATTTATGTCCTCTACTTGATCTTCAATTCCTTCATGAGCCATATCCCTTTGCACCACCATTCTTTCTCGCGATATCTTGCTGATTCATCAAATCCATTTCACATGCTTCATTAAACTTAAGCCACATTTCTTCTCTTTGTCTCTCTACTACTAGGTCTGTCATATTTACCAAAACTGTTCCTAACCCATGCTTGGTGGGGTTTAGCTAGCCATAGGATTCTTTTCCAAATCCAGGGTTATGATCAAGATCTTGATTTCCAAAGGAATGTTGCGTAAGTAAGATCCTCTAGGCTTGTGCAAGAACTAGAACTCAAAAATTCTTGGATAGAGTAAGTGGAAATTGTGTACTCAAGAATATAGCTATTCAAAATACCATGGAACCAAATCTAAAGAGTGCATCCAAATGATATCTACATCATACAAGGCATGGAATTCTTACTACATCCAAAAAAGTGTGCAAAAACTCTAATTCCTCTTAGATGTGTAAGCAACCAAAGCAACTCGTACAACTATATGGGAAAGATATAAAAGAAATTCTCACATAATGCATCATACAAATTCTACTCAACCCACACACATGCACTAAACTCATGTCCAGTACTAAATATGTGAGCATAATATTCTTCTAGATCAATTGACCACTCTTTAATATTGGCCAAGGTCAACCGGTACATCTTCATCATGCAACATCCTAAAAATCAAATGATAAAGAGGTCCCGGCAATGGAACCAATGATGTAGCCTAGAATTCACTGCAAATAGCCCAAGGTGTGCTGACACATCACTTGTCCTGAACTGAGTGCTCACCCAAAGTGCTCAAGGGTAACAAGTCTATCTTAGTGAAGCTTGTTCAACATGTTAGCATGATTACAAGTATATTTCAGATCCATAACAGATAATCAATTAAACCACAATGCATAAACCATATCTAGATCTAAACCATATGAAGGAATACCCAAACACTTACTATAATCACTCTTACCATACAAGATCCATGTTTGGTTAAATCTAACACCAATATCTAGACAATGAGATCCATTATATTAAATACTGTAAAATGTAGAAGCTTATTACATACATCATGAAGTCACCATGGTTATGTGTGCTAACATATTCACAACATAACACTACAATAATCATGAATTCACGAACTCTCCTAAACCATACAAATCAATACATATTTATAGGGGTGGGAATTTCCCTTCATCACCCATGCACCTTCCAAAAATAGGCTATATGCTAATAATAGCCATGCACCCTTACATAAGAATACAAAAGCATGAAAGTGCTAATAATAGATCTCCTATAGTTAACTCCTAGTACAAATCCTATTAATAACTCAAAACTCGCATGTCACTCGATCTTCTGTTTATCCAAAATAACCTTACATAGCCCGCAAGTCTTCATACCTTTATGTGCTCTACACTCCATGTCTAAAAATAGCCTTGATCTATAAAAGTGGTTAAGTCATGTTTTCAACCTGTTTCTAGGTGCACCCCTATTTTTCCATACTTCTGTGCACCGCTACGTGCCCTACGTTTGCACACCCATACCTTTATGCTTTCAACATTGAGATTTACTTCCTCATATCAACATACTTGATGCCAATCCGGTGGCTCTCCTAGACTATCTCCTTAGGAAATCAACATAACTTCCTCGAGATGATTCACCACTTTAGTATATTTACCCTTATCCGATTAATCCCGATGCCAATCAAAAATTTTCAGATAAACGAGTTTTCCTCATCTTATAAAAATCCCCACCCCTCTAAACTACTTATTTTATCATGTCTATTCTACCTAATCTTCACCCAATAAATACAACCATCACAACTACCCTTCATATTGCCTCTTCGGCCCTAATATCCCATCCCTTATTTGGAAAACATGATCCTATCACATCACACATGCATGTCATTTCTTCCCAACCCCTCTTACGGGTTCCCTACCTTATTAAATTTCTAACCCCTCTCAACAATGATTTTAGCCTACCTACACTCATCAAGTTCCTACCCAGTCTCAACAATCATACAACATCCCTATGACACAATGTCAAACATTTCAAACTCAACCTTTAGCTCACATTCATCAAACAATCACCCAAACACACATTCAATCTCACCAAAAAATTTATCTAGTTGCCTAAAACAATGTGCAACCACAAGTGCAACTGATTATCACTTCACCAAATGATCCTATGCATGATCTCATGAATAGGTTAGCCAACCTTGAGGCTGCCACCCTAGGGCCCAAATTTGCATTATCATACAAAAAAATATACAATGAGCCAATTCATCCATCTGTACCAATTAATCCGTATCATCCACATTGGGAATTACAAAAATTCACCAAGTTTAATAGCAAGGAGGATCCACAAAAAAATATTCATGCATTCAGGCATATGTGCTACCTTATTACACATGATTAGGACTTTATGTTCTGCACTTTCCCCATGTCTTTGGCTGGTCCAGCATTAGACTGATACAATAACATCCCTCAATATTTGATATTTTCCTTCAATCAAATCACATAATTATTTTTAGAACATTTTTCGATCAACATTATGCATAAAATAACCATAAATGACTTATACACCATTAGATAGCGTGAAGATGAGTCTATCACATATTTCATTACATGGTGGTGTGACATTATAAACTAACTATCATTTACCCTTCCTAAAACTAAACTCATCAATATTTTCTCACGTTCATGTGCAAAACATATATATTCTACTATGCAAATCCAATCCTTAGAAAATTTTGATGAAGCCTTCACCATGGCTCGTAATCTCGAAACACGCTCCCTTTAGTAGGGCCATTTAAAACTAAAATCAAATAAACCTAAGAAAGAATTCACTAAAACATCAGCACATAATAATAATTCTAAGGGAGCATCCAATGTTGTGCTCATCAAATCTTCTCCTCCACCAACATCTAATACATGGATTAAGCAAATGAGCCCCATGACCAAGACTTCCAACTACGCTCCCTTGGGGAGTCATATGCATCTATCTTTGACAAGTTGATAGTGGAAAATCAAATCACACTACCACCTATCCGACCAGCTAATGAGTCAAGATCACAACATGTGTAGTATCATGAATACCATTACTATAAATACCACTAAACCCGAGGTCATGACATAGAGAAATGTCAAACATATAAGTATTTGGTTCAAAGGATTATTGATCAGGGTGACCTTCAGGTCAAAAATCCTAATTCTTCACCCAATTAACCATTTGACATCTTCAAACAACCTTTTCAAATCATGCAAAACAAGCCAACCCGCCACTATTTCCACAATTGAGAAACCTAATGGTCATACTATAAAAACTTTAAACAAAGTTGATAAAAACCTATAACTTCTTCTCCTTCATCACCAACCACAAAAATCCCCTTTGATATTATTCCTAAATCAACCAACCCATAAAAACTTTCCCCCATGACTGCACCAATCAAACCTACATCTACTTCAGCATCTATTCTTACTACTAGGACCCTATTTGCAAACATATAATTTTTTCCCCTAGAATTATTTATGAAACAACCATTCCCACCTACTTCTATAGCTGAGATTGGTTCCACATCTACTATGTTACCCCTTGTATCCACTTCATTACTCACCAAGTCCACTTCATCGGATCCGACTATCTTACCTACATCCATCCCACTTCTACTTGTTATACTAACCTCAGAATTAAAATTGGTGCCTCTTTCAGAGCTTTTACCTAAACCCATAACTATTGAAACTACATCCACACCACCTTATTCCTCTACACCATCTTTATTGTTTGAAGAGATTTTGAAAATTCTTCCACTTCCAACAACCTCAAAAGATTCTTCTACCTTATCCATGCAATCGAATCAATCTTCACTTTCCTTAGTGACACCATCTCCAAATCCTCTATCGGAAATTTTCACCACTCCTCCTAAGGATGCACCCGTACATAAGAAAAATCCACAACCATTAATACATTACCTCAAAAATCTCTTGTACATTCTTACAAGAAAATTGATGTTTCCACTCCTAAACCATCCAATGTAACAACTTCTTCATCAAGAACATTTTATCAACCCAAACTAAAACAACCCAACACTAAGACATTAACCTATGTGAAAATTGAACCTAGACCATCAAGACATCAACATAATCGAGATTTATCATCTCAGACATCCACTTCTTCTTCAAAGACCAAGACATTCCACACGGACAAAACACCTCCTAAGGCTTTAGGTGAATCATATGCAAATGTTTTCCAACTTGTTATGGATTTCCATGATCACACTTCCACCTATTAGGGCCTTTGACCTAAATAGTAAGAAGCCATTATGGTTTAATCCCAACCTCATATGCATGTATCACTATGCCTTTAGACATGAAATTGAGCATTATAGAGCATTCCAAGTATTACCCATGGCTTCATTGAGAAAAGATACTTTCTCCCCAAATCAAATCAACCTCTTCCTTCTTATCCAACATCTGCACCTTCTTCTACATCATCCATCCAAATGAAAAATTATCTTGGTTCTTCAAAAATTTCCTAGCCATATTACCTCCAGATGACTATTCTTTCGAGGATATCCCCCTTTATTCATTGACGGTATTTGGGTGACCATGTGGTCTAGCCAATGTGAGCCTAAATCAATAGCCAAACCAAAATGCAAAACCTTTATCGCCGTTCCTTCTCCTAAGGAGTTAGCTACATCATCAACATCCAATGTTTCCATTTTAGCAGCACCTAGGCCTAATGAACAGAGTATAGTCAAACAACTCCACTAGGCCCCAATCAAGATGTCACTCTACGAGCTCATCCAAATCTTGCTGCACTATAGAAAAATTATCACTAAATCCTTAAAGTGCATTTTGACATCTACTGATAGGGATCATCCCTTCGCATCCCTAATAGGAACACTCACATCTTCTTAAAATCTCATTTGATGACACTGAGATTCTAGATATCCTACCAAGAAGAACATGATCTTCCCCTCTTTATCATTGTCAGGATTAATGACACATTTATCTGATGGTCCATGATTGATAGTGGAGTGAGCATCAATATCCTCACATCACATACTTTTGATCAACTTAAGATACCAAAAGGCTCTATTTCCCAAACACTCATGGTTATTCACACTTTTAACGATTTTTTCACTCCCACCTTAGGGAAAATCATTCTTCCTATTCATGTTGGTGAGAATCTCCTCCATGAGTTCGCCTACATCATAGATAGGGAATTTCAATACAATTTTCTCCTTGGGTGACCTTTGATCTACGCTATGCATTGTGTCCCTTCTACACTCCATCATTCTCTTAAATATGAGTATGAGGGGAAGGTTTTGACACTCCTTGGGAATGCTCCTCCTTTTAAGATTTACAACATGACTTATTGACCCAATGACGTACTTCTTCCCAAGGGTGATCCATCTGCACCATCCACTAGTTCATCCATCCCTTCTTTCAAAATCCCTACCAAAGACTTCTTAGAAAACATGATGGAAAAAATTACGATGGGGGAGTATTGTCTTCTCACACTTAACACCTTGCCCACTCCTCATCATCTTGGTAGGCCAAAAAGGAACCCATGTACCAGCCAAATGTCGAGATGTCATTCCTTTCAGTCCACCACATCTTTGCACCAACCTCATCTATGGTAGTTTCGATACCCCCTCTTCTCACATCGATGATATTCCACATGCTAAACCTTATACCAATGGTTTTAGATTCCTTAAAAAACCATATTTTTCCCACACCTATCTCCATTGTTGTGCATGGAAAGGATTTGACATGGGATGTTATGAGCATGGGCCACATGGATTTATTGTCGATGAATGTTGTAAACATCATGAAAAGTTTGGGTTAGGGTATAAGGAGAATTGCCCTTACTCCATTCCACCATCTCGAGATACTCATGGACATTTCTTCTCCACCTTCCCTATATTTTCTTACTATCAAAGAAATGTACATGCCTTCTCCACTTTTCCATATTTTCTAATCTCGAAGAAATGGAGATGGATAACACCATTTCTATTGCTTATAGTTTTTTTAGTCTCCACCATCATTTTGGTACCGGTCACCTATCGCTGCTAGAACGAGAATAGGTTCCTTCCCCTTCACCATCTAGAAATGATAGAAGAAGACTCTTCTACCATTGATGTTATTCACTATGTTGATGATGATGTTATTCTTTCCGACATGGGCACAAAGGATTATTATCTTCATAAGACCTTACCATCCAACACATCCACACTTCTTAATGAAGCCACTATCAAAGTCAATATCGGGAATCCTTAGGAGCCTCGCATCCTCAAGGTAGGTCAATCTCTTTATCCATATAAGCTTGATAATTTCACCACATTTCTTTACTCGAATATCTAAGAAATTTCATGGTACTATTAAAACATTCCTAATCTTGACCCTTCTATCATCATCCATAGTATCGTCACTTACCCTAATGTGAAATCAGTAAAGTAGAAGATTCACCACATATATCCCCGAGTTTCGTTCCTCATCAAAGAGGAGTTATAACATCTTCTTTCTTCTAATTTCATCATCCCCATAAACTATCCATAATGGGTTTCTAACATCGTTCCTATCTCTAAAGTATCAGGAAAGCTTTGCATATGCACTGATTTTCAAGATCTTAATCTCACTTTCCCTAAAGATGGATTTCATCTTCCCAACATTGATCATCTTGTAGATCTTACCACAGGCCATGAAATTATTTCCCTTATGGATGGGTTTTCTAGTTACAATCAAATCCTCATCGCCCTAGATGATAAACATAAGATTTCCTTCATCACCTCTTGGGGGACCTTTTTCTACCGTGTTATACCTTTCGGTCTAAAAAATGCCAGAGCCACCTATTAGTGAGACATGATTTATATCTTTCATGATCTCATCCAAGAAACTATAAAATACTATGTCGATGATATTTTAGGTAAATCTAAAAATCAACATGATCATATTTTTTTTCTTGAGGTAATTTTCGAGTGCCTTATCCATTTTTGTATTTGCCTAAATCTGGCCAAGTTTGTATTTGGAGTGATAATAGGTAAAATCCTTGGATTTATCATTTCCATTAGGGGAATTGAAGTTAACCCTAAAAATCAAAGAAATTATCAAAATTCCACCTCCTTCCAATCTTAAGCAACTTCGCAGTGTTCAAGATCGACTCCAATCCATCCGCCATTTCAGCTCACAACTTTTAGATCACTGTTAATGACCCTTTAATTATGTACTTTGTAAAGACATAAAATTCAATTGGGAATATTGGGCCCCAAAATATTGGCTAAGCACAAGAATGTGTGTGGGCGCATGTGACCTATTTGAAGAATGACGCATGGGTTGAAAGCACACAAGGAAGGGTTCTAGTAGGGTTTTAACGAACACACCACATGCACACAAGACAAGAAAATGTGGGGAATTAGAAATATTTTTAGTTCTAGATAACACATGAGGAAAGAATGACTCATCTAGCATCCGGAGTGGTTAAGGTTCTATCCTCGAAGCTATAGGATCAAGAATGGAATATTCCATGCATGTGATGGAAGGTTCTAGAAGAACATCATTACACAGAGTGGAGAGCTTGGATAAAAGGAGGCATGCTCCATTGGAGGACCACTTGGACATTTGAAAGCCAATCTATTACCCTAGAAGGCATGGGAGTGAAGGCATAAAATCTATATATAGAGGTGCATGAGAAGTAGAAGGTGTGGGTGATATAAGTGGATCATTTTGAGAGAGCAGAGATAGTAGAAAAGAGGTGAAACTCTACAAAAATATCATGGAGGATTCTATGGGTTGGGATTAGAGTAAATATAGGAGTGATAGCATATTTAGAGGGTTGGGTCTATGTTTATCCTTGTAATATTAAGGACATAATGTAGTTTCGATGCATGACCTTACTTTACGTTACTATATGGGTCATTATGGCCTCAATGAATCTAATGCGGTTAATGAACTCGTTAATATGAATGGAAGGTTATATTATAAATCACATATGTGTCCATGAGCTTAATTCTAATGCATTTCCTTTGTGTTATGAATCATTTATATATTCTTTTTGTTATTTCTCTTTTATGGATGCATTGATATAGTACTCGTCCTAGGTTCTCAAAATGATACACATTTATTTTATATTATTTTACACTTGAATATATGTCATAAGATGATGTATTCTCATAAGAATCACATAAAGGAGGGACTCAGTGCCTGTGCATGCCTTGGGTGAGTGCCCATCTCCCGTTGGGTGATAGGCCAACTCGTATGGGATTAGAATATTGTTCTAAGGGTATAAAAATGACTACATCTTGGTTTCATTGCCAAAACTTCTTTTTGAATTTTTTGTGAGAAATGACATGCATCTTTGTCCTTGTGATGCGTGATGACACAATGCATGACCTTGAAAAGTGTTGAAGCATGGTTCAAGAGCATGGAGGATGAGTTTTCTCGAAGATTCAATACTGGACCTGAGTTTGATACATGTAGATGGGTAGAAGAGAACTCTGTACCATGAGTTGTATGAGACATTATTCTATTGTTTTCCAGTAGAACTATATGAATGGCTTTCAACATATGCATCTAGATTGAGCTGGTACTACAAATCACACATATGGACCCAAGATGATTATCAAAGGCTGCAGGATGCATATCTGACTTGGACACATGTTGTTGATCACTAGTGGAAAGGAGTGCTAACCAATTATACTCTAGAATATGCCATTTCTACGTATTATTGCCTAGAAGTTGCTGATTTTGAGTTTTGAGGGAGCCTAGAGGATCATTTTTGCATGTTATTCCTTTGGCTATGAAGATCTTAGTCATTACCTAAAGTTTAGAGGCATTTCCCATGGCTAGCTAAGATTCTATAAGCACTAGGAGAGGAAACTAAGGTGGAGGAAGATGGCTGACATTGTGGATGAAAAGGAAAAGGATGAGATGTGACTCAAGTATAACAAAGCTCGTGAAAGGAGATGACCATAAAATGTTAGGTTGCAAGTGTAATGTATCTATGGAGGTAGACATTATGGGAAGGATTTGAGGTTCACACAAAGGATGTGGAACTTGAGTAGTCTGTGCTAATCCATCTTAGAAAGTGCAGGAAAGAATCCCCTTTAGATTCTGATGAGAGTTTGTTGCATAGAGATATGAGATTTATTAGCACGTATATGAATCCACCTAATGACTAACCCTTGGAACTTGGTTCTCTAGATCAAGGGAGAAGTATTGTTTACCCAGTTGGTATTGGTGGGAGTAACAAATCTATGCCCAGGAGATATAATTTATCATTCAAAATATCCACGATTTGTGTAAACCATTCTGGTATTTAAAGGAATTTTTGGACAAGGTGCAAGTACGTAAGGTTTGGGTATCATGTCTAGGAGTAGCACAAGACACATAATTAGAAGTGGGATGATATCACAAACTATCGGTGCATAATTCAGTGGGACATTGGGAACACTAGGCATGACTGCTTTAGGCCATTTTCTAGCTACATGAGGTGGATCTGGTGGTATAGGGATTGGAGGACCTGGTGGACCTAGTAGATATGGAGGATTTGGTGGGTTAGGAGGAACATGACCTCATGGATCTAGTGGATTTGGTGGAGGAGGAAACATCGAAGGAAACCAAGGATCTGGATCAGGAGGACAAGGGCCTCAACCACCTCCACAAGTATTTTTAAGATGTCTTTTCCTTTACTAGAATATAAGGGTATAGAAGATGTTGCGAGATCATGTGAACAAGTGTGAATTACTATGGTGCCCGAAAGGGATCACTACCATGGAGAGGAAGGGAAGTTATTTTATAACTACGTTTCAAGGAACGTGCAAAGTTGTACTTGGAAGTATGACCACCATCAAATGATGGTGGAATACACCGCATTAAAAAGCATGTTCCTATAATAATTCCACATCCTTGAATTTTATCGAAGAGCATCATCACTCTGAAGTAGATCCGAGAAAGGAATGATAGAAAGTGTGCGAGTAGTAAAAGAACAGTTCAAAACTCTCTTGTTAAAACTATCCTATGAAATTCACCCTTCTCAACATGCTCAATGGTTTTTTGGAGGATTGATAACATCGTTTAGAAGGAAACTATCACAAAGACCTTCACAGACCCGTGCGAGGCCTTGGAAGCTTCCTTACATGCTGAGGTTGTTGGGAGCATTGATACTGGTGTTATTCCTTTTCTGGAGGCTAAAATTGCTGCAATGGCCAAGTAGTTGGAGAAGTTGTCTGCAAAACCCAACACTTGAGGTCCATAGTGGGCTTTGGTGTATAGACTATGAAGTGGAAGGGAATGCAAAGGATATTTGTGCTCAAAATTTGATACGCATGCGTGATGATGGTAGACTATGAAATTTTCCATGGGGATCATGATGCAAGTAGGTGCACTCTACTACAATGCGCAATCCATAAGAATTTTTCTTGTTATTGTAAGATTTGTACCTCTATGACCCATGATACCAAGGATTACAGACTGATTGATCAGATCCATGATGCTATTGATCTTGGTGTGTGCTAGACTAGTCTTACAAGTAGTTCCAAGGATGATGATCATCGCATGCTAAGGGTGTGAAGATGGAGGGGCATGCAGAAGGGGTTTTCAAGGAGGATTTCATGGTTGTAGTAATGG
Organism: Taxus wallichiana var. yunnanensis; assembly: GCA_018340775.1. NCBI lineage: Eukaryota > Viridiplantae > Streptophyta > Pinopsida > Cupressales > Taxaceae > Taxus > Taxus wallichiana. The sequence goes on from CM031237.1 coordinate 576,534,168, forward strand.
TGATGGAGGACAAAGTGAATTCTTGTGATGAACCTGTTATAACTGTGGATCTATAGAGCATTCTAAATGTGAGTGTCTTGATCTGTTATAATGCTTGTGGTGCAGGAAGAAATATAAGTATGAAGAGTGTCCAAAGATTTATGAGCATAACCAACCAGCAGACCGGGAGGACAAATAAACTAGGATGGTAATCATTAAGAAGGCTAATTCATAGTGGATGCAAACAGTGGCATGTGAGTCAGGACTAGAACCTATGTTAGTGATGACACAAGTAGAGGCTGCACATGCTAAGGAGGTTCCAAGATAAAGGACACTGATTTCAAAAGAGGAAGTGGTGCATGGAAATTATTTGGATCTGCTCATCAGAAGGAGGTATATCAAGAGACTATGGACACGATTCAAAGTTTGTAAGGGGAGATCCAATGTCTAAAGGAAAAATCAAAGCATTTGAAGCAAAGGAAGAATGTTGAGGCTCCAAAGGATGACTTGGATGAATTCAAGGAAGTATGTAGGATGTTAAGGCAAGAGAATATTATTCCCTTGCTATGAGAATGGCTGAGGGAGAAGGTACCACTCACCGAGTAGAGCACAAAAGCTAGGTTTTATATGTAAACCTTCCTCCTCACGGCCTTGACTGTGATAAGGATATTACATTAAATTTAGTTATTGATGGCTGGATTTTGAGTAATATCCTCATCGACATGGGTGTGGAGGTCAATGTTCTTACCTTGGATGCATGGCATCAAATGGAAAGACCCACACTACAACCATCTTCGAATGAGTTGTTTATGGAAAACAAGACAAAATTAATGCCCATTGGAGTATTCAAGGATGCGGTTATCACCATTCAGGGGCTAGGCTCACTAGAGATTTCAAAGTATTGGTGCTTGTTGAGGTAGACAACTTTCCAACATTACTTGGGTGTCCTCGGTGTTATAAGAACAATGCTTTGACTGTGGTTTAACAAGGGGTATATAATTTTTAAGAACAAGGAAGAAAGGGTGATTATCCCTTTAATAGATGGGAAGTAAGTGCCTTATAATGAGCCCTTAGGAGAGGAAGTCCTTGAAAAAATCTATGTGTGCTCCATCGAGAGATCTTGAGATAATTCATCCCATGGAGGGAGTTATCCAGTTTAAGGATGCTCAGTCCTTGAGTGATACCACTAGCATAACATGTGACAATTGGTCAAATGGGACTTATGAGTTGATTGGATGATAGTTGAGAGGATCTGTAACAATGGTAATAAAGGTGTGCTTAGTCAAGCACCTAAGAGGAAACAAGTTGCCAAGTTACTCGGAGGAGCATACCCTAAAATTTTCTTGTGGGAAATGGAGGATCGGTGGAATAATGAGTATGAGAGAAGGGGAATGCTCGGTTATAACCTTCTTGGAAATGCAATGCATTGGTGGGCTGCACATTAGGATATCCTCTTAGAATGGCACGAGGTAAGAATCACATTTTTGTAAGGTTCTCTGGGAGCAACATTCCCACATCATACGAGACTACTATGGTAAATAAACCGCCTCATTTCATGTCCAAGTGTGTGAGAAGGCTTAGATAGGAAGCACATAATATTTACTACCTTCATTATGGGTGCATAAATTGTATTCCACCTTATAAGGCTATGCACACACATGGTATATTAATTTGGAGATGCTTCAACAACCATGTAATTGGCAGGAGTTGGTAGCTGATCTCATTCAAGATTTCGAGTATAGGAGTACCAAGCCATCAGTGGATAAGGTGTTACAAGTAATCAAGTGCCTTATGATAGGAGATAGTGTTATGAAAGAAGATAGGCTACTAGATTTACTAGGTGAGCCTTATTTGGAGATGCACCTCAATGAAGAAGAATAAGATGAAGTACAACTTGAGCGCGCGTGCATGGAAAAGGAAAAAGGAAAATTGGTCTATGTAGTAGATGGTGAAGAGATGAAAAATTTGGATGCTAAACATTCTAAAGGTACATAAAAGTCATAGATAGCTCGATGAACAACCACATGCCTACCATGAGCCCTTGAAAACAAATAAGGTTAACATTGGGATAGAGACAACCTAAAAAAGATATCATTGGGGACTATTGGTCGAAAAATAATTTTCAAATATCATTGATCTATTACGCGAGTTCCGTGATTTGTTCCTCGTGGGTATCATGAACTCAAAGGAATCCACCATTCCTTGGTGGAGATGAAGATCAAGTTGAAGGAAGGTGTGCACCTGATTCAGAAGAGGCCTTATAAGATGAATCCAAATGGTATCATTAAGGAAGTGGAAGAATTAGAATGGATAAGCCCAATGGTCATCAATATTAATAAGGATAGAAGGATAAGAATCTATGTTGACTACATGGATCTGAATGCGGTATGTGTCATCGATCCTTTTCCAACCCCATTTATTGAAGATATTTTAGGAGTATCAAGGCATGAATTATACTCTTTCATGGATGGGTTCTTAGGGTGTCACCAAGTCAAGATTGTAAAGGAAAAACAAAGAAAGACAACTTTTTCCACTGAATGGGGAAGTTTTTCCTACATGGTTATGCCTTTTAGATTGAAGAATGCATCTACTGTGTTCTCACACATCGTGGTACAAGCATTTCAGGACTTCATCCATAAATTTATTCAAGTTTACCTAGATGACTGGACTATATGGATTGGTAAAAGATCATTGTGATAATTTGAGGCTGATGTTTGAGAGATGTTGGCAATTAAGGATATCCCTCAACATTAATAAATGTGTCTTTACTACTCCATTTGGGACCACTGTTAGGACATATTATATGTAAATAATGATTACTAGTGGATCCTACCAAAGTTACGATTATTTTGGGATTAGGGGAGCATACTAGTTAAAGCATAGTGTGTAGATTTCTTTGGAATATAGGGTACTACATGAAATTCATCAAGGGGTATGCCAAGATAACCACACCATTGGAGTAATTACTAAAACACAAAAGTGCCCTTCATTAGGGGGAGGCGCAATAGAAGGCATTTGACACTTTGAAGGATAGGCTTGTCACGACACCCATACTATGTTTTCCTTCTTGAGATAAGCCTTTCCATGTGCATGTTGATGCCTTAGGGACAACTATGGGAGCAATACTAGCACAAACTGGTGAGGGAATTGTTGATCATACCTTATGTTTTTCTAGTAGAAAGTTGACACCAGTAGAAAAAAATTACACAACTACTGAGCGTGAGGCATTGTCGATGATCTACGTGCTGTAAAATTTCAGAAAAAACATGTTGGAAACATCATTCATATTCTACATGGACCACATGGCATTGAAGTACTTAGTGAACAAGCCCTTTTTGCAAGGGTGCATATGCCGTTGGGTCCTATTATTCCAAGAGTTTGAGTTCATAGTGGTTGTGAAACTTGTCATACCCCTTGATTTCTCGTCTGTCATATTTGGAATTTTTTTGTGATTTTTGAATGAATTTTAGGGGGTGAGACAATAAGTCTCAGTTGTGTAGCTATGTGTATAATTGCATGTATGGATGTATGTCTTGAGAATGATATACACACCTAAATGTAATCACACACGTAACCACACGAAATCACATATTCCCTAAAGCACCCATGATTAAATTTACATTCTTATCTTAGCTTTTTTTCTAGCAGGAACATAAAGAATACTTATGTCGAGGAATATATGAATTTGGCAGTGCATTGTTGTTATCTCTTTGCTGAACTTGATTGAATGATGTAAACATAGTTTTACATCATTTGCTATTGAACTTGATTACTGTAAAAGACAATTTGATGTAAATTGATATCTTTCTTAATTGTTATTTTTGATGATTGAATGTGATAACTTTAATTCTATATTGATTAGTGACTTGTAAAGGATGGCTGAAATTACTCGTTACTACTAGGTATTATTTTAGCATGAAATAAGGTTAATGCAAAATGGATGACCTTCTCTTGGGATGAAAAGCATGAAACCTTGTATATAAATACTACATAATTGTTTTGGTTCATCATGTTTAAAAATATTATGTATGGTTTGTGAGATGTTCTTTGATCACCATTATTTTCTAGTGGTTAACGAATGATGTTAGTGACTTGTAAAGAATGGCCCATTCAACTATCATTAAGGTTAATGAGAAAAGATGAACTTGTAAAAAAATGAAGATCACCATTATTTTCTAAGGTATTTAACTATTGTGTAAAAATTGGGTTGGCAATCAATAGTGTTAGATTAAACATTTCTAAGCCTAAAATGGAAACATTTTATTCTTATTTAAACTATCGGTCAACCAAGACCACTAAGTGAATTTCTATTCTTGGATTATTTCAATCTTTGGGGTATAAGACTTGCAAGTTTTGGATAAGTTGTATCGATTAATGTAAATGGTGAAATTGGTCATTATAGACCCATGCACTATGAAGAATCATGTTTCAAATAAATCTTGACCCAACGAAGACTCCATACATGCCATAATTGGTGAAAAGTGTTAAGTGGAGACATAGTCATCATGCAAGTATACTTGACTTAGAAATTGTTTGCTCCATGTTGAACGTTGACTATGCATTGGGTATTATTAGATTTCTCATGCAAATAGAGGAATTATTTTATATTCAAAATCCTACTAATTTTAGGGGATAACATTGGTGGTGGCGGAGTAGTTTCAAAACTGCCAACCATGCACTATATTATTAAATGCATTTAGTTCCATTTAGTTCCTTGGGAGTAATGAAGCTTCTTAGAGAAGCTAACTGCATGCATTCCATTTGGTCATTCTGGTTTTGGCTTGTGAAGTTAAGAAGAAGATGAGGAAAATTACAGTCGAAACTCTGTGAATTTTTTAGAAGGAAATCAGCTCTAGCTCCAGTATTTTACATGCAAGTTTAGAATCAGTTGAGGAATCTTTTGAACTAGGTTAAAAACACATTTTGGGACTATTTTGGGGATGTCTTTGTGAAAATAATTTCACACCATTTTTTTGGGATGAACTTGGGGGAAAGAGTTGTTGGAAGTTCTTCTTGTGCCTAAATCAATTTGAAAAGGAGATCATTAATGATTTCCAGGCATGATAAACTTTAATCCCTTCTCTAGCAGTTTATTCCATTACAAATTTATGTAAATGAAATTCCTTGCAAGAGTTTTGAATGTTAAAATGATTTGGGTTTTTGGGTTGTTAATTTCTTATAAATAGTTATGTCAGGGTATGTAATAGAGTTTCCTGATAATATTAAATGTGTGGTAGTTATACAAAACTCCTCCTGCGTATTCACCCTTGGTCATGTGAATTCTTGATTTGTTATCTCTAGCTGTAGCTAAATAGATTTTTTCTTGCGACTTGTTGTAGTGGATATAAGAGCTCTTGAATTATCTAGTAGCTTCTAATAATTTAAAACATAATAATGGGGTGTGTAGGGAATGTACATTTTGGATGGCCAATAGAACCCTATTGGGGAACGTGGTAAATACCTAAATTTGTGTATTATCCATTAATAGTCTGATAAATGTATGATGGAGAATGAAACTCTAGAAATGAAACATCTTTGGAACCTCGGATTTTGATTTACCGAGCTTTTAGTGTTAGAGTTATGAAATAGAGTTACAAGATATTAATAAGTGAGTTGTAGCTATATTGTTTTCCTCCAGCAAATACACCTTGGTTATGTGAGTTACTGATTTTTTTCCCATTGTTGTAAATAATTTTATAACCAGTACATGGATATGTAAGTAATATATGTTTTTATGGTTAAAAGAATCCCTTGGTAAGGGAATATGTTGAATGCCTGATCCTGGGTTTTATCAAAAATTGTTTGATAAGTGTTTGGAGGGGAAAGGAAACACCTGAAAAAATTTACCATATGGATCATGACTATGGTTATACTGTGTTCTAAAGTGTTTAAAAAGATGAAGATAAAATTTTAAGGAACCAAACCCATGATTCGGTTATAGATTGATTAGGAGCTTTTTTCCACTTTGTATTACAAATTTTGAGATCTTTATGTAGATAATGGATCACAGAGATAATTCTCTCTATAGGTGGAAAATATGACAGTAGCTTTAAGTTCTTGCTAACCATCTAGATGGATTAGAATTGTGTTTTAAATATGCTCAAATTCTAATTTGGATATTTAAAAAAGACATAAGTAGGGAATAACGGTTATGGTGTCTTGGTAGAGAAATTTTATGAACTTCTATGGGTTAATGAGAAACTAAATCAACCCCTACTTGACTGAAGTAACATTCTGAGCTATATGAATGTGTATTATTGCTATGGGAAACTAGTCCCTGATACAATATCTATCTTTATATAATTTTGGTAATATACTTACCATAACCTTAAAACTATTATTAATAGTTGTTAACCAGTTGTATTGAGTTTTGAGACTATAAGTAGAGATCTACTTTCAGTGACTAAGTGTATAATCACTTTTCCTAAACTATATAACTTAGTTCAAAAAAGCTTCCTGAAATTGATAAGTATTTTGTGATTGTTTGCTAATGGTTAATGGTTTGTAAAGTGGCAATAAACACCATTGTGGCTAGCGATATATAAATAAGTAAATATTGTATTTACTTGTATAGATTACTTGGAATGTAGAGTAAGTTATGAATTAAATAAATTTGTACCTATATGAGTTACTCGAGCAATATAGAAAGGTAAACATAGAAATTTCAAAGACCTAAGCTATTAATGTATGAAAAGGTAAGCTAAATGGATTTGTGTTTAGCCTCTAATAGCTAAATTTTAGTAAGTCGATAAGTTGTTCGAAGAAGGTATAATTGTATGGTTATGTTGTTATTACTAACTTGTCCTCTTATGTGGATTATATGAATTATTGAAATGCAGCTTTTCATTTACTTAAATGATCAATGGCATAAACCATTAGGCATGGGATAAAGGTTTTCATGCTCAGTTCATATGAACTGACAGGTGCTAACATGTTTTGTAGATGAAGCTCCGTAAGATGGAAAGAAGATCAAAGTTGAAAATTTATCATTATGATTGATTATACTACTTCTTAAAGTGTAAATCATTGAATTATCACTTTTTTGTCATGTTATTGCAAAAGGGCATAAATTAGATACTCAGTTGTATTTGTTCAAAAGTGAATCAATGAAAGATGAGTATTTGATCTCTACATAGTCTTGTTGTTTAAGCTATGTAAATGAATGAAATAAAAGGTTGCAGAATGAAAGGAATTCAAAGGAATGTGTATTGACTTGACCCTTTATCACTTGTCATCATGTTGAGATTTTAGTAAACAAATTAGTATGCCAGTGTGGTAGTACTAATTAGACTTATTTATGATTATATATTTGTCTTAAAAATAGTATGATGTAATATTTATGGACAGAACTTATGGATAATCGTAATACAAGATATGTATTGCCAAATTAAGAAGTGAATTGACCAATATAGAATTGAAAAAAGTAATATTATAATTTTAATGAGGAAGTTGTATATTGCTGAGATAGAAATTATATCATATTAAGGATTTAAATTAAGACATGTTGTGATTAAACATTCATGAATTAATGAGCTATGTGAGATGAAGTTATTTCATTGGTATGATTACTAACTAATTGTTAGTAGAGCTATAATAAAATGGATCAGTTAATGATCAAAGGAAAATATTTCCAATATGAATATGAGGATAACAATCTTGAATTTTTTGATCCTTTCTAAGTCCTCTGGAAGGATGTTGATATGTATTAAAAATCTTAGGAATCACATTTCTTGTAGCCTCTCCTTGCATTGGGCATTTGACTTTGGGAATGTTGTAAATTCAACATGCATGGGTAACTTGGGAATGCAAGGATTACCTGATCAATGAGTAGATTCTATTCAAGGATTAAAATAAATCAGGTTCTTCCTAAGGACAAAGACTAAAATGAATCATTAGGATCCTTGTGATAAAAGTTACTTGATCCAAATTAAAATAAAAGGAAGTGAACCTTAAGGATGGGCAAGTCTTAAGTGTTGAAGCCTAAGGAAATACTACCATACCATGAACTTATGGTAGGCATGAATAATGAATTATTGTAAGAATGCTCAAATTGAATATTCTCAATTAAGCATAATATAAGAGAAAGGGTATACTTAAGAAGAAAGGTTAGGTATCATCATGAGTACGAGAAATTTGATAAAGGGATGATATGTTCTTACACCTTTCAGCAATATGAGATTTCACCTTCTATATTTATAATGAATATAGACATATGATACCAATGCTTCCCCATGGAGAAATAGTACATTAGTGGCTTAAAGAGAAACTACGTTGGTAAAAACATAGGCTAAATTGATTAAGCTAAGACAACATTAAATATGCAATGCTGAACTTAAACAATTACTATTTCGATTACCATATATGGTTGTCACTAACTTGCAATCTAGTGAGGTAATTAAGCTAGTTTGGAGGAACTAAATATTCTTGAATCTAACCAAGATAAGACCTTAGAGGTGACTCATTCGAGGAGGAATAGTCATGAGATATGGGCTATCTTGTCTTGGTATAAATTTACATTAAAAACATAGAAAGATAACCTTCTCTCAATACATAACGCTTAGTGAGATAACTCACTATATCCACTACACAGTCGTATCCCTATAAGGATGTTTGTCATTATTTGGATACTTCTGCATAGTATTTGTGCAAAGAGTTGCCTCATTAAGAGTCTAGATTGCAGCAAGGTATTGCAATAAGTACAAACCTTGATAGAGTTAAAAACACATATTTGACCTCCTAAGTATGCACCTTGATATCAACTTATGATGGCTATGGAAAGGGAAGTGGTCTAGTAATAAAGGGTAATTATTAAGTAGACACTTACTTTCCCATAGGCATCATAGGATGATATAGAGGTATGTCTTCGTGTGGGTTAAACTAGATTTGTTCCTTGTTCAAGACTTGTAGTGTTTACAACATCTACGTTTGTGAATCCATATAATTGAATAAGTGATTAAGGTGAAACAAAAATTCCTAATGATGAGTGTGCCATCATGGAATTGAGCATGACATACATGACTCAAAAACTTTGCACGCAAAGTGGTGTAAGATGATTACACTATCGAGATTTCCCTATGATCTAAGTTGTCGATGCTGTGGAATTCATAGGTGGAACCCAAGTAGACACTTAGGAGTATTCACTTATATATCATGTCCTGTAAAGGAGAACCAAAGGATACATTTGATGTATGGGCTCGTATAGAGCATTGAGAGAGAATGAATAGGTTTGGTAATCTCTCATACAACTACACATGGTTCATGACAGTTATCAAAAATGGATTGCAATAAGGTTTATGTTGGATTTAAATATATGGGTATTTAAATCGAGAAGCATAAAGTAAAAAAAAAATCTAGATGTGAAACTAACAAAGTGGATGTTACATTTTGGTATCAGAGCTGAAGGTTGCTCTTGGACCTATTAGGTCCTTACACTTACTAAATTTTGATATTTATTAGTAAAATAAAATGAAGGATAAAAGGATTTACCAAGGATAATGAACTAGATCAAACAATGTTTCAAGTTTGATGGTAGGTTAGTTCTTTAAAAAAAAACAATCCTTCATGACACACTAAATTAGATAGATGTGTGGAGAAGCTTGATAAGTGTGAATTGGATCAGCTAAGATAAACAAATTAAGTTGAATGATAGCAATCATCAAAGGATTTGCTAGATGGAATGAATTGTCTTAATGAAAGATTCAAAACTTAAGTCCAAAATGACATATAAACCCACTTAGGGTGGATGAAGTAGATAAGAAATAACTATCTACAAAAGTAGTAGTAAACAAAAGAAAAGGGAAACCCTTCTTAAATGAAATCTACACTTAAACAAACTAATTGTTGGAATGATCCTGTAATATATGGAATTCTGGATCATTGAGGTTTGAGAAATCTGGAAATTTTGCACTAAATTTCTAATGAGTTGAAGAAAATTGATGGTGAGCATTAAAATAATTCTAGAGCCTTGAATAGGTTTCTAGGAGAATTTTTTTTGGGTAACCTGCTTGGTTAGGGAGTAGTGAATGCTTTAGGTCATTAAAAGATTCAGGTCATGAATAACAACTCATGGACATTATCTACTATGGATGGGGAAAAGATAATCAAATTTATTATAGTCTTTTCATGCACTTTGTGTGTCTTGAGGGAGATAAGAAAATAATAAATGGATACCGAGAGTAAATATTTGTACTCTTAGGCTTATGATGGAGTTGAGACCATTTCTTGTGAATACTTGACATATTGCAAGTATGTTTAGCTTTATCTTCCCAATTCTTGATGATCATGATTTACAGGATGGAAATCATATGAAGTGTGCATGGATTGGATCTTTTCCTCTTTGCTACTTATTACATTTTTGTTTGTGTGCAAACAAAATCACTGTCATTATTATGTTGGCAGCCTTGTAGAACTGTTCTTAATTTGAATGAAAATGGGGATCTACGTTTTCATTTCTGTGATCACCCATTGAAATTTGGGCATCTAAGTTATTTACATGATTGAGACCCTCTTGTTTGAATAATGTTACTTAGCTATCGGTTAAGTAATGAGTATGGTTAATCATTACATGGCATGCAAAAAGATTGAATTCAGATATGACTGTAATTGCTTTGTGAGTTAGTGGTTATGTTCTTCTCTTTTTTTATATACAAATATATATATATATATATACTTGATACTCCTGAGAGTATATGTTATTCGGTGGGTATCACCCAGTCAACTTAGTTTTATTATTACAATATTGAAACTTTGGGGTCAAATACTTGACAAGGACTTGTGAGGTTGATTTCTTTCCTTTTAAGGTATTATCTAGTTAGACCATTTTGTCAACTCCATGGTATTTGGGATGGATGAAAGTTTGATATTTCAGCTCATTGAGGATTTCTTGAGTTATTTCAGGTTGCTAATTCTCTTTCTTTGATACAATGTTTGTGCAGATAGATTTATGGTGAGATTGGGTCCTTGGACAAAACCGTAAGATATGTTGTATTATCTTAGTCTCTGTGCTTAGATCAATACCATAAAATTTTGAGTTGTCCATATAAGTGGGGATTCATTTTCCTTATGTCAAATACTTGTAGGAATCACAACCTCACCTTAGTTTGGGTAATCATGGTGATTTATAGGTATATAAGCACCATTATGAGTTCTTCATCTTGACTCTCTATCATGAATATTAGTTCGGTGGATAGAATAGATAACAATGACAGATTTACTATCCCTTTTAGTGATTGTTTGGAAGTAAAATTCTAGTTGAAATGAATGAAATTCATTGTTAGTAGGTTCATACATGATCTCAGGCACAGATAGGATTAAGTCTTATTGCATCCACAACTTAGTCTTCCCATTGTTGAATGTGGATTGCATCCACTAAAATAGTCTTTAAACAATTTACTTAGATTGCTAAAAACATTGTTGTTGGCAAGGTCTATAGAATATAGAGAAACTCTATTCTTTGACACTTTGTAAGGTTTAAGGTAAGCAAGTTGTATCAATCTTCTACAATCCTCTAGACCTCTTTCTTGAGGATAGATAAATAATCTATTAATAATCGTTTGTGAGTCAATGCTTGTTAAGAGTTCCTTAATAAATGTTGTTGATGGCTCATTATGCTTGGGTAACCAAGTTAATAGTGTTCTTGATCAAATAGGATCTTTGAGTAAAATAAGTAAGTTATGTCAAGGTGGTAGATAGTTGATATATGAAACATCTAAGTTATAATTCATCGAATGGTGATTGTATTTTTCTTACATATTAAAGACTGTGAAGTCTTGACCTTTTAATAGGAAGTCTGTGGCTGGGAAAGCACATTTTAAAAATATTTCTTAAGTATCGGATGATCAAATCCAAGTGCATGACTGAGAAGTAGACACTTAAGTCCTTTTGTGATTCAGATGTCTGAATAAAATTAAGGACTCATAACTTCCTTATGAGGTGATTGTTGGGTTAAGTAGGTATCCTATCTCTCTGAAGATCTAATTAAGTATGACTTATATCATAATAGATGCTTAAGCTTAAACAACCATTCTTATAAAACTATTGTTATAACCATATGCAAATACTCTTCTTTTTGTAATGACTCCTCATTTTTATACATTAGAGTACCTCCGATCTATTCATTCCATGACTCGCATAATCTACCGATCTATTCATGAGTATCAAGAGTTGGCATTTTTATTTTAACACATCACTCTTACGGTTCTCTTCCCTAATCTGGGATTCGAATGCTCTCTCCAAGGAACCTATCTCGAATAATTGTTACCATTATTCATCGGCATCTCGTCCCTTAGACTAGGTGACATAGACTACGCAATCAACAGCTTGCTTTGATACTTTGGCCAAAGATTTGAAACATAATGCTTATGTCTCGTATTCCTTGATGGCATACTCACAATCTGAATACGTCCATCACCCCATTCCTTTGTTATGTAGAATGTCTTATACCGACTTCACCAGCCTCTCTCCCCCCAAGTTATTCACTCAGAAATGGATTAATAATATGGCAACGTTATAAGGATGCTCTTGAGAACTAGGGATACTCTGACATACATGGTCAACCCTAGTTAACCCTATGTGTCAAGGTACCCCGAGTCTCCAGGGGCAGCCTCATAACATGACCATGTCGGTAACCAAATCCCAAGTCAAAACTTGTTCGAGTTTAAGGAGTAAATCTTGACGATCAATGCAAAGGGTGTCGCCATAAGTCACCCGCATTGTTGTATCTTTCGAGAAGATCCTAATCTTCTCAAGGTACAACCCTCGCAATCGACTTGTGCCATCAACCTTCAAATCCACCTCGATAAGATCTACTAAACTTTAAGGTGTTACTTACGTGGAGTTTAAATTATACTCCAAGACACTCCTTTTTAGGGTAGTCTTTTCCCAACCCCTGGGTTCCTCATCTTAAAATTGCCTTTCGTATTAAGACCCATTCCACAAAGAGAAGTTTAATAAGATTGAGGTCTCAACAAGGAGATCATTGTTTCACAATAATCCTGATCTACGAAATTGGGTAAGAACCCCAAGTCTTCTCATAAGATTGCAAACTTATCCCTTTTTGGGTTTATTCCAGATCTTTAAAACTGAAATATATCTTACTTATTAGTGTTAAGATATAGTGATTTTAAAAACATTCAGTACGTTGTCTTGACTTAGATCAAGGTTAGAGAGTAACAGATTACTCTTCCCGTTCAGCTTCCTGAAAGGGTTTATTTTAACCTTAGCTTCTCAAAATCAGTGATCTAAATTACAATTAGCTTTAATTAGATCGTAATAGAACTACTAAACAATCATAAGTATTCAGTCACATAACCTTGCAACGCTTACTTAGATAATCACAAACGTCTCCAAGTTATACAATAATAACAATGGTCTTAAAATCATTCGAACCGAAGAAGATCAAACCATCCAGATACGAATGCAAACACATAAGTAACAAATACCTCAGTTTATTCATTTCAAAGCTAATCAAATACATTTTATGCATTCAACATATTTGATACAATACTCAACAACAAAAGAACATCTTTCTTCAAGTAGTACATTTAGAGAATCAAGCTGTAATTCATCATAAAACCAAATTAAACAATCTGAACATCATATCAGATCTGCGTGCCTTTACCACTTACGGCAATCATCTGCAAAAATTGTCAACACGGGTCAGTTCGGTGAACTGAGCATGATAAGCACTAATTCTTAAAACAAATGCAATCCACCAATTGCTCTCATTGAACAACCTGTTTAAATGAAATCAGGCTAAATATCTTTCTACAATTTTAACATGACTATAATGCATAACCTCTATTATAGCTGTCAATTAGTCCTAAATATTTTTAGATGACTCAACGTACATTTTAGAGACTAAGAAGAACAAAATAATTCCAAAACATCCATCCATCTGTATCTCCAAGACAACATCAATCCATCAATTTATTCCATTCTAAAAAGAATATACTATCAACTCGTATTTCAACAAGTATGATTCAAACAAGTTCACAAGGCAGTTTATAATAACCAGCAAGCTCACTGACATAATTCCTTTTCAATCATACACTATGTTAATGGTACAGATAAGTATAGCCACTTATACAACAACACACAATTTATGCCAGTCTCTCCATACAGTACTACTGTCTATTCTTGTTTTACCCTTACCGTAGAGATCACATAAGGATACAAGAGAAGAAAACATTCATAGTTTCTAGACAAGGAGAGAATAACTTATTATTCATACAGTTATAGATATCAACATAACTTAACAGCAGAGGAGAAAGAAATAGAGACATTCATATTCCATTCCAATCATGTTCATGACTGTACCATCCTCTCAAGAGTAATGCATTTACACTATACGCATGTGACTAAATCAGCCGAGGCCACAAGAAGATACTACAACTTCACCAGAATTCCAATATAAAATTCACCTGTAGATTATTAAGCAATACAAGAGTTCACGCGACAAGCAATAATAAAATATCTGACCCCAAAAAGGCTCAACAAATCTTTCCATATTATTCAACAACATGCAAAATATCCAACGCCATCGCCTGTCATGGCACAAATTTAAGAGCTCTTTGTTTCAGTCAAACTTGAAACAAGATCACATTAAAACAATTAACGTTTCCATATGAAATACAAAGTGACATTCACGCAGAGAGTTGAAACACAATATGCACAACTTCCTTCAACAAAGCAAATCCCTACGATTATACAAAGAAGATCTTAAATCGGGCCAAATCAAAAATAATAACCACAACAAGATCTTCATAGAAGTCATCATCATATCATTATTTTCAACAAAGTTTCATCCAAGCCGAGATAATACGAATACAGCAAGGACTCATACAGAGTCGAGTTTAAAAAGTAAACACAACATGGACTAGATCAGTAGTCGAATTCATACGAAAACATTCAAGGTTTCCAACTAATTCAACACCAACAGTCTTCACAACTAAACTTCTACAGAAGTCTAAATACAAGATACATATTAAGGACTCCAACAGAGCCAATATCAATAAGTATTCACAACCAAGCTTATACAGTCAAAACACTGGTTACATATCCAGGACTCCAACTGAGTCAATAACCACAGTATTCACAAATGAGCTTTAAACAAGAGAAAAACATAATATACGCTTCAAGGATTCAAAAGGAGTCGAACCCATGTAGTATTCACAAATAAACTTCTACTGAAGTAGAAAGATACAAGATACATATTAAATTCAAGAAATCCAACTATATCAATAACATACAGAATTCACGACTGAACTCCTACAGAAGTAGAAACGTATGTTACTTTTCAAGGACTCAAAAGGAGTCGTACCCATTTAGTATTCACAAATAAACTTCTACTGAAGTAGAAAGATACTATCTATTTCCAAGAATTCCAACTGTATCAATCTCCACAGTGTTAACAGCAAGGCTTCAACAAAAGTCTATACCAAGCAAGAAAGCATTTTTATGGACTCCAACAGAGTCGAATTCGTACATTATCCTTGCAAGCATTTCTACGAAATCTAACCGAAATGCAAAACACAGCAAGATAATTCAACCATACGAAACAAAATGTACACCCAGCAAGGGTTCGACTGAATAATCGAACCAGCATGAAGATACAACAAACTAATTCATACAATGCTACCATAAAAACCAACTGGACCAAAAATCATCTGAACAGAGTTGTTCTAATGAAATCATTTGAAGGAAAGCAAGATTTTTAAAAGTTAGGGCCTAACATGCCTGGTAATGTCGCTTAAAAATCCGAAGAAGACCTCTGAAAGAGCTCGAGCCTTCTCCTCTTTTTCCACGTTAGATTCAACAACAATAATTTGTTATTTCCATGCCTTATAAACTTTCCTCGACAGAGAAAAGAGCTAGTTATTCTCATAGTTGCCATGCAACACCAAGTAGACTGGTTCGAAGAACCAGTGATCAAACAGAGAGAAAACCGGAGCATGGAAAACCAAACAAACAACCAGTTTTCCATTTTGCATGCCTTCCCGAGTGATCCGTGCTCGGAAATCGAGTTCCTTAATTGCATTAACTCCGAAGTTCCCGCTCAATCTCCATTGCCACCGACCGCCATAGTTGGCGATGGACAAAAACAAACCAAAGACCATTTCCAGATTTGGCGACTCTGCCACGTCAGATTTCACTAGCCATTTGAAACTTCCACCAAATCCCTCGTCCTTCATACTTATCCATCTCATTTAATGCCATAGAAACTACCACCCATGGCTCGCACCCCTTCATAGGTCCCTTTCATCCATGATCATTAGTTAGGTTAGAAACATAGGTTAGACTTTAAGGTGATACTTAGTCTAACCTCCTTAGCGCTAGGTCACTAACCTTAGAACATTTAGCTTATAGTTTAGGGCTAGGTTAGATTATAGTTTAGGTTTAGGTTATTAACCTTAATAGAACCAGTCTAGGTCTAACAAATAGAATCGTTCAGTAAAAGAACCAACAGATATACCTTCCCGAATAAACTTAAAACATCTCTTGGATCAATGCCACTGATCCAAGGATGAGTCATATAGACGGGTAAATCCACAATTCATTCCGAAATCAGATTAAACTCAGGTGCAAAAATGAAAGAAATAAAAGAGTCCAAGCATATCCTGGCTCAGTCAAAGATCTTCAAATGCAAAGAAGATACAATCTATATCAAGCATGACTTCACAATCAAAGGAACACATCCTTTTACAGAAGAAATCATATATCAACACTTGAATGCCCAGGAGGAAGTAACAATAGTTCAGGGTGTTACATGCTTCCCTCCTAAAAGATTCATCATCCCGATGATTACATATTTGATTTACCTTCAGGTCAACCAATTTATTAGTTCACAATACAATGTGACTATTTCCAACTTGAATAGTTTCAGAAATCAATGTCACGATACATTTTATTCAGCCTGAATAATGTTTGCCTCAATCTGGCTTTCATATGAACATGAAAAAGATAAGTTCATATAAAAAATGTTTTGTCAACAGATTTCATCCTGTTGAAAAAGAAAAGGAAAAGCAATTTTCATCTCTTCCAGATTTTCCCAAGTTGCACTTTCTTCGTTAAACTGGTCCCACTGGACCTTACATTGTTGTATTTCACGATTTCTCAAATGCAATTGGCGAGTTTCCAGCACTCGTGTGGGTTTAACCACGATTATTCCTGGGTCTTGGACCTGCAAGGAATTCCAATTTAAGACATGTGACAAATCTGAAACGTATTTCTTAAGCAAAGAAATATGGAAAACATCATGCATGCGAGACAAAGCAGGTGGTAATGCTAATCGATAAGCTACAGGATTGATTATTTCGACAATTTCGAAAGGTCCCACGAAACGAGGTGACAACTTGGCAGCCTTGCCAAAAGTTATAGAACTCTTTCTGGGTTTAACACGAAGAAAAACCTTCTCACCAAGCTCAAACCTTCGATCAACCCGCTTAAGGTCAGCATAGCTCTTCTACCTATCTGCTGCTTCCTTTAATCGTTCACGAATCAACTTTACTTGTTGTTCCATTTCAGTGAGGATCTCTGGTCCAATTACCACTCTATCCTCAACACTATCCCAGCTAACAGGGGTTCTGCACTTCCTTCCATAAAGTGCTTCAAATGGTGCCATTTTAAGAGATGAGTGATAAGTGTTGTTGTATGTGAATTCAACTAATGGAAGATACTCTTCCCATTTATACTGTTGATCCATGCAATACATTCGCAACATGTCTTCCAACACTTGATTTACTCTCTCAGTTTGTCCATCCGTTTCCGGATGATATGCAGAACTGAAGTTTAGTTTTGTTCCAAGAGTCGGTATTAAGCGTTTGCCAAAATCTTGACGTCATTCTAGGATCCTTGTCAGATATAATCAATTCTGGTACACCATGTAACCTGAAAATTTCATGTACGAATCTTTTGGCCAACATTGGTGAATCATCCTTTAGATTTCCAGCGATGAAATGAGCTACCTTAGTTAGTTTATCTACAACTACCAGGATAACATCATGTTTATTCCTGGACATAGGTAACCCTTGTACAAAGTCCATGCTTATTACTTGCCATTTGTACTGCGGTATGCTATGAGGATATAACAGTCCAGCAGGGTGCATGTGTTCTACCTTAACCCACTGACATTCCAGACAATGAGTCACAAAATCAATGACATCCTTTTTCATACCTTTCCAAAAGTATTGTTGTTTCAGATCAGCAAGCATTTTTGTGATACCCGGGTGTCCAGAGAAAGGTGAATTATGAAATTCAACTAACAACTTCTTTCTCAAATCGTTCAGCATAGGTACGTATACCCTGTTTTCATAACGTAAGATTCCTTCATTATCAAAATGAAAGCCCTTATACCTTTCATCATTAGGTTCTGCAGCAAGCGCTGCTTTTACTTGCTGAAAGTATGTATCAGATTCTGAGGCACTTTTTACCTCATCCTTAAACTGAGTTCTTAATGTTATAAGAGCAGAAATGTGCCTCCTACGACTTAGAGCATCTGCTACTCTATTCTCTTTCCCTTTGATGTAGCTAATATCAAAATCATATTGGGATAAAAACTCTAACCACCTTCTCTGTCTGGCATTTAGATTAGGCTGAGTGAAAATATATTTCAGTCCTAAGTGATCAGTTTTCAACTCAAAAGGTTTCCCAAGTAAATAGTGTCTCCAGACTTGAAGCGCATGAACAATGGCAGCAAGCTCCAAATCATGAGGAGCATAATTCAGCTCATGTAACTTAAGTTTTCTACTTTCATATGCTATGACTTGATCATTTTGTAACAAAACACCTCCAAGGCCTTCCCCAGAAGCATCCATTACAACAAGAAGCTCCCATTAGGTCTGTATAACTAATATAGGTGCGGAAGTCAACTGGATTTTTAGACTTTTGAAAGCCATTTCACACTTATCATTCCAAATAAATTTCTTATCCTTCTTCTCGCAATGAAGTTATCGGTGCAAAACCACTTTAGAAAAATCCTTAACAAATTTTCTATAGTAACCAAAGAAGACCCATGAAGCTTCTTACTTCATGCACATTCTTTGGTGCAAAGCCACACTCGCTTATCGCCACTATTTTTGAAGGATCTACAACAATTCCTTCTTTACTAATGACATGACCCAAATAGTGAACTTCTGTATCAAAGAAAGAACATTTGGATAACTTACCATACAACTTTCTTTTTCTCAAAATTCCCAAAACTATCTTCAAATGCTCATTGTGCTCCTCAACACTTTTAGAATAAATGAGAATATCGTCCAAGAATACAAGTACAAACTTGTCCAAATATTCTTGAAAGATATTATTCATTAAGTTCATAAAAGTCATGGTGCATTAGTTAATCCAAAAGGTAGAACCGTGAATTCATAATGTCCGTACCTTGTTCTGGAAAGCTGTTTTATGAATATCTTCTTCTCTAATCCTTAATTGATGATAACCAGATCAAGATCTATCTTAGAATAAACCGCTGCCCCACGCATCTAATCAAATAGATCGTCGATCCTCGAAGTGGGTATCTGTTTCGATTGTTGCTTTGTTCAACATCCGATAATCAATACACAGCCTAAGTGTTCCATCCTTCTTTTTCACAAATATTACTGGTGCTCCCCAAGGTGAAACACTTGGTCTAATCAAACCTTTAGACAAAAGTTCTTGCAATTGTGCCTTAAGCTCGACTAACTCTGTAGTAGTCATCCGATAAGGTGCTTTGGAAATAGGTTCCGTTCCTGGTTTGATTTCGATGGTGAAGTCAAATTCCCTCTTGGGTGGTAAACCTGGTAATTCCTCCGAAAAACATCCCTGAAACTTTGTAGCAGAGGAAATCGTTTCATGGAATCACCATCTTCTTCTGAAAATTCAGATATCTTTACTGCATAAAGGGTACATCCTTTGTTTTTAGCCTTTTTAAGCTGCATAGCTGATAGTTTTCTAACTGAAATTTCCCATTTCACCCCTTGAATCTCTGTTGTTTCCAGCCGATCATCTAAACATTTTATATTCTTTTCATAACAGTCTACTTTTGCTTTATGTTCAGCTAACCAATTGACACCAATGACAATGTCGTAAGACCCCAAAGGTGTAACATAGAGGTCAACTTCCGTGGAAAAGTTAGGTAAGTCAAGGACTGCCCCAAAAAGACACATACTCACTGTATGAACAGAGTTATTACCATACTGTACAGTCCAAGATTTATCCATTTTTCCAGCTTTTCTCTTAAGTTTAGAAGCAAGTTTACTAGAAATAAAACATTCAGTAGCTCCTGTATCAAAAAGAATAGTGACAGGTATGCCAAATAACTTACCCGAACTTCTATAGGTGTCACCTACTTTTCAGCTTGCTTGTCTGCTACTGCAGCATGTATCTTATGCTGCTGATTACGATCATCCTTCTTCAAAGGGCACTGATTTGCGTAGTGGTCTTTGCCACAATTGTAGCAGCCTCCTACAGGTCCCTTTTTAGGCTCAAAATTGCCTCCAGCCTTGTAATTATCACGTTGTCCTCCATAGGGCTTCTGCCCATTGTTATAATTTTTGGCAAAATTATCCCTTACATTTCCAGCAGGCTTATTTGCTACTGCCTTCTTACTATTATCCCCTGGAAACTTACTTCTGTTTCCAAACTTTTTCCATGGTCCCTTTTTGGGTGCAAGTGAAGTTGAAGAAGGGTTTGCAATCTTCTTCCGCACTTCCTCTTTATGAGCAGAAATAGCCTTTAATTTCTGTTCTTGTCTTATGGCCTTTTCAACAACTCCTTCCATAGTGGTTGGACTATGAACATCGACCTCTCCCCCTATCACGGGATTCAATCCCATGATGAATTTCCTTATTCTGAACTTCTCGTCAGTTTGATACTGCGGTACATACTTGAGGAGTTTTGTAAACCGCTCCCAGTATTCAGTTACTGTTAGCTTCCCTTGAGCTAAGTTCTAGAATTCTATCATTTTCTGATCATAGAAAAGTTGTGGCAGCCAACGTTGCCTTAAATAGCCCTTAAATTGATCCCAAGTAATATTGGTCTCATCAATATTTAGCTCGGCTTTACGACTATCCCACCACGAAGATGCTTCGTGGGAAAGCCGATAGGCTCCCAAATAGCTTTGGTTTCTCTCGAGAAGTTTCTTATTGCAAAGTACTTCTCCATTTCGCTGAGCCAGTTCTCAGCTCCATCACCTAATGTGGTGCCATCATATTTAGGTGGGCTTATCCTTTTTATATCATTAGTGAGTTCTGCTGCCAACCTGGCCTTTTTGTTTTCTGGTTGTACAGGTGCATTTCCAGCATTAATATCAACACCCATATCGGGGTTGTCCTCTGGAGGTTGCTGATTGTTATTACCAGCTTCATCTTCCTCCTCATTTCCCATTACTTGCTGTTCAAGTACAGCTAAACGATCTCTTGTGTCCAACAGGGCAGCAAGGATCTCATCAAGCTTTTGGGTTGTTGCTGCCCCTCCTTCAGGTGGAGCATTATTCGCAACGTTCCCCCTTGTTCTAACCATTTTCTGTTACAAGAAAATTCAGGTTTTTATCAGATTATGGACACAATAGGTCCAAGAGCTGCAACCTTCAGCTCTGATACCAAGATGTAACATCCTCATTTTTATACATTAGAACAAGTAATTTTTTTTTTTTTTGATTTGATAAATGCTTCCTGGTTCTAAATACATAATTTAGAACTCACAAATCAAAACAACCATTCTTATAACAGATAACCATATGCAGCTGTAATGACTCGAGTACCTCCGATCTATTCATTCCATGACTCGGTAATCTACCGATCTATTCATGAGTATCAAGAGTTGGCATTTTTATTTTAACACATCACTCTTACGGTTCTCTTCCCTAATCTGGGATTCAGAATGCTCTGTCCAAGGAACCTATCTGAATAATTGTTACCATTATTCATCGGCATCTCGTCCCTTAGACTAGGTGACATAGGACTACGCAATCAGCAGCTTGCGATACTTTGGCCAAAGATTTGAAACATAATGCTTATGTCTCGTATTCCTTGACGGCATACTCATCAATCTGGAATACGTCCATCACCCCATTCCTTTGTTATGTAGAATGTCTTATACTGACTTCTGTCAGTCTCTCCTGCCCCAAGTTATTCACTCAGAAATGGATTAATAATATGGCAACGTTATAAGGATGCTCTTGAGAACTAGGGATACTCTGACATACTGGGTCAACCCTAGTTAACCCTGTGTGTCAAGGTACCCCGAGTCTCCAGGGCAGCCTCATAACATGACCATGTCGGTAACCAGTCCCAAGTCAAAACTTGTTCGAGTTTAAGGAGTAAATCTTGACGATCAATGCAAAGGGTGTCGCCATAAGTCACCTGCATTGTTGTATCTTCGAGAAGATCCTAATCTTCTCAAAGGTACAACCCTGCAATCGACTTGTGCCATCAACCTTCAAATCCACCTCGATAAGATCTACTAAACTTTAAGGTGTTACTTACGTGGAGTTTAAATTATACTCCAAGACACTCCTTTTTAGGGTAGTCTTTTCCCAACCCCTGGGTTCCTCATCTTAAAATTTCCTTTCGTATTAAGACCCATTCCACAAAGAGAAGTTTAATAAGATTGAGGTCTCAACAAGGAGATCATTGTTTCACAATAATCCTGATCTACGAAATTGGGTAGTAACCCCAAGTCTTCTCATAAGATTGCAAACTTATCCCTTTTTGGGTTTATTCCAGATCTTTAAAACTGAAATATATCTTACTTATTAGTGTTAAGATATAGTGATTTTAAAAACATTCAGTACGTTGTCTTGACTTAGATCAAGGTTAGAGAGTAACAGATTACTCTTCCCGTTCAGCTTCCTGAAAGGGTTTATTTTAACCTTAGCTTCTCAAAAATCAGTGATCTAAATTACAATTAGCTTTAATTAGATCGTAATAGAACTACTAAACAATCATAAGTATTCAGTCACATAACCTTGCAACGCTTACTTAGATAATCACAAACGTCTCCAAGTTATACAATAATAACAATGGTCTTAAAATCATTCGAACCGAAGAAGATCAAACCATCCAGATACGAATGCAAACACATAAGTAACAAATACCTCAGTTTATTCATTTCAAAGCTAATCAAATACATTTTATGCATTCAACATATTTGATACAATACTCAACAGCAAAAGAACATCTTTCTTCAAGTAGTACATTTAGAGAATCAAGTTATAATTCATCATAAAACCAAATTAAACAATCTGAACATCATATCAGATCTGCGTGCCTTTACCACTTACGGCAATCATCTGCCAAAATTGTCAACACGGGTCAGTTCGGTGAACTGAGCATGATAAGCACTAATTCTTAAAACAAATGCAATCCACCAATTGCTCTCATTGAACAACCTGTTTAAATGAAATCAGGCTAAATATCTTTCTACAATTTTAACATGACTATAATGCATAACCTCTATTATAGCTGTCAATTAGTCCTAAATATTTTTAGATGACTCAACGTACATTTTAGAGACTAAGAAGAACAAAATAATTCCAAAACATCCATCCATCTGTATCTCCAAGACAACATCAATCCATCAATTTATTCCATTCTAAAAAGAATATACTATCAACTCGTATTTCAACAAGTATGATTCAACCAAGTTCACAAGGCAGTTTAAAATAACCAGCAAGCTCACTGACATAATTCCTTTTCAATCATACACTATGTTAATGGTACAGACAAGCATAGCCACTTATACAGCAACACACAATTTATGCCAGGCTCTCCATACAGTACTACTGTCTATTCTTGTTTTACCCTTACCGTAGAGATCACATAAGGATACAAGAGAAGAAAACATTCATAGTTTCTAGACAAGGAGAGAATAACTTATTATTCATACAGTTATAGATATCAACATAACTTAACAGCAGAGGAGAAAGAAATAGAGACATTCATATTCCATTCCAATCATGTTCATGACTGTACCGTCCTCTCAAGAGTAATGCATTTACACTATACGCATATGACTAAATCAGCCGAGGCCACAAGAAGATACTACAGCTTCACCAGAATTCCAATATAAAATTCACCTGTAGATTATTAAGCAATACAAGAGTTCACGCGACAAGCAATAATAAAATATCTACCCCAAAAAGGCTCAACAAATCTTTCCATATTATTCAACAACATGCAAAATATCCAACGCCATCGCCTGTCATGGCACAACTAAGAGCTCTTTGTTTCAGTCAAACTTGAAACAAGATCACATTAAAACAATTAACGTTTCCATATGAAATACAGTGACATTCACGCAGAGTTGAAACACAATATGCACAGCTTCCTTCAACAAAGCAAATCCCTACGATTATACAGCAAGATCTTAAATCAGAAGCCGAAATCAAAAATAATAACTCAACAAGATCTTCATAAAAGTCATCATCATATCATTATTTTCAACAAAGTTTCATCCAAGCCGAGATAATACGAATACAGCAAGGACTCATACAGAGTCGAGTTTTAAAAGTAAACACAGCGTGGACTAGATCAGTGGTCGAATTCATACGAAAACATTCAAGGTTTCCAACTAATTCAACACCAATAGTCTTCACAACTAAACTTCTACAGAAGTCTAAATACAAGATACATATTAAGGACTCCAACAGAGCCAATATCAATAAGTATTCGCAACCAAGCTTATACAGAAGTCGAAACACTGGTTACATATCCAGGACTCCAACTGAGTCAATAACCACAGTATTCACAACTGAGCTTTAAACAGAAGAGAAAAACATAATATACGCTTCAAGGATTCAAAAGGAGTCGAACCCATGTAGTATTCACAAATAAACTTCTACTGAAGTAGAAAGATACAAGATACATATTAAATTCAAGAAATCCAACTATATCAATAACATACAGAATTCACGACTGAACTCCTACAGAAGTAGAAACGTATGTTACTTTTCAAGGACTCAAAAGGAGTCGTACCCATTTAGTATTCACAAATAAACTTCTACTGAAGTAGAAAGATACTATCTATTTCCAAGAATTCCAACTGTATCAATCTCCACAAGTGTTAACAACAAGGCTTCAACAAAAGTCTATACCAAGCAAGAAAGCATTTTTATGGACTCCAACAGAGTCGAATTCATACATTATCCTTGCAAGCATTTCTACGAAATCTAACCGAAATGCAAAACACAACAAGATAATTCAACCATACGAAACAAAATGTACACCTAGCAAGGGTTTGACTGAATAATCAAACCAGCATGAAGATACAACAAACTAATTCATACAATGCTACCATAAAAACCAACTGGACCAAAAAAATCATCTGAACAGAGTTGTTCTAATGAAATCATTTGAAGGAAAGCAAGATTTTTAAAAGTTAGGGCCTAACATGCCTAGTAATGTCGCTTAAAAATCCAAAGAAGACCTCTGAAAGAGCTCGAGCCTTCTCCTCTTTTTCCACGTTAGATTCAACAACAATAATTTGTTATTTCCATGCCTTATAAACTTTCCTCGACAGAGAAAAGAGCTAGTTATTCTCATAGTTTCCATGCAACACCAAGTAGACTGGTTTGAAGAACCAGTGATCAAACAGAGAGAAAACCGAGCACATGGAAAACCAAACAAACAACCAGTTTTCCATTTTGCATGCCTTCCCGAGCGATCCATGCTCGAAATCGAAGTTCCTTAATTGCATTAACTCCGAAGTTCCCGCTCAATCTCCATTGCCACCGACCGCCATAGTTGGCGATGGACAAAAACAAACCAAAGACCATTTCCAGATTTGGCGACTCTGCCACGTCGGATTTCACTAGCCGTTTGAAACTTCCACCAAATCCCTCATCCTTCATACTTATCCATCTCATTTAATGCCATAGAAACTACCGCCCATGGCTCGCACCCCTTCATAGGTCCCTTTCATCCATGATCATTAGTTAGGTTAGAAACATAGGTTAGACTTTAAGGTGATACTTAGTCTAACCTCCTTAGCGCTAGGTCACTAACCTTAGAACATTTAGCTTATAGTTTAGGGCTAGGTTAGATTATAGTTTAGGTTTAGGTTATTAACCTTAATTAATAAACCAATCTAGGTCTAACAAATAGAATCGTTCAAGAAGTAAAAGAACCAACAGATATACCTTCCCAAATAAACTTAAAACATCTATGCATCCAAGGTTGAGTCATATAGACAGTATCCACAATTGATTCGAAATCGATTAAACTCAAAAAATGAAAGAAATAAAAGAGTCCAAGCATATCCTAGCTCGGTCCAAAGATCTTACTGAAAAGAAGATACAATCTATATCAAGCATGAATTCAAGGATGAGGAAGTATAGATAGTTCGGGTGTTACACAAAACCAAATTTAAGAATCATTTCTAGAAGCAATGTAAGTAAATAAAAATTTGCATAAGGAAAAGGAACATCAAAAGGAAAATGTTTTCCTAAGAACAAGTTTTCCTTACATAGCTTGATTTGACTATGTGTTGCATATATTAAATAATATTCTCTGTGTGGGTCGGTTGTAATGAATATATATATATATATCAAGTAGAGACTGTGTGACAATTTTTCTTATTGGATGGCTGATACAACCAATAAATTTGTAGTAGATGGATTAAAAACTAGAAAAACAAGAAGTTAACGAAACAAAATAGTTGTAAGACCATTGGAAAGGTAGAAAAGCAGTGGTTCGTTGTTTGTTTCAGATTATAAAACTTGTTCTGATTGTTTCTGGTGTGTATATTATAGTTATAGAATGATATGACTGGCTGTAAGGATAGGATTTTGATTGAATTTCTAACTGAATGACTATTTTTCCATTTGATAGGCTGCTAAAAGCCAATAAATATGAATTTCATGTCTGAAAAATTGTATCTTTCATGGAAAATGATGATTGGTTCTTCAAAAGATTGCTGATATAACTTGTATAGGATTGATTTGATTTTGACTATTGAGGAGAAATCATCGGGATGATGATTCATTAAGGGGGTAGGTATGTCATACCCATTAATTTCCGTCTATCATATTTGGAAAATTTTTCATGATTTTTAAAGGAATTTCGGCAGGCGTAAGACAATAAGTCTTGTTGTGTAGCTATGTGTACAATTGCATGCATGGATGTATGTCCTGAGAAGGATATACACACCTACATGTAATCACACATGCAACCACACAACATCACTTATTGCCTAACACCCATAATTAAATTTACATTCTTATCTTACCTTTGTTTCTGGTAGGAATGTAAAGAATACTTATGTTGAGGAATATATGAAGTTGGAAGTGCATTGTTGTTATCTCTTTGCTGAACTTGATTGAATTATGTAAACATGGTTTTACATCATTTGCTATTGGCCACCTGCCTTGCCGTAAAAGACAATTTGATGTAAATTGATATCTTTCTTGATTGTTATTTGTGATGATTGAATGTGATAACTTCAATTCTATATTGAGTAGTGACTTGTAAAGGATGACTAAAATTACTCATTACTACAAGGTATTATTTCAGCATGAAATAAGGTTAATGCAAAATGGATGACCCACTCTTGGGATGAAAGCTATAAACCTTGTATGTAAATACTACATGATTGTTTTGGTTCATCATGTTTAAAAATATTATGTATGGTTCAGCTGTTCTTTGATCACCATTATTTTCTAGTGGTTCAAATGATGTTTAACCCATTCAACTATTGTTTAAGTTGAGAAAAGATGAACTTGTAAACAAAGACTTGGGTTGGAAATCAATAGTGTTAGATTAAACATTGCTAAGCCTAAAATGGAAACATTTTATTCTTATTTAAACTATCGATCAACAAAGACTACTAAGTGAATTTCTATTCTTGGATTATTTCAATCTTTGGGGTATAAGACTTGCAGTTTTGGATAAGTTGTATTGATTAATGTAAATGGTGAAATTGGTCATTATAGACCCATGCACTATGAATAATCATGTTTCAAATAAATCTTGACCCAACGAAGACTCCATACATGCCAGAATTGGTGGAAAGTGTTAAGTGGAGACATAGTCATCATGCAAGTATACTTGACTTAGAAATTGTTTGCTCCATGTTGAACATTGACTATGCATTGGGTATTATTAGATTTCTCATGCAAATAGAGGAAGTATTTTATATTCAAAATCCCGCTAATTTTAGGGGATAACATTGGTGGCGATGGAGTAGTTTCAAAACTACCAACCATGCACTATATTATTAAATGCATTTAGTTCCTTGGGAGCGATGAATCTTCTTAGAGAAGCTAACCGCATGCATTCCATTTGGTCATTCTAGTTTTGGCTTGTGAAGTTAAGAAGAAGATGAGGAAAGTTGCAATCAAACTCTGTGAATTTTCTAGAAGGAACTTGAGCTTTAGCTCCAGTCTTTCACATGCATGTTTAGAATCAGTGGAGGAATATTTGAACTGGGTTAAAAACACATTTTGGGACTGTTTTGGGGATGTTGTGAAAAGAATTTGGTCACCATTTTTTTGGGATGAAATTGGGGGAAAGAGACATTGGAAGTTCTTCTTGTGCCTGAATTGATTTGAAAATGATATCATTAACACTTTTCAGGCATGATAAACTTTAATCCATTTTGTAGAATTTTATTCCATTACAAATTTATGTAAATGAAATTCCTTGCAAGAAATTTGAATGTTAAAATGATTTGGGTTTTTGGGTTGTTAATTTCTTGCAAATAGTTATGTTAGGGTATGTAATAGAGTTTCCTGATAATATTAAATGTGTGGTAGTTATACAAAACTCCTCCTATGTATTCACCCTTGGTCATGTGAATTCTTGATTTTTTATCTATAGCTATAGCTAAATAGATTTGTTCTTGTGACTACTATAGCGGATATAAGAGCTCCTGAATTCTCTAGTAACTACTAATAATTTAAAATGTAGTAATGGGGTGTGTACGGAATGTAAATTTTGGATGGCCAATAGAACCCTGTTGGGGAACATGGAAAATACTTGAATCTGTGTATTACCATTAATAGCTTGATAAATGTATGATGGAGAATCAAAATCTAGAAATGAAACATCTTTGGAACCTCATATTTCTATTTACCAAGATTTTAGTGTTAGAGTTATGAAATAGAGTTACAAGATATTAATAAGTGAGTTGTAGCTATATTGTTTTCCTCCAGCGAATAAACCTTGGTTATGTGAGTTACTGATTTGTTTCCCATTGTTATAAATCATTTTACAACCAGTACATAGATATGTAAGTAATATACATTTTTATGGTTAAAAGAATCCCTTGGTAAGGGAATATGATGAATGCATGATCTTGGGTTTTATCAAAAAAAAATTGAGAAAGGTTTTGTAGGGGAAAGGAACACCTAAACAATTTACCATATGGATCACAACTATGGTCATACTTTGTTCTGAAGTGTTTTAAAAATATGAAGATAAAATTTTAAGGAACCGAACCCATGATTAGGTTATAGATTGATTAGGAGCTTGTCATCTTGAGCTTTATATTACAAATTCTAAGATCTTTATGTGGATAATGGATCACAACTATGTAGGTGGAAAATAGGATAGTAGCTTTAAGTTCTTGCTAACTATCTGGATGGACTGGAACCGTGTTTTAGAAATATGCTCTCATAATTCTAATTTGGTTTTTAAAAAAAGACATAAGTAGGGAATAATGGTTATGGTGTCTTGGTAGAGAAATTTTATGAACTTCTATGGGTTAATGAGAAACTAAATCAACCCTTTCTTGACTGAAGTAACATTCTGAGCTATATGAATGTGTATTATCACTATGGGGAAACTAGTCCCTGATACAATATCTATCTTTATATAAATTCGGTAATATACTTACCATAACCTTAAAACTATTATTAGTAGTTGTCAAACCAGTTGTATTGAGTTTTGAGACTATAAGTAGAGAGATACTTTTAGCTGACTAAGTGTATAATCACATTTCCTAAAACTATATCACTTAGTTCACAAAAGCTTCCTGAAATTGATAAGTATTTTTGATTGTTTGCTAATGGTTAATGGTTTGTAAAGTGGCAATAAACACCATTGTGGCTAGTGATATATGGAATAAGTAAATATATATTTACTTGTATAGATTACTTGGACTGTAGAGTAAGGTATGAATTAAATAAATCTATACCTATATGAGTTACTCGAGCAAAGATAGAAAGGTAAACATAGTAATTTAAAAGACTTAAGCTATTAATGTATGAAAAAGGTAAGCTAAATGGATTAGTGTTTAGCCTCTAATAGCTAAATTTTAGTAAGTAGATAATCTATTTGAAGAAGGTATAATTGTATGGTTATGTTGTTATTAATAACTTGTCCTCTTATGTGAATGATATGAATTATTGAAATGCAGATTTTCATTACTTAAATGATCAATGGCATAAACCATTAGGCATGGGATCAAGGTTTGTCATGCTCGACCATATGAACTGACGAGTGCTAACATGTTTTCTAGATGAATCTCTGTAAGGTGGAAAGGAGATTTTTTTGAAAATTTATCATTACGATTGATTATACTGTTTCTTAAAGTGTAAATCATTGAATTATCACTATTTTTCATGTTATTGCAAAAGGGCATAAATTAGATACTCGGATGTATTTGTTCAAAAGTGAATTAATGAAATACGAGTATTTGATCTCTACATAGTCTTGATGTTTAAGCTATGTAAATGAATGAAATAAAAAGGTTTCAAATAAAGAAAGGAATTCAAAGGAATGTGTATTGACTTAACCCTTTAACACTGTCATCATGTTGAAATTTTAGTAAACAAATTAGTATGCCAAAGTGTGGTAGTACTAATTAGGCTTATTTATGATTATATATCTGTCTTTAAAATAGTATGATGTAATATTTATGGACATAACTTATGGATAATTGTAATAGAAGACATGTATTACCAAATTAAGAAGTGAATTGACCAATATAGAATTGACAAAAGTAATATTATAATTTTAATGAGGAAGTTGTATATTTCTGATAGAAATTATATCATATTAAGGATTTAAATTAAGACATGTTGTGATTAAACATTCATGAATTAATGAGCTATGTGGGATGAATTTATTTCATTGGTATGATTACTAACTTATTGTTAGTAGAGATATAATAAAATGGATCAGTTAATGATCAAAGGAAAAATATTTCCAATACAAATATGAGGATAACAATCTTGAATTTGTTGATCCTTTCTAAGTCCTCTAGAAGGATGCTGATATTTATTAAAAATCTTAGGAATAACATTTCTTGTAGCCCCTCCTTGCATTTGGAATTTAACTTTGGGAATGTTGTAAATCAACATGCATGGGTAACTTAGGAATACAAGGATTACTTGATCAATGAGTAGATTCTATTCAAGGATTAATAGAAATCAGGTTCTTCCTAAGGACGAAGACTAAAATGAATCATTAGGATCCTTGTGATAAATGTTACTTGATCCAAATTAAAATAAAATGAAGTGAATCTTAAGGATGGGAAAGTCTTAAGTGTTGAAGCCTAAGGAATACTACCATACCATGAACTTATGGTAGGAATGAATAATGACTTATTGTAAGAATTATCAAATTGAATATTCTTAATTAAGCATAATATAAGAGAAAGGGTATACTTAAGAAGAAAGGTTAGCTATCATCATGAGTATGAGAAATTTGATAAAGGGATGATACGTTCTTACACCTTTCATCAATATGAGATTGCACCTTCTATATTTATAATCAATATAGACATATGACACCAATGTTGCTCCATGGAGAAATAGTACATTAGTGCCTTAAAGAGAAACTTCATTGGTAAAAACATAGGCTAAATTGATTAAGCTAAGGCAAAATTAAATATACAATAATGCGAACTTAAACAATTATTGTTTTGATTACCATATATGGTTGTCACTAACTTGCAATCTAGTGAGGTAATTAAGATAGTTTGGAGGAACTATATATTCTTGAATCTAACCAAGATAAGACCTTAGAGGTGACTCATTTGAGGAGGAATAGTCATGAGATATGGGCTATCTTGTCTTGGTATAAATTTACATTAAAAATAAAGAAAGATACCCTGCTCCAATACAAAATTCTTAGTGAGATAACTCACTATATCCACTACGTAGTTGTATCCCTATAAGAACGTTTGTCATTATTTGGATACTATTGTATAGTAGTTGTATGGAGTTTCCTCATCAAGAATATAGATTACGAAACGTATTGTAATAAGTACAAACTTTGATAAAGTTAAAAACATAGATTTGACCTCCTAAGTATGCACCCTGATATAAACTTATGATGGCTATAGGAAGTGAAGTGGTCTAGTAACAAGGGGAATTGTTACGTAGACACTTAATTTCCCATAGGCATCATATGATGACATAGAGGTACGTCTTAGCATGGGTTAAACTAGATTTGTACCTTGTTTAAGACTTGTAGCTATTTACAACATCTACATTTGTGAATCCATATAACTGAATAAGTGATTAAGGTGAAACAAAAATTCCCTAATGATGAGTGTACCTTCTGGAATCGAGCATGACATACATGACTTAGAAACTTTACAGAAAGTGGTGTAAGCTACTAATTACACTTTGTTGAGATTTCCTATGATCTAAGCTATCAGATGCCTATAAAATTCATAGGTGGAACCTGAGGTACACACTTAGGAGTACTCACTTATATATAATCTCCTATAAAGGAGAACTAAAGGATACATTTGATGTATGGGATCATATAGAGAATTGAGAGAGAACTAATAGGTTTGGTAATCTCTCATAAATATACACATGGTTCATGACAGTTATCGAAAATGGATTGTAATAAGGTTTATGCTAGTTTTAAATCTATGGGTATTTAAATCGAGAATTATAGAGTAAAAAAATACTAGATATGAAGTAACAAAGTGGATGTTATAGGAAAAAGCAATTCAGGACCAACCACTTATCAAGGATTAACTCGGGGAGGACGTGTAATGAATTAATGATACCATGCGGATGTGTAATTGTTTATGTTGTGGCACGTTCCTCAAACTTGGAAAATATCTCGGTATTCTTAAAACAGTGTGGCGCGAGAAGGAATGAAGGCTCTGGAGAGGAAACAATTAGCAATACGTGACACACCCTACGTGTTGATTAGTGGAGATCTATATAAGTTAGGACATGATGAGGTTCTATGCCGATGCATATTGGAGCATGAGCATGTGGAAATTATGGAGGAAGCACATGGTGGGATTGTAGGAGGAAACTATGTAGGAAATGCTATAGCACGAAAGATTCTACTTGCAGGGATTTGGTGGGAAACCATTTATCGGATTGCATTGAGTTTTTCAAGGCTTGTGACCATTACAAGACCTTGGAAAACACGGGAAGAGGGATAAAATGACCTTGAAACTAATAACCAGCACTTAACCATTTGAAAAATGGGCAATCGAATTTGTAGGGCCAATTTTTCCAGCCATGCGAAGGACTAGTTTGTGGTATATCATTACTTACACTGATTACTTGATAAGATGGGTAGAGGTAATTCCTATAAAGGATTACACTACATTGACAATTGCTATATTTTTATGGGAGAACATAATCAGCGGTATCATTGTCCTTTAATCTTAACTTGTGATAGAGGTACGCATTTCCTCAATGAAATGGTCAGGATTTTGTTAGCAAAATTTATGGTGGTCCATCACAAGACTACCCCTTATCACCCTCAAGAAAATGGAACTACTAAGGCATTTAACAAAATACTAAGTCACACACTGACTAAGATATGTGATGTTGGAAGACAAGATTGGGATGAAAATCTATTAACCATTCTATGGGCATATAGGACAACATATAAGAGGTTGAACAAGGCCACACCATTTTAATTGGTGTTTAACGCAGAGGTTGTTTTACCTGGTTGAATTTATGTTACCATCACTACATATAGTGTGTGCAGGAGGATTAGATGATGAAAAAGTGCTAGAAGAGAGGATTGATAAGTTGATGTTGTTAGGCTAAAGGAGATCACTTGCTATATGGATTCAAAAGACAAAAAATACAAGACAAAAGGCATGGCATGATTGTCATATCAAGAACAAATGGTTTGAGGTTGGGAAGATGGTGTTGTTGTATGATTTCAAGTATCTGCACCATCCTCGGAAGTTGAAAGTCCATTGGTTTGGACCTTACATCATCTCATACATCCTTGATTTAGGCACTTGCTAGTTACAAGCACTAGATGGGATGAGATTACCAGGTCATTTCAATGGGAGTAGGATGAAGCCCTACTATAAATAAGTCTTCTTGGTGTTTATAAATAAGGTAGTATTACAAGTTAGCTTAGAATTTCCTTTTATGATTTTATTTTATTGTGTTTCCCTTTCTCATTTTTTGTTCCTTTCTTTTTGTTTCATTTTATGTGTTGTGCGATGGTAACCACTTTATTTTTCAATGCACGAGAGGAAAGTGCATCTATTTTAGTGTGGGGTAGAGTAATGCAAAGAAAAGTATAGGCCTGTAATACAAGTTGAGTGGCCCAATATAAGGAAGCATGTAAGTTTGCAAAATCACGTGGGGAAATGATGGATAATGAATTATGGTGTCAAGAAGGCTATAAAAATTACCACGTATAAAGGATGAAGAGTGCAAGAACAACATGAGGTAGACGAGGAAAAAATCGGTAAAGGACGTAAGAAGTTCCTTCGGCATTGTAGATGCATGCATAAGATTATTTGGTCGATTGGTTTTTGTGCACCGGAAAGGTTGTAGAAGGATTTTTAATAGGATGTGACATGTGGGTAAGGGTGCTTAAAGTTAGACTAGTGGAAAAATCCACATTTAATGTTAAGTACACTTTGGTAGGTGTTATAGAATTTATTCTTTAGGGAAGAAAAAACTATAAATATGAGTTAAGGAAAGTCATTATTCTACCTTGCTATTATGAAGTTGAAGCATTCTTATGCGAACTAGGACATCCGAGAGAAATTTGTGTGAAGGAAGAATAATCCAAGAAAATAAGTGTGTCACTAGAGTGGATTTGTAAAATAGGAGGAAGGAGTACACAGGCATGAGAAAAGGTTGTTTGAAGTGCACTTTGTCTTGTGCAAGGTTTTCCTAGTTAGGTTTTGGTAGCTAGGGCACAGAGATAGGAGGAATTCTTCCAAAAGTTGGGTTTTGAGATTGAGCATAGTACTAGAGAAGAGCAAGGAGTGTTATATTTTAAACCGATAGAAAGAATGACACCAAAGAAGCTAACTATTTCACCAAAGAAACAAAAAGGCAAGGGTGCATGAGCTACACAAGAAGATTGAAATGATTATGGGTGCAATTATTTTAATGCATCTAGAACTAGCCCACCTAAGTAGAAATATGAATCAACCTTGCAGTTTTTGGAGGATTTGACACACATCCTCACAATGGAAAGGTAGAAACTTACTTTAGAATCTAAAGAATAAGTGTTGACATGAAAAGAGAAATAGGAGAAGTTGAAGGTTGTCGAGATTGTTTCTTGATATACTAAACTCCTAAAGCAAGGTAAAGGCCACCGCGCAAGTCACAGAAGCCACATATGACAACTATGCTTTGATAGAGATAGAGTGGCAAGCATCTTGGTCACCACTCATGAGATATAACTCAAGGAGTTTCAAGAAAATAATAAGGGGAACATGTCTGAAAGAGATAATATCCTATCTGAGGTAGAAAATAAGTAAAAATATAATGAGACCTTGTGAGGATCGATCAAAAGTTGGCTAAAGGAATTGTACCCCCAAATCACCCACAAGATGAATCGCTTGAGGACTTGGGAAAATAATTGGAAAGTATTGTTGAAACAATGAGTGCCAAAGGGGAGGAATTAAGTTTTGAGGAGGTGAGAGCCTTAGTGGAGACCTCTGTCAATAAGTGCATAATGAGGTTGATGCTTGGGAAAAGCTAGAGGTAGAAATAGGGAAGGATTTCCCTCTCCTCCTTCAAAAATAAGAATTTGTTCTTCATTCTCCCCATTCTTTCATTATTTCTCCCAATTCTTCATTCCGTCATTATTTCTTCCCTATTTAGATCCTACCATTATATATTCTTTAAAGAGATGTGTTTCTGAGGATGGAGAACATGCATAATGTGGGGTTGATGTTGGGCCCAAAAATATTGGCTAAGTACAAGAAGGTGCGTGGGCACACAAGGCGTATTTGAATAAGGGTGTGCGGGGTTGAAATCACATAAGGAAGGGTTCTAGCAGGGTTTTTAGTAGAACACATGGTGCATGTGCAAGACAAGATGATGTTGGGACTTAGCCATATTTAGAGTTTTAGATAGCATACAAGAGAAAGTGTGACCCATCTAGCATACGAGTGGATAAGGTGCTATCGTGATAATTGTAGGATCAAGAATGGAATACTCCATGCATGGGATGGAAGGTTCCGAAAAACATCATTGCATAGAGTGGAGAGCTCGGATCAAAGGAGGCATGCTCCATTAAAGGACCACTTGGAAACTTGGAATCTGATCTCTTACCTCAAAAGGAATGGCAGTGAAGGAAAAAAATCTATATATAGAGGTGTGTGGGAAGTAGAAGGTGTGGGTGATATAAGGGGATCATCCCGAGAGAGCAGAGAGGTGGTGGAAAAGAGGCAAAGATCTACAAAATATCATGGAGGATTATATGGCTTGGGATCGGAGGAAATATAGGAGTGACGACATATTTAAAGGGTTGGGTATGTGTTTTTCCTTGTAATATGAAGGACATAGTGTAGTTTATGATGCATGACCTTTCTCTACATTATTATATGGGTCTGTTATGGCCTCAAGGAATGTAATGTGGTTACTAAACTCATTAATATGAATGGAAGGTTTTGTTCTAAAGCACATATGTGTCCATGAGCTTAAGTCTAATGAATTTCCTTTGTGTTATGAATCATTTCTATATGTTGTCTGTTATTTCTATTTTATGGATGCATTGATATGGTACTCGTCCTAGGTTCTCATAATGATGCACAGTTATTTTCTATTCTTTTACAATTGAATATATGTCATAATATGATGTATTCTCACAATACTCACATAAAATAGGGGCTTGGTGCCTATGCATACCTCAAGTGAGTTCCCAACTCCCGTTGGGTGATATGCCAATGTGTATGGGATTAGAATGTTGTTCTAAGGGTATAAAAATGACTATAGGGACTAAGATTACTTGAAAGGAATTCAATGACCTTAAACACTATATTTTGCTTCCACTAGTGTTTATACCTCTGCGTGAGGGGGACCCCTTGTATCTATATATTTATACCACCGATCATGCTCTAGGACCCATGTTAGCACATTGTGATGACCAAGGTCATGTGTAAGCTACTTATTACATCAGTCACACCCTTCATGACTACAAGACTCGCTACACTGAAGCTAAAAAACTATTTTGTGCTCTCTTCTTCACCACCTCTAAAATTTGACAATATCCTCTCAATCACAAGACTTGTGTCATTAATAGCTTTCATCTTCTTAAGAAATTGCATTCTAAACCTTATCATAGAAATCACATTAATATTGTTGCAAATCAGTAGCACCCCTAGATGTTGATCATATTTCTAGTTTGATCATCCTAAGCATCCATTGTGATTGCACAACATTGAATCCTTTCCACAAGTGTGGGAATTGTAAAATGGGAAAGGAATCTCCGAGTTAGAGGTTGGTTCCTCAACTCCTCTGATCAGATATATCACTTGCACAGTTGCATAGGTTTAAAACTCAAAATCCTACTCTAAATTTCAAAAGGGGAAAGAGATAGAGAATGCAAATGACTAAAACTAATGCTAATAGGTGATGCACCAAAGGAGTGGTGAGCATTTCTCACTTTTGTAGACCGACACACGCTCAAAAATACAACAAAACTTTATGCACAAACCGATAATCGTAATGAAGAATCGAAATTAGTCAAATAACACTAAGTAGAGGATGGGAAATTAATCACAGAGCTTCGTATTGTTATTTTAACATCACAATCACTTGGATTACAACACCTAAGAGGAAAAATTAAGTTGCGAGTTCTTAGAAGAGGTCTGATTTCCACCAAAATCAATTTGAGTGACAAAGGGAGCCTGCAATACATGGAAAAAATGTTCAACCCTTTGAAAATGAGCCAAATCTAGCTTTTACGGTAAGGACAAGCCCAAGAGAGAGAAACACAGGAAAACGTGGGAGATTCAACCATTAACCAAAATTCCATCAAAATAGCATGGGCATCCTTACAGACCCATTCCCTAACATTTTTAACCATGCTGGGAGAGAATGCGAGCCATTCTTCATTAAAAATGGTGGTTGAAATGTCATTTCTGTCCATGACCACGTGCTAGAGGAGTTTTTTGATTTTCTCTCTCCAAACTCCATCAAAATGAAAAATGACCCCAAAATATTGTAGATAATTTCACTAGATTTCCATTGATATAAATAACGTGAAAAATTGAGCTCTGGATCGAAAGATATGGCCATTTGAAATTTTAGGGCAAAACAGGGCCAAATCGGGCGGCGGGCAAAAATTTGAATTTTTACCTTTTTGGTCATTTGGAAAATTTTCCAAAATTCCCCGCACTCCACCTTTCTAGGTGCCATGTGGCACATTTTGATTGGGTGTGGGCCTATCCTCGCTTGAATTTTCTACGAGGCCATACTTTGACCATTTTCCCTTTTGGACATGTGGCAATGGATGTGGGTTTTCCCCTTTGAATTTTACTTGTGGGATTTTCCTTTGTTTTCTGTTGCCACCCGACATGTGGCAAGATTTTATTGGCTCACAATAAGGGGAGTGGGCTTTTCTTCCTAATTTTCCTTTATTTTCTCCTTGGGAAAATTTCCCAAATTCTCCCCTTGCTCTCGCCACTCCAGGACATGTGGCGAGATATAATTGGCTGCGGGCCCTTAGGGAAAATATTTCCTTTTGCACCAACACTTTGGGAAAAGTTCCCAATTTCCTCCCACGCCCGCCATTCCAGGCTCCGGTGACACGTGGCGAGATATAATTGGCTGGCGGGGGCAGCGGGCTGAACTTTCCTTTTGAATTTTGGCGAAGCACTTTGCCAAAAATCCAACTTCTCCTCCACCCCCCTCCGGTCCGGCTCCATAGGACACGTGACACATTTTTATTGGGCATGGGCCCTTCCTTCAAAATTTTCCATGTGCCAACACTTAGCCAAAATTTTCAAATTGCTCCCCTGGACACGTAGCATCACCTGATTCACCGCGGGCCTACGGGAAAGTTTTTCCATTTGAAATTTCACCAAAACACTTGGTAAACAACCAAGTTTTTCCTCTGACCCCCACTACCTCCTTGGACACATGGCAGCATCTCATTGGCTGTAGGCCCTTCAGGAAAAATTTCCCATAAAAACTCCGCCGAGCCATAACTTCAAAAATACATGGAGTTAGGAGGAAAACTTTACCTTTCTAGAAAGATGAGAAAGAGCTCTATCCAATGGTGCCATTTCTAGAAGGTTTTGAGTGCCTAAAAAGAAAAATATTATGACTGAGGCACAAGAGAGGGGAGAATGGAAGGAGTTAGCCACAAAATGAGCAGGGGGCACATTTTGGATAACAATTTTGGTGACTCAGAGGGGTCATCTGCCTACTGGATGAAATTACCAGTTTCCTGAAGCAATCCATTGGGCATGGAGTCATTAAATTCTCTGTTTGGTACCCCAACTGACTAGAACATTGCAAGGAGGAAGATGGAATATCACCTGATGGAGCAAGGCCTCGTAAACACATTCCCAAGAATAGCAAGCTTGTGCCAAAGCACTTAGGGAAAGAAAACTAACCTACAACAAAACAATGTGCACAAGCACTTGGAGGAATGAAAACCTAAGCTAATATTTACAAGGTGGAGAATTTCCTTTTAGTAGCAATGCTTTAGATGGATTCCATTGACTGGAATCTGTAGTTCTTCACCATCCAATGAAGACAATTGGAAGGAATTGTTGTCCTTACACTTTGTGACCACATATGGGCCACTCCAAATGGCATAAAATTTTGAATGCTTTCTCGGTTTTGCTCTATCTCGCAACCCATTTTAACACTAGATCTCCAACTTGGAAGGATCTATTCTTGGCCTTTCTATCAAAGGTATTCTTTATCAAGGCATGATCCTTCTCCATTGCTTGGGATGCCGATTTCTGATTTCTTGAGCTCCATCAATTTTGCATATCTAACCTCCATGGGCTCAAACTCCAACAACTCCAATCTGCTTCATGAGTTCCAACATTGACAATTCAAGAGACATGGGAAAAATTTCCTCCCTTACATAAACAAGCTTGAATGGAGAGTTACTTGCGGATCTCTTGGGAGTTATCCTATCAGCCCATAAGGCTGATTTCAATTTAGTATGCCAAGACCTCTAATTCTCATCAAGATTCCTTCTAATGATTCTCAACAAGTTCTTGTTTATAGACTCACTGCCATTACCCCAGGGGTAATAGTTTGATGAAGTACTTAGATAGACCCCATTCTTGATAGCCCATTCAGGTCACCTTAGATCCAATGAATGCTAATGCATTATCTAATATTATTGTAGCAGGTATGCCAAATCTGGTTGCTATTCCCTCATAGAAATCTAGGATGCTAGATTCATTTACTTCCTTGAGTGCTACTGCTTCAGTCCACTTGGTGAAATAATCTGTTGCTATTAGAATCCATTTGTGCCCTTGGCTTGAATTGGGATTAATGACTCCAATGAATTCTAAACCCCATTGAATAAATGGCTGGTCAACTGAAATTGGATGCAATGGAAGGGCAGCTAGTCTCTCTTTACCTGTGAAGAATGCACAATTCTTGCACCTCTTGATCCATGCGTAGCAATCACTGAAAATCTTGGGCCAATAATAACCAGCCCTCATGATCTTTAGAGTTGTCACTCTTGGTGAAAAATGACCACCAACTGGTCCACCATGGAACTCTTCCAACACCCTATGAATTTGATTTGTACCAATGCACCTCAAGTAGTATCCATTCACATCTCTTTTGAACAAAACACCATCAACAAGGGCATATGGGACAGCTGCAGTAATCTGAAGTGTCTTCTTTTGGTCTTGTTCATTTATGGAGGGCATAGACTCACATGCTTAGGAAGTGCATTATGTCTTGGGTCTAGCAAGGAATGGGGACACCATTATTTTCTTCTTGAGTGCTTCCTTGCTCATGGCTATCTTGCAATGCCAAAATAGCCTCCTTCTCATTACATGCTTCCTTTTGTTTGCTCAAAATCAGCTGCTCACACAATCCTTTCCCTCTGACCAACTTGGTGAATTTGATCTCAATGTCATACTCCATGAAACGAGTAATCCAACCTGCCCTCTTTTCATTCAAGTCTTTTTTGAGGAGGAATTATTTAACTCCCACATGAGAAACCAGCAATTGGACCTTATTGTTTGAAACTAGATGCTTGAATTTCTTCAAGATTTTGATTACTGCAAGAACATGCTTCTCAATGAAAGAATATCTCACCTCATAGTCCTCCAGGCTTTGGCTGAAGAAAGCAATTGGCTGCTCATCATTGTCTTTATTCTGCTGTACCAAAATTGCAGAAATAGTATCATCACCCCCAAACGCATAGAGGATGAAATCCTTGGAGAAATCTAGGTTAGTGAGAGTTGGTGCTTGAGAGATGGCTTCTTTGATTGCTTCAAAAATTTCCTTGCCTTCCGCTGTCCATTTGAAAGCCATGCTTTTCTTTAACATCTTGGTGATAGGTTTGACAAGCGCTGCAAAATTTGGGACAAACCTCCAAACAAAATTTATTCTCCCCAAGAAACTCTGAAGGTCCTTCTTGTGGCTTGGAAATGGTGGTGCTCTTATGGCTTCAACTCTTTCCAGATCAATTGCTAATCCTTCTTTATAGACAATGTGGCCAAGGAGTTTTCCTTCATGGGCTAGAAAAACACACTTTTTAGGATTCAAAGAGACTCCAAACCTTCTGCACCTTGTGAATACTTGTCTCAAATGGAAGAGGTGATCTGCTGCATTTCTTGAAAAAACAGTGATATCATCAAGATATATCAGCACTATGTTGTTAATCAAACCCTTGAACACCATGTCCATTGCTCTTTGGAAAGTAGCTCCAGCGTTGGACAACCCCAATGGCATTTTCCTATATGCATAAGTTCCTCATTTGGTTGTAAAGGCTGTCTTGAACTGATATTCTTCCTTCACCATAATCTAATTGTACCCTGAATAGCCATCAAGTAATGAAAACCTCTCGGAGCCAGCAACAACTTGCAAAATTTTCTCCATAGAAGGAAGTGGATAATGGTCCTTGAGAGATGCTCTATTCAAATCTCTGAAGTCAACACACAATCTGATTTCCCCACTCTTCTTCCTAACTGGAACCAAGTTGGCCACCCAACTAGAATGCTTGATAGGGAATATGATTCTTGATTCTATCAGCTTATTCAATTCTTTTCTCATGAGAGGCTCCATGTGGGGGTTGACTGGCCTTTGTTTTTTCCTGATGGGCTTAGTATTTGGATCCAATTCAATGGTATGTTGAGATAACTCAGGATTGAAACCTTTCAAATCTTCATAGCTCCAAGAAAACACATCAGGGAATTCTTGACAAAGCTGTATGAACTCATACCTTTCTTGCTCAGTTGTCATCTTACCAATTTGGAGTGATTTTCCCTCTTCTAACAAGATGGATACTTGAATCTCCTTCCTTGACTTGGATGTTTACTTTCTCCTTCCTAAACCGATCATTAGGATTGAAAATGGACTCCAAAGTAATAAGTCCCTTTGGTAGTTTGTTGGTTCTCAACTGCACCACTTGGTCACCATACTGCTGCTCCAACTTT
Source organism: Taxus wallichiana var. yunnanensis (assembly GCA_018340775.1). NCBI lineage: Eukaryota > Viridiplantae > Streptophyta > Pinopsida > Cupressales > Taxaceae > Taxus > Taxus wallichiana. The sequence goes on from CM031237.1 coordinate 576,576,900, forward strand.
TCCTGATTTTTATTTGAAAACTTAGCCTCTTCGTCAAGAAATGAATGATTTGTTGATCATTTTCAAACACTTACCAACTTACATTGATGTCCTGCACCAAGGCCTCACAATTACATGGATGTTTGGCTGTACCTTATCCTTTTAAATGCTTTCAACAATTTCAAAGGTTGCCCCTACTTGCTGCAAGCCTTTCAACAACTTGGTTCTCTTTTCTAGGATGTATTTTATGCCAAAACCCTCAAAATACTCAATGAGGTCCCACACCTGTTCTTGTAGCATTTGATTAGATCATTCTTGACAGCATGCTACCCCTAACTTGGTTGATAATCAACTCACTGTCACCAAAGACTTGCAAGTTCTTTATCCCTCTCTTGATTGACCAATGCGATCCTCTTGTACCAAAGCTTCATATTCGGTAGTGTTATTAGAGCATGCAAATTGAAATCTAAAAGTTGAATAATACTTAAATCCTTGAGGTGAAACAAGCATAGCCCCTCCTCCTATACCTTGTTTACTCCTTGATCCATCAAAAAACAATTGCCATACCTCATTGTCATCCTTGTGGTCTGGCTTGGTGATGCTAGGAATAGGCTGATTTTCTTCATGCATGCAATAGACTCCTAACTCAGATTCTTCTATTTCTTGATAAGGATCAAAAGCATGTACCTTGTTCACCCATTCATCAAGAGTTAGATCCGGGATACTTCCAACTTTGGTATCAGCTTCATCAGTGCTTGGATAATCTTCTTGATCAAACGCTGAACAATTTGTATTGATCTGACTTGGAGTGTAAGGCTCAATGTGAAAGTTTGCAATAGGTTCAGATCTGATTGTGGCTTTAGTTCCATATCTCATTCTGAACAACATGTGTGACCAATCAGTAGATAAGTAACCTCTAATCTTGGCTATGAAATCCCTTGACAAACATAGGGCAAAGAGTGGTGGAAGGTCTATTACTGAGACATCTTGCAAAACAACAACATTGGGACATGCATGCAAGGTAAGACTCAAGTTTTTTATCACTCCAATTGTTGTTACTGCTGTCCCATCCAATTGCACTACCCCTTTGGATATGGTTTCATACTGGAGCCCCAACTGATCAGCTATTTTCTTGGGCATTACTGAACTACTTGCCCTGGAATCAATCATGCAATTGTGTACTAGTTGATTTCTAATGATCAATGAAACATAGAATGGAGGGGGCTTCAAAATTTTACCTTGCTATCCTCCATGATTCCCCTCAGGCTGGGAAGCATTTGTGAGCACTTTCTCTTGCATTTGGACTTGCTGATTTGAAGTTGACCAGTCCTTCATGGCAGCTTGTAGCAAATCTCTTTGACCTGGGATAGATAGTGATTCCCACATTGATATGTTCACATTTGTCTTCTTCATCTGATCAATGATATTGAGTGGAGATGAAGTATCCTTTTGCTGTCCCTTGGCCTGTACATTCATTCCTTGTGCATGGGCAGTAGCAACTGGCATTTGAGTTGGCCTAGGAGTTGTTTTGGGTAGTCCTTGTGTGTTTGGATTTGAATTTTGTTTGCCAATAGTTTGTGGAGTGATAGAAGATTGAGGATTGCTTGGGGCTAATGGTTGTTCTTCACCCAAATTTCTCCTCTTTGACCTTGTGTTGGCTGCAACACTTTGGGAAACTATTTGATTCATGCCACAAAAATCTTCTTCCTGCCAGTTTACAAGTGTGGTATCATTTGGAGCTGACTGCTGCTGGAATGTTTCTTGACTACCCTCACCCTCCACACCAGTTGTTGTCACCATTAATGCTTGATTCAAGGCACCATTGAAGCACATGGATTGGTTATGAGGTTCATTACATGGGAAACACCAATCATACTCTTGAGCTATATTGTTTTGTACTGGCACTAATGCTTTAGAGGTAGATGTAGCATTGGGATTATAAGGCTGAAATGGTCTATTGGAAGGAGGCCTTGCTTGATTTAGATTTGCAGCTGGATTGGGTGGTCTTTGGGGTTGATATGGCTACCTGTTAGGCTAAGCTTGAGGCTGGAAGGGAGGTCTAAAACCTTGGGCTTGTTGCCTCTTGAGTGTAACTAGCTCATTACCTAAATTTTGTAATTGCTTCATGACTTCTTGAAGTTCATTTGAGGCACTAGAAGATGAAGTGGAAGCTTCACTTGAATTCTAATTTCTAGGAGTGGGAATAGGAGCTAAATTAGGTGTTTGATTAGTGTTTGGGCTCTCTAGACTTGGAAATAGTGGCATTGGAGGCCTAGGAGCTAGCTTGCCAGCTTGAATCAAACAATTTTCAGCTCTAATGGCAATGCTATAAGCAATGGGGATAGTTGTGCCTCCCATGGACTGAATTAACATAGAAATATCATAATTTAAAGCTTTGAGGTAATAAAGAAAAGAACCTTCTACTATTGGCCTGACTGCCACTGGAATTCTCTCCCAAGTCCTTTGAAATCTGAAGTTAAAATCAGTCAGCTACTCATTGGGAGCTCTCTTGATGGTTGTCAGCTACTCCAAAAGGGACAAGTTATCTCCCTTTTCTCCAAACTACTCATGGAGGGCTATACATAGCTGGTTCCAATTTTGAATAGAACCTGAGGCAAGACTCCTAACCATTGCAAAGCTTTCCCTTTGAATGAATATTCCAGTAGTTTGACAACAACTTGCATCTCATTGATCTCATGGATTGCACAAATGTTGGCAATGTCCTTAACATGATCACCAGGAGTAGTTTGATTCTCTCCAGTAAAGTATGGGATGTTTTTCAGTGCTGCAACTGGGATTGGATTTTGTGCATTGAGAGCAAGTGGGCTGCTGCCAGTGAAATTGACATAGGGATTGTTTTGTGCCATTCTGATTGGCCTTAGAACCCTGGTTGATTGAATGAAAGGCCTACCAGGTGGAGGAGTGGAAAGAGTTCTGTTTGGTGGAGATGGAGACCTTTGAATCCTCCTCCCTCTTTGCCTTCTTCTTGGAGATAACTACAGATACTCAAACAACACCTCTTCTTCTCTAACTCTTGACCTTGTGGTGATTCTTCTCATGATTTTTCAGTCCGCACTGCTAAAACTAGCTGATTCTTCTTCCTTGGAGTCACCAGATGTGTAATTTAGGGCTCTTTAAACTTGGGAACTTGTAACAAGTGCACATCAATTTGTTACAATGAAGATGAAGACATCTAAAGTTCCCACCGGGCATTCCAAAACTGTTGTTGCAAATCAGCAACACCCCTGGATGTTGATTAGATTTCTAGTTTGATCATCCTAAGCATCCAGTGTGATTACACAACATTGAATCCTTTCCCCAAGTGTGGGACTTGTAAAATGGGAAAGGAATCTCTAGGTTAGAGGCTAGTTCCTCAACTCCTCTGATCAGATATATCACTTGCACAATTGCAGAGGTTTAAAACTCAAAATCCTACTCTAAATTTCAAAAGGGGAAAGAGATAGAGAATGCAAAAAACTAAAACTAATGCTAATAGGTGATGCACCAAAGGAGTGGTGAGAATTTCTCACTTTTTCATATTGACACAGTTCAAAAATGCAACAAAACTTTATGCACAAACTGATAACTGTAATGAAGAATCAGAAATTAGTCAAACAACACCAGCAGAGGATGGGAAATTAATCACAGAGCCTGTATTGTTATTTTAACATCACAATCACTTGCATTACAACACCTGAGAGGAAAAATTAAGTTACAGTTCTTAGAAGAGGTCTAATTTCCACCAAAATCAATTTGAGTGACAAAGGGAGCCTGCAATACATGGAAAAATGTTCAACCCTTTGAAAATGAGCCAAATCTGGCTTTTATAGTGCAAGGGACGAGCCCAGGAGAGAGAAACATGGGAAAACATGGGAGAGATTCAACCATTGACCAAAATGCCATCAAAATAGCATGGGCATCCTTACAGACCCATTCCTTGACATTTTTAACCATGCTGGGAGAGAATGCGAGCCATTCTTCATTAAAAACGGTGGTTGAAATGTCATTTCTATCCATGACCACATGCTAGAGGTGTTTTTTTATTTTCTCTCTCCAAAATCCATCAAAATTAAAAATGACCTTGGAATCTTGTAGATAATTTCACCATCTTTCCATTGATATAGAGAACGTGAAAAACCAAGCTCTGGATCGAAAGATATGGCCATTTGAAATTTTAGGGAAAAACATAGCCAAATCGGGCGGCAGGGCAAAAATTTGAATTTTTTACCTTTTTGGTCATTTGGAAAATTTTCCATAATTTCCCACACTCCACCTTTCTAGGTGCCACGTGGCACATTTTGATTGGGCATGGGCCTATCCTCGCTTAAATTTTCTACGGGCCGTGCTTTGACCATTTTCCCTTTTGGACACGTGGCAAAACTCCATTGGATGCGGGTTAGCCCCTTAGAATTTTACTTGAGGGATTTTCCTTTGTTTTTGCCACCACCCGACACATGGTAAGATTCTATTGGCTTGCAATAAGGGGGGTGGGCTTTCCTCTCTGAATTTTCCTTTATTTTCTCCTTGGGAAAATTTCCCAAATTCTCCCCTTGCTCCGCCACTCCAGGACACGTGGCGAGATATAATTGGCTCATGGGCCCTTGGGGAAAATATTTCCTTTTGCACCAACACTTTGGGAAAATTTCCCAATTTCCTCCCACGCTTGCCATTCCAGGCTTCAGTGACACATGGCGAGATATAATTGGCTGGCGGGGTTAGCGGGCCGAACTTTCCTTTTGAATTTTGGCGAAGCACTTTGCCAAAAATCCAACTTCTCCTCCGCCCCCTACCGGTCCAGCTCCATAGGACACATGGCATGTTTTTATTTGACACAAGCCCTTTCTTCAAAATTTTCCATGCACCAACACTTAGCCAAAATTTTCAAATTTCTCCCCCTGGACACGTGGCATCACTTGATTCACCAGCGGGCCTGTGGGGAAAGTTTTTCCATTTAAAATTTTGCCAAAACACTTGGTAAAAACCAAGTTTTTCCTTTGACCCCCGTTACCTCCTTGGACACGTGGTGGCATCTCATTGGCTGCGGGCCCTTTAGGGAAAATTTCCCATAAAAACTCCGCCGAGCCATAACTTCAAAAATACATGGAGTTAGGAGGAAAACTTTACCTTTCTGGAAAGCTGAGAAAGAGCTCTATCTAATGGTGTCATCTCCAGAAGGTTTTGAGTGCCTAAAAAGAAAAATATTATGACTGAGGCACAAGAGAGGGGAGAATGGAAGGAGTTAGCCACAAAATGAGCAAGGGGCACATTTTGGATAACAATTACTCAATGGCTCATGCTCATGATTGATTTTGACCTCGAGTTTATTCCTTAGAAATACATTAAGGGGTAAGTTATTGCTAACCGATTAGCGAAACCCCTCTTCCTAGTACACATTTACCTCATGAGTAATTCCCAGATGAATAAATCAATCATTTTCACCACAAGTATAGCATTCTTAAGATGATCCTTTTCTTCGATGGTTTTAAGTATAAAAAAAGGGGATGGCACATGTGTCATCCTCATTCCTCCTTGGATACTCCTATTCATCTTACCAATAAACTTAATTATGAGTGTACAAATAATATGGCATAATACGAAGCCCTTATTTTATGCCTTGAGACCACTCTCTTTCTAGGTGTTCAAGTGCTTGACATATATGGAGACTCTGAACTTATCATCAAACAAGTCACATGTGAGTATTAGTGTAAAAATGATACTCTTAAAAATATCATGACATTGTTCATCTTCTCCTAGAAGCATTTGATTCTTCTATTATCCAATTTTTCCCTCGATCGACTAATGATTTGGCTGATATGATGGCATCTCTTGTAACTCTCATTCCTTGGACAATGGAGGAATCCAAACTTTCTTTGTCATTCATCATGTTTATCAACCATTCTATGATCTACCCCAAGTTAATCTTGTTGAATCTAGTCCATCGGATCTTTGGTACTCCCAAATATTTGATTATTTATCCAAATCCATCATTCCCCCTGACTTATCCAAGAACGCTAGGAGATCATTTATCCAATGTGCTAACTACTACGTTATCCTAGGTAGAATTCTTTACAAATGTAGATTTGATGGTATTATTTTTCGATGCCTTAGATCCCATGAATCTCTTCATGCTATCAAGGAATTCCATGATGGAATTTGCGGTGGAAATTTTAGTGGCTTAGTCTTCACTAAGCACGTGCTTCGTCTTGGTAATTACTTGGCCTTCTCTAAATCATGACTACTGTGAATATGTTAACAGATCTAGAAATATCAGCAACATTCCAATCTTATTTTCATTCCTAGTCAATATTTACAACTGACTCAAGACCTTTGTCCCTTCTCATAATGGGGTATTGACCTCATTGGTCTTATTGATCCTAAATCCTCACAATAACAATACTCCATCATCACTACAACTGAATATTTCCCTAAGTGGTTGGAAGCAATTTAACTCACCTCAACCAAATCTTGTCTAATTATTAACTTTATCTATAAACATATCATTTACCTCTTCATGTTCCTAAAAATTCGTCACGGATAATGGAAAGTCATTTAAAAACAAATATCTTAAGAAAATTTGTAATTCATTTAACATTTAACTCATCTTCTCTTCTCAATTCTATCCTCAAGCTAACAACCAAGCCAAAGCCACTAAAAAAATTCAAAACATTCTTGCAAAGACTATTAATCATCAGATGTGACCAAAATATCCATCTTCCTTTTGTTCTTTGGGATTATCAGACTATCATCTCAGTACTTCTATGGGGATACACCTTTTTTTACTTTATGTACATTTTTGAATCTTCTTTCTCTTAAAGTTCAAATTTTGTAATTGTGCATATCCCTTCACGACTTCATCTTGATGAAGACTATCGCCAAACATGTCTAACACAACTTGAGTCATTTAGATAAGAATCACCTTCTCACTCTTGAACATCATCATGTTTATCAAGAGTGAATCAAACATGATTATAACAAGTAAATCAAGGAACACGACTTTAATGTTTGTGACCTTATTCTCAAAGAAAATCGAATGTCACTCTTTTGTAGAAGGGAGCCAATGTGGAAAGTTTTCCCCTAACTGGATTGGACCATACATTATCATGCATAATTATGGGTTAGGAGCCTATCGATTGGCCTCCCTTGATGGTAAACCGGAAGTGGAACATCTTAATGCACTTCACTTGTGACCATTTTATTGTTAACATGTATTCTAGTGAGATCTTAGTCATATCCTTAGATCATCCCTCCATCATTAGCCTCTTCCATCTTTCATTGTATTGATTTGGAATTATGTGGTCATCCATCACTTTTACGTATATTCCCTTAAATATGTGCACCATGGCTTTTCTTGTAGCATATTACTTATGGATAGGTTCTCCCATTTCAGTGATAACTCCACAATTGTTATAGCCATCACCATCTCATTCTCTTATTAGAACCATGCAAAGGTTCTAGGGTATCTCTTATACATTCATTGTCCCCTCTAAGTGGTAAAATTATCTATTCTCAGCTCTTCCCCATATAAAAATAGAAATAAAACGATGATCCAATTAAAATTCAAAAGTTCTAAAAAATAGATTGCTCCTCGAAGGACAATTTTTCATCAAATAAAAAAAAGAAAAGAATCAAAATCAAAATCAAAATAAAAAGAAAGAAATAAATGGATCCCTCAAAGGTCAACTATCCTATATATTGCATATGTATAAAGTAGACCATACCCTCAAAGGATGGATACTCCTTATGGAATTTTAAGGCTTCCCGCATTGATCAACCTTCTATTTTGTCAACATCCTCAGAAAGCTTCCCACATTGGTCAACTTTCTTCCGTAATTACTCCTTCCCTTCCCAGAGCTGGGGCATAGAATTAAGGAACACCACTTATAGAGAACCCTTTTCCCACATAAAAGTTACATCTCAAACCCATTTTTCATGTTGACATTAGGTCTATGAGTTCATTCCATCCATTATCTCTTTATGATCTTTGATATAACTAACTGATGTTGGTTACATTTTAACACATGTTTTGGTCGCATGTGCCTTACATTATTCAGATATTCTCTTGTTTACCTCTAATGTAATTAGAGGCATATTTTCTTCATGTGTTCCTTGATATGATGTAATGTCATTCATACCTATAGGTCATCATCGTTTAGTTACGTTATCTTAATCAATGATCAATCAATTTATCTATACAAAATACATCAATATTTACTTACACTAATTAATAATCACATCCACATTAATATATTCAAATTCAAAACAAACATGTGATCCTAATCCTCATTAACCATACAAAAAATTCACATCATCAACCATCTATATATACACAAATCCCAAGTAACACAACATCATATCCAACATCATAATCTAACAATCCAAGTAAAGTAAATCATTTCATCTTATACTTTTACCATCATCACCAAATATAATTAAAAATTCAATCAATCCTAATCATCATCACATATCAATATCAACATCATCATAAATCAAATAATCAACATTACACAACACACATATATCAAATTACGAAAAATTCTATCATATATATATATATATATATCAAAATCAAGTGTATTAATACATCATTGCACTCTAAAGGGGATATCTCAAAGCGAGAGATATTAGTAAAACCAGAAAAGTGAATCTTAGAAATCCTAATATCCTTCCCCTATGGGAAAGATCCCTCCACCTACATATCAACCTCGATGCCTCCACCCTAACCCTCTCCTCGATGTGGCTGAACCACACTCACTATGCTCCTCGATGACCTAGCTCCTCCTTCCACTATTTTCTATAGATGCTCCCGATGTCAGTGTCTTCGATAGCATCTCAATCATAATGGCCTCATAATACTTAGCCTCTATGGATAAGGATCTTTATCTATCAATTGAGATCATACTAGAGGTGCCATCTCTCCTCCATGCGGTGATGCATGTCCTACACAGTAGCCTCAAAACCTAGAACAATAGTAAGATCCCCAAAATGGACCCTATAGTCCTCCCTTTACCGATAGTATTGGTCCCTATCCAAAAAAACTACATCCATATCCTAGACCATAATGTCTCTCTCCATCCTGATATGATCTAGCTCATGCGAAGCCGTGCTAACTCTACAGTCTCTCCAATTCCTCCATCTCCACCTCTCAGAGCTGTCTTTGCATCTCCCTCAATCTCCATTTCCTCTACCTCCTCCTATCCTCCCTCCATATCCTCCCTAGCTTCCTAGATAGTGGCAATCCAATCAAAAAATCCTACTTTGAATCCTACATCGTCATCATCATCCCACACTGTAAAATGCTCCTCTAATAGGTTTTCATAATAGGGCTCAACAATTCCTTGTCAGCCTCCTCTCACCTATAAAAAATAGGAACATATGGTATAGTCTGGATGACCCAAAACTATCATCACACCTGATCAAAATGAATAGCCTCATCATCTCCAACAGTCTCCCCTAAATCCATCATGCCTACCTCATCTCAGATAACTCTACATCTACTCCTGGCCATGTAGGGAAATCCCTACACATCTTCCATCTGATCTACGTAATCTTTAAATCTGCAAACCGATCGACATACCAATCCACTCCTTTGTCCCCTCTGTCTCCAAAGGCTTGGTTAGCCCTCCTTCTCAAAAATCATACCTCTAACTGAATATGGTCACCAATGACCCTTGGAATCCCTGGTGGCCGAATCACTACTATGTGATCATACACCCAAAAGTGAAATAAGAAACCAAAATTCAGTCCTGATCTCCACCCTACCCTATACATGGAAAGATGATGCTAAACTTGGGGCAATAAGGTAGTCCCAAAATAAAATATTATTTGGTGATCCACAATAGCTACCACTACACCAAGTAGTTCCCATGTAAAATGAGCTCCATCGAGTCTAGAAATGCATTACAAGACACAAATATCATCACCATACATATAAATTGATCCGTGTGGCACCCCATCCTTGTACCTCAAATCATATGAGAAATCCCTAAAGAAAACCTAATTTGGGGTGCATCGGCTCCAAATAGCCACATCAACACTGCCAATCTATCATCATTGGTAATGGGAACTATCTACTCCCCCTGTATAGGTAATCTTGTGATCCTATACACATCCTCCTAGGTGATTTTTATCTCTCCTATCCTAAACAAAATTACACTAGTCTTTCGGTCCCATCTCTCTACCAATGCGATCATCAACCCCACATCCCATGGGATCCTCTGATAATATCTGAAGCCACCTAACCCCACTATGGCCAAGTGATCCCACTTGGCATCTGTCACATCTCCTCTAATCTACTCATATAGAGCAGGTACTTGGTCTCTCAAATTTAAGGTCTCTCGGCCTATAATCACAAACAAAAACATGAAAACATCAGATCCTCAATCTAAAACCCAATTAAAATCCATTAAATTTCATCCAAAATCTAATTTAATCCTAAGCCAATCTAATCTAACCCTATTCGATAACAAACCAAGTTAGGTCGACGTGTTTTAGGTTTGATCACTATGCCTTAGATCCTAGTTAACGTCGAACCCGATTGGGTCGCCCCAGACTACCCTGGTAATGTACTATTTCTAAAAATACAAAAAAAATAAATAAAATTAAACCAAAAACAAGCTTGAGTTTTGTTACTCACCATCCTCCGCACCCTTTGACATTTCCTTGCAGCTCATGTAACCTCCATTTCTTAGCTTTCTCTTTAATCACTCTGATCTCTCTTGTTAATTTTGCACATGAAAATGAGCATCTTCGGTCGACCCCCTGCTTATATAGCCACCAAAACTTGGTCATTGTCAACCCCCCTTAGGTCACCATCGATCGACCTTAATCACCATGAACTGGCCTTAGTAGCCTTCACTTTGGCTTTCCCAATCTTTTTTATGACCTTTTCTTCGGAATTATTCAAAGTCCACCTTTGTGGCTATCTTTATTTTCCCTTTGAGGCATTCTATTTTAATATTCTAATCCTATCCTTTTGTAATCTCGAATTCCACTTTTATTTCCATACTTATCCCCTCTTTGGGCATTTCATTTTTGATCCTATTCAATTTGTGCTCAAAGTCCACCTTCATGGCCATAATTATCTTCCTTTTGGGGAATATTCTTTCACTACTTTCCTTTTTGGCCTTTTCTCATGTCCTGTGCTGGGGAAACATTATTTTCATCCCCTTCCTTTGTGGACACATAGTTTTTCATTTGATTTCTCATGTACAAAGGATTTCAAATAATTTTTGCATTTAGTTGTGTATACTTTGATGCTTTCCTATGACTCCATGATCATTCCATATTTCATGCATATGAGAGCTTTTCCATTGCATTCTCTCCATTTTACAGTGATTTTCACCCACTCCTGGTCTATAGAGAATTTTCACCCATCTCCATTGAGACCAAAATTTCACCTCTCTTGATTTGATATTGGTGCCACTGCCATAGTTTTCATTCTTATTGCAATCCCTTTTTCTTGGGGCATTTTTCCTTGCACTATCCTTTTATCCATTTTTCTTTACCCACCCACCCTTCATCATCTACCTTTTTCAAACATGTCATCAATTTCCCATGGCATCATCAATCCCCTATTTGAGGGATTTCATCATCTACCTCCCGTTAATACTCATCATACCATTTGTCTCTCACTATTTTTGTCTCATGGCTTGCTAGCACAAACCACTCAACAAAAAGGGGCAAATGTAGACACCTAAAATCGAGTATCTCTACCCTTGTCTACTTGCGTGCACATATTTTATTAGGATCCTATCTAGGTATCCTTTTAATTAAATACATCCCCTTAATTTAATTAAAATGACCATCCCATCACCTTTAATTAATTTAATTAATTAACTCCTATTAATTAATTAATTAATATCCACATCATATCATGCCCTAATCTACTTTCTATTTAGGATGCTTTTATCCTAAATCTCTATCTTACGCTTTTTCCTAGCTTTCTTCCTATCTATTTTTATGCCCTAACTACCCATGATTTATCCCCAAGCAATCTAATCCCGCACAATGCTTTAAAGCACCCTTGACCTATTAAAAGCATGAAATCACATTAAAAACACAAAAATATTTCACATTGGGTAAACTTTCCCCATGGTTATGAATGACCCAAGACATTCACCGTCGAACCTATAAATCCAAGTTAAATCCTTCGAAAAAGGGATAAAAAATTAGATGCATGCAAATTATTGATCTCTCTCATGACTTGTGAAATAAATCTCGTTCCTGAGTATTCTTGCAAAATCCACATATTTCTCACACTGCTTGGAACATTCTTGCATCACTCATGGTCATTCTTTGTGAGATATATCATTGTCATTGCTTTTCTTTTCTCATATCTATCATATCTATCATATTTTATTTCTATCTAAAATTTTACAAGTATAGAGCAGTTTTTGTAACATCCAAGGATCACTCAACAACCTTCTATTTTAGATCCTTTTCTTGATGGTTTCCTTTTCTATCAATTTATCCTCAGACTTATCAAAACTTTCTATAGTCACCATCAATCCCCCTAGTACTTAGCCATCGAATAAGGTCTTATTCATCCAACAACCTATCCAAATCATTGCTTTCTATCCTTTTCTATGCTTTTCGGTCTCTCGAGATTGTTCTGGAGGTCATCCTTTAGCATCCACAGCCTCTGTCATCCACCAACTTACATTCAGCCCTTGTAGGTATGCATATTTCACTCACAGGTTCAAATCTACTCTCCTTGGTCACCGTCGACTTGTCCCTGCACAATATGGGTTATTTTCGACCCAGAGACTAGGTAACCTTTCATTTATAGTTATTTCAATCAAATCAAATTTTAGATCAAATCTTAATTATTCTCAGACTCAGTAATAATTCTATTTTTGAATGCTATCTATTGTTTGATACTTTATTTCAATCTTTCTCTAAAATGGGGATTAACATCCACCAAGGGGTTAATCACTTCTTGGTGTTAGCATTTTTGGGTGACCCCTACATAAATATATCTAATCAATCCCATTTCAGTTTATCTTATTTACAGGTCATCATCTATCACAAGGATTCATCATCACTTTGCACTGTTCATCCATCACATCATGTTAGAGGTATTATAAACGCTCCATGTTATGAGTTTCTAGTTTCTTTGAGTATCTAGTTCATTCATTTTATTAGGAACGAATAAAATTATCCAACAGATAGACACCAAAATCTTAGTTAAATAACAAGAGATTCTTCAGGGTCCTACCAGGCCTGTCATGACTACTGGAGATAAAAAGAAGTACCTTGATTTGATTATGGAAGATAAATATATTTTCTTAACATGGGATTGTATTTAAAATGTGGGACTCTACTCCTTGAGACAAACCTATAGAGAATTTCGGTTCCTTCTCTCCTATCTCAACAAAAACTATCCTAAACTACTCAAACCATAACTAAATATAAAGATAAATCTAAAATACACATCATCCATGGTGGAGGAAAAAGGGAAAGTATGTAAAAATGAAAATAATGGCTATGTGCCGACACTAAGACATGGTTCAAGTGTAACTAGAAAGACACACAACAAGTGTATGTTTAGAGATTTAAATGTAAAGACAAATTTTTAAAAGAAATGAATGAACAAAACTTAATGCAAAATAAGAGGCTAAACATACACATAAAATAGAGAACAATTTAATGGAAAATAAGCACATATGTATTAAATTCAATGAGTGATCATCACATTTACAAATAAGAGGTTATATATCTCAAGTAAAATGTGAAGATGCAGAGGTTTGAAGGAAAGAAAATGCATTGCTCCAAGGTAGAGCCTGCAAATTTGGTAGAAAGGAACAAGTAAAATTTTCCTAATCACTTAATTTATAGAATATGAGAATAAGAGAGAGGGAGATATGGGAGGGAAAATCAAAACTGGATCGGCCATGAATGATGATAATCAGCCACCCAAATATCTGGTCAAAATTAATCTCCCAATAGGTTTCTATTTTCCTCTATAGCATGACATCAGGATTTGTGTGCAAGGGAATGGGTACCATTTAAGATTTTACTTTGGGTAGGTAAGGTAGTTGGGTGATTGAAATAAAAACCACTCATTCCTCATGTTTCTCTCAATGTCTCTTAGTTTTCCCCAAAAATTCCTCTAAATCCACAACTCCATATTTGAATGTGAAGGTCCCGAAGAGATGGAGCAAAGAAAAAAATATCATGCAATTTGGAGAAATGCACTAGAAGATATGACCATAAAACTAGTTCTACCTTATCCCAAAAATCCTACCTATTCTTTGAATACCCCACATGAATTCCTTTTACTTTGCAACATTTAAACATCCTTCAAATTTTAAATTTTAACATATATGTGGATTGAGAAACCCATAAGGCAATAAGTATTGTACATCTGTATAAATCTTTACTCATGTTACAATGGACCACTAAATTTTCACTCCGGTCACTTGTTCCAAAACCCAAGAAGGATTTACTCCTTATTTATCCCATGGATTTAGTTTTGGGATAATGAATTTCAGCCTAAGTTTTGAAGGTGCAGAAGTATTGGGCACATAGATGTAGGGCACATACGTGAGCATAGAAATATAATGGAACATGGTGCACCTAAGAAAGCATGAAGTCAAGACTTAGCTATTTTTAGTATGAGACTAAATATAAACATGGAGTGTAGAGCACACAATAGAGTGGAGACTTGAATAGCACGTAAAGGATATTTTAGACAAGTGGGAGATCAAGCGCCATGCATAGTTTTGAGCTATTAATAGGATTAGAATTGTAGTTATTATTAGATAATCTATTAATAGTGTACTTACATGATTTTTAATTATCTTGTAGTGGTGAATGAATATTATTAGCATGCATCCTATTTTGAGGATGCATAGGCAGTGAAGGGAAAGTCCCCACCCCTATATATGTATTGATTTGCATGGTTTAGGGATCCATGTTTTAGTAGAGTTATGTTGCGGGTTTATGAGCGTGCATAACTTATGGTGACTATGCTATGTATGTATGAAGCTTTTGTGTTTTATAACAATTAATATAATGGATATTTTTGGATGGATATTAATTATTGACACATCATTACTAGTTCATGCATGGTAAAGTTAATCTTGATTCTTGTATGAATAATCTTGTATATGGTTAAGGTCTAGATCTAGTTTATGTTATGTAATATACTTGATTATATGTGATGGATTTGGAATATTTGTATGATCATGATAAGTTATTAACAAAGATTCCATAAGAAGAGGGAACTAGTACCCTTACATAGTTTGGGTGAGCACTCATCTCCAAATGAGTGATGTGCCGGTGTGCCTTGGGTTGTTCTAGGTAAAATATGACTACATTTTGGCTCCGTTGTTGGGACCTATTCTTTAATTATTTTCTAGGATGCTGCATGATGAAGATGTATTGGTTGATCTTGGCTAGTATTGAAGAGTGGTAAGACAATTTGGAGGAAGAGTATGCTCACATATTTAGAACTTGACCTGATTTTGATGCTCGCGCATGGGTTGAACAAAATATATATCATATTTAGTTGTATGAGATGTTCTTATGCATTTTTCCTATATAGCTGTAAGAGTGGCTAGTTTCTTATGCATCGAAGAGGAATTGGAGGTTTCTAACACTTATTTGGATACATAAATAATTCCAGGATTTGCATGATGCTGATTTGACTTGGACACATGTTGTAGATCATTGGTGGAGTGGTGTTTTGAATAGCTATATTTTGGAGTATGATGTGTCTACATATTCCTATTCAAAAGTATCTGAATTCCAATTCATGTGTGAACCCGGAGGGTCGTATTTGCATGGTATCCATTTAGCAATTAAGATCTTGATTGTGACCCTAGATTTGGAACAACATCTTATGGATATCTAAAATCCCACCATGTGTGGGGGTAGGAGCAGGTGTGATGAAAGATTGTGGACATGGCGAGAAAAATGGTAGAGAGAAGAAAGACGACTTAAATTTAATGAGGCATGTGAGAGCAATTTAGATAATCCGCATGAAGTTACAAAATGAATGGCGTTGTGGAGAGAGATGGATCATGAAGGATTTAGGGCTCACACGGAGGATGTGGAGCTAGAGTATCTGGAACTCCCCTATTTGGGTAAGCATGGAAGAGAACCCTATTTTACCTTAGATAAGAGCATGCTTGATGGAAATTGTAAGAACCAAAGGTGCGCATTTAATCCCTCCCACTACTTAGCCCTTGCTCTTGGTTTTTAGTTTCTATACCAATCATCGGTTATCAAGCTAGTGTGGGAAGTAGAGTAATGATAAGTAGATTTAATTTACAATCAAGTTTATGAGTTAATCAAGTAACTTATTCATCTATGGTGGCATAATCATCATCTATGTTATTTGGAGGTCTGGTTAGAGGTATATTTTTGGTGTGTCATCGCCACGGAACATTCGTATCACATCCGGAAGTAGCAAAACTTCACGAGACGGTGGGATTTTAGTTTAACACAACTATTGGAACACAAGGAAGTGTATCCTCTGGTCTATTACCTAATATAAGAGGAGGATCAGGTAGTTCAAGATCTAGTGGATTTAATGGTTCTAGAGGTGGAGGAAACACAAGAGGTAATATAGGTTCTGGATCTGGTGAGTAGGGTCCACACTAACCCCAACAGTTGTATTTTGAGATGTATCTTTGTTTCCCATAATAGAGAGGAATTGAAGATGTAACTAAGCACATAAACATGTGTGAGATATTATGGTGCATGAAGGGGATTACAACCCCTAAGCATAAGGCAAGTTAATTTTCTACCACATTACAAGGGAACACACATAGTTGGTACAAAAAATATGATCTGAATCAGACTTGTCTAGACTGTTGGGCTTCAAAATATTGACTAAGTCCCCAAGGGCACGTGCACAAGTGGGACCAATATGAAGAAGGGTGCATGGGGTAAAACATGTAGGAAAAGGATTTTAGAAGGGTTTAGTAGAAACCATGATGTGTACACAAGGATAAGAAAAGGGTTTAAGGACTTAGCCATATTTGGCATTCCAGAAAGCACATGAGAAAAGCATGACCCAACTAAGCATGCGGAGTGGATAAGGTGCTAGCCTAATGACTTGGTGGTCAAGAAAGGAATATTCCATGTGATGGAAGGATCCAGAAAGACATCATTACAAAAAGTGGAGAGCTCAGATTAGAGTAAGCATGCTCCATTAGAGGACCACATGGACACTTGGCAAGTGATCTACTCTTGAAGGAAGGCATGGCGGTGGATGCTAAAGCTATATATAGAGATGCTTGGGTAGAAGAAGGGTGTGCTATCAAGGGAGAGAAGAGGGATCAACATAAAGAAGGGTGAATATCTACAAAAAACAATAGGAGGTTCCAGAGGGTTGGGGTTCTCATTAAGAGGACTGTAGGAGTGATAGCATACTTAGGGGGATGGGTTTGTGACAATTTTTGTAATATGGAAAGCATAGCTAGGGATTCTGATGCATGAGTCTTATTTGCATTGATGCATTGGCCTGTTATGGCCTTGGTGAATGTAATGTGGCTATTGAACTATGATCAATATGAATATATGGTTATGTTATAAGAATATAATGTTCATGGATGTAAACCCTAGTGCCATTTCTTTATGTTATGGATCATATTTGTTATCTGTATGATGTTTCTTTTGATTCTAAATGAATTTATTGATATAATAACTCATCCTAGGCTCGCATAATGAATGCATGGTCCTTTACCTTTTTACATCTATGTTTTTGTCCTTAAGCAATGCATTCTTGCAAAATTCCCTTAAAGGAAGGGCTTGATACTGCGCACGCACCTCGGATGAATGTCCAACACCTACTTGGTGATAGGATGACATGCATGGGATTAGAGGGTTATTATAAGGATACAAAAATGACTACATCTTGGTTCCATTTCTGAGACCTCTTTTCAAAGTTTTTGTGAGAAATGGATACATATTGGTTCCTTTGACATGTGATGATAGAGCACTTGACCTAAAAAGTGTCGAAGCATGGTTTAAGAGCATAGAGGATGAGTTTTCTCAAAGATTTAGTACTAGACCTAAGTTTTATGCATGCAGATGGGTAGAAGAGCACATATATCATGAGTTGTATAAGACCTTATTTTTCTATTTTCTAGTAGAATTAGATGAATGGATTTCAAAATATTCATCCATCAAGTTGGTACTTTATATTACACATGTGGACCCTATATGACTACCGAGACTGCAAGATGCATATATGGCTTGGACGTGTGTTGTTGATCACTAGTGGAGAGGAGTGTTGACCAGTTATACCCTAGAATATGCCATTTCTACATATTATTGTTTGGAGATTGCTGATTTTGAGTTCCTAAGGGAACCTAGAGGATCATTTTTACGTGTTATCCCATTAGCTATGAAGATCTTGGTCATTATGTTAAGATTGGAAGAATTACCTATGGATGACTAAGATTATAAGAGCATTAGGAAAGGAAAATAGGGTGGAGGAAGATGGCGTAAAATGTGGCTGAAAAGGAGAGGGAGGAAATATGAATCAAGTATGGTGAAGCTCATGAAAGGGAAATGGTTAGATAATGCAAGGTTGCAGGGAGTGATGAATTTATGGAGGAAGACATTACGGGAAGGAGTTGAGGTTCACCCATAGGAAGTGGAACCCGAGAATTCTATGCTACCCCATCTTGGCAAGTGTAGGAGAGAGACCCCTTCACTTCGATGAGAGTTCATCAAGTGAATAAAGGAGAGATTTCGACACACATCTGAACCCACTTGGTGACCAAACCCTCATTCTTAGTTTTCTAGATCAAGAGATACACAATGTTAACCTAGTAAGCATCGGAGGGAGTAACCAATCTTTTCCTAGGAGATATAGCTACTCATTTAGGACATCTATGGATGCACAAACCATTCCTATATTTGGAGGAATTTTTGGGCAAGGTGTAAGTACATGAAGTTTGGGTATCGCAAGTGGCACGGGACACACATCTGGCAGTAGGGAAATATCACAAACCATCAACACGTAGTTTAGTGGGACATTGGGAACTCTAGGTTCGACCACTTCAGCCCTTTATCGGCTACGAGAAGTGGGTCTAGTGGTGTAGGAGCCAAAGGAATTGGTGGGCCTAGCGAATCTAGAGGATCTAGTGGGTCAAGAGGAACATGACATGGTGGGTATGGTGGTGGAGGAAACACTAGAGGAAACCAAGGTTATGGGTTAGGAAGGCAGGGTGTCGACCACCTCCGTAAGTATTTTTTGAGATGTCATTACACCTACTAGACTACAGAGGTATTGAGGATGATGTAGAGCATGTGCACAAGTGTGAATTTATATGGCATGCAAAGAGGATTACTACCCCAGAATAGAAGGTGAGTTAATTTGCAACAACATTTCGAGGGGCATGTGCATAGCTAGTACCACAAGTATGACCCCCATCGACAGTGTTAGATTACACTACATTGAAAAACATTTTCCTAGCGAGTTCCATATCCTTGAGTTCAATAAAAAGAGCATCAATGCTCTACAGAAATATAGAAAGGAATGGAAGAGAGCATGTGGGAGTATGATGCATGGTTCAAGACTCTCTTGTCAAAATTATCCTATGACATTCACCCTTCTTAGAATACTCAATGATTTTTTCTCGAGGCAATTGGGAGTATTGATACTAGTTTTAGCCCTTTCCTAGAAGCTCAAATTGCTACAATGGCTAAGCAGTTCAAAAAGATGTCTACAAACTTAGCGCATAAGGCTCGTAGTGGTCTTTGGTGTATAAATTTTGAAGTAGAAGGGAATACAAAAGACAATTTCCCTTGGATGTTGGTATGTGCCATCATAACAGACTATGAAATATTCCACGGAGACCATGATGTAAGTAGGTTTCCACTACCGTAGCATGAAATCTGCAAGAATGTGTCTTGCTATTGTAAGATCAGTACCTTTATGACTCATGACACCAAGTATTATAGGATGATTGACTAGATTCATGATGTCATTGATCATGGTGTGTGCCACAATATCCTTGAAAGTAGTTCCAAGGATGATGATTGCTGCTATGAAGGATAAGTGGATGGAGGAGCGCGTGGAAGAGGTTTCCGCAGAGGATTTCATGGTCGCATAACCACAATGGATGAAGTTAAACAATATGGGTAGTGAACTGCCTAGCGTATGCTAGATCCGGGAAGTGTGATACTTCCTAGATGGCTGTCAGTCCACTATTTTAAACAATTTAATGTTGTAAACAAAGTAAATCCTATTGTAATTTGAAATGATTTAGGTATCTCACTTAAAACACAATAAGAAATAGATCTAATCTAACAGGCTAAGCTAGAATAGAATCCAAAGGTCAAATGATTGGTTCTGGGTCTCTGTAGGTTTGACAGAGGTCTCAGTAGATCACAGGTGGATGAGGGTGAGATGAAATTAGGTGGGTAGGTCTCTGTTCAGGGCTGTGTGGGAAAATACGAGACCGATGTGTCGGTTAGGGGTAACCGACACGGTCAGTGTGTGACTAGACAGTGCCGATTATTGTGAAATCTGGAAATGTCACAGAACAAGCTTTAGGTCTCCTTTGTGATTGCACAAAGGACTTTGGTTGGTCGGGATGAGGTATTGGGTGACTAGGGTAGACTTTGGTGAGGTTTTAATGGGTATATGGAGGTGGAAATGTTGGAGAAGGTCAATAGGTGGCTAGGTAAACAATAGATGATAAAATAATGATGAAATGAAATAAACCAAAGAAGTATGACATTATACTTACTTGGATTCTAGTCCTGGATGCCTGTGAGTGAGGATGGAGGTGCTGATGAGAGGTTTGAAGGTGCAAAGTGATCACCAACTAAAGGAAAGCTTCTACATGGGCTGCATGTGCACTCCTCTTTGCTTGGTTAGATCAGATCATGGCTGGGATGGCTGTGCAGAAAAGATGTTTGATCTCCTTCCTTACATGCGTGGTCTCACTTGGAATTCACTCTCTGAAGATGTGTTATCTCTCTGAGATGTGATAATGCTCACCAACCTTTTTTCTTTTGCTTCAACTTCCAACCTTCAACCTTGAGAATAAGGTTGTTTTGGGGTTAAAAGGGTAACCGACGGTGGTTCCGCTTAACCGGTGACGATGGTTAGGGTAACGATGTCGGTCGTCAAGGTGGGATTTCCTAGGTTTACTAAACTAGGGAGATCCTCTTGATTTCCTTGATCTCATGTCGTTAACCCATGGATTAGACTGGGAGCTTCTTGTGAGCATGTGGGAATGTGGTTAGAGGGAATGTAGGCATTGATTTTTAGGGTTTGGGTAAGTCTTAGTTAGTTATGGAAACTTACTAAGAATAAGTCTTAGGTTGAGTTGGCTTGGTGAGGTGTCTAAGTGAACTATATGTGTGGATATTATTTAAAATAAGATATTTAAATAATAGATATAGTGAGGATAATGAATTAATTTAATTAAATTAATATTAGTGGGGTGAAAGGGGCCATGGCTAGGTGAATGTGATGAAGGGTGTTTATTCATCGAGGGACCAAAGGGGAGTGTGACCTAATTTTAGTGTCTACATTTTGCCCCTTTTTGTTGCATAGCTTGTATTGGTAAGTGACGCTAACAAAAATAAGATGTGGTTGCCCCATGTGTGGGTGAAGGTGATCCCCCTCAAACTAGGAACTGATGAGGCAGAAGGGAGAATCAGTGAGTGGTTTGATAAAAGGTAAATGGGAGGAAGAGGTAGGTGGGCACGGGGGAGAAAGGGTTAAAGGTCTACTCGGGAAATCTAGGTAATGGGTCTAGGTCAAAGGTAGTAATAGTCAAACACGCACATGAATAAACTACAAGCATGCTACCAGTTGAAGAGCAGGAAAACTCTACATCATCTAAGGTCGATAGGTTTATCCAAACAAGGTTGAAGTGAATCCGGTATCCAAGGTATAGGATATGGTCAGAAACACAACGTAGGTTAGGTGTAGGAACGTTTAGGTATGTTCGATACACCAAAGGTAGGGTTCAGATAAATGGTCATGGAAATAGGCTAGGTAAGGTCATCATCAAATCAACATAGGTAATAAAGTGCCAGGTAGGTATAGCGAACACATGAGGTCAAAGGTCACTAGCGATGGTCCAGGTCCAAATATCTAGGTCACGTGGCATGGGTAAGGCCAAGGTAGGGGTAAAATAATGAGTCCCCAAAGGAGGAAAAATGGAGGTAGTAAATGAGGAGGTTAGGAAAGGTAAGGTAAATGGGTTGGGTAAAGGTGTGGTTGGGGAAAGGATCAAGGTGAAGGGTGGGGTAAAGGATCAAGGTAAAGGGTGGGGTAAAAGGACAAAATTGAGGGCAATGTGTAGGTGAGGATGACCGATGGCGGTCATGGATAACTAACGTCGGTATAGGAAAATTGATAATGGTGAGGTAGGGCACGCGACCGATGCCGGTCAAGGGTAACCAACGTCGTTAGGTCGGGTTGGTTATAAAAACAAAAAATCCACATTTTTATTATTCATTTGTTATTTGTGAAGTGAGAAAATGAAAAAAAGAGAGAAAAGAGAGAAAAAAGTGTCCAAGGAAATGGGACAATGAGTTGGTAGTGTGATTGGATGAGGGTTGGGTTGGTGAGTAGCGGGTCCATGGGATCGGGTGAGAGATTTGATTGGGGCGAGAGTTGCATGAGTAGTTATTCGGTGATGGAAGAGGCTAGAGAGGGATCTGGTGGGCCACCGACATAGTGGCCAGACATGCCACCAGATGGCGGCAAAGTGCGATGAGGTAAGCACCCAACTCTACATTGTTAATTAGATAGATTAGAGGTTTGGATAATTGTTATTTTAGGTTTTTGTGGGTTTTTTTTTTATGGGTGGGTAAAAATAAAATTTGGGTATGGGGGGAATAATGGGAAAAAGAGGGGGAGGGAAGGGTAGTAAATGGTATAGGTGGGGTGGGTAGAGGTCCAGGGGTAGTTTAGGTCATTGTAGGTGGGGTAAAAGGGGAAGGGGGTGATTTTAGAAAATGGGGTTTTGGAAGTCATGGGATTTTCTCACATGCAAAGTGACCGCGTCGGTCACGTTTGGCCGGCAGTGTCGGTTGGGTAGAACTAGTATCGGTCACCAAACAGGTGACCGATGCCGGTTACATGGTAACCATGTTGGTAAAAGGTGAACCGTATCGGTCACCAAACAGGTGACCAATGCCGTTTAAGGGTGACCGAGTCGGTTAGGATGAACCGGCACCGGTCGGGATTTGAGGCACAAGGGTCCAAAAGTGATGTGGGCTAGGTAGTTGAGATGGGTAGGGTGAAAATAGGGTGGAGGGTAATGATAATTGGTGAATATGGTCATGGTAAATGTAGATTAATGTTGTGCTTGGATTGGATGTAGGGGAGAGCATAGTTACATATATGCGGGATAGGGTTCCACCTCTACTGGTGACATTGCATGGCATAATGACCCCTTTGGAGCTGCAACATGTGGAGGTAGTGGGCTTGAGTGGGATTTGTCACTACCGACATGTTGTTCGGAAGCCCAACTTGATGGTCACACTCATCGATAGATGGGATCCCACGACCAACACGTTCCACCTTTCGACGGGTGAGATGACTATCACCCTGAGGACATGTTCTAGATTTTTCTGGCTACCCATATTGGGTGCCCAGTGTATTATATCTCCTCCGAGGCCTCAGAGGAGTTGATTGGGACTATTTTTGGTGAGGGGGTGGCTGATATGAGATTCCATAGCACTAGTTTGAGCTATGGAGAGATGTACCTAGCCCGTCCGATGAGACGAGGCTAGTGGTTTTGTTGATGGAGGCAGTGTGTTGCTATGCACTTCCGCCAGATGTAAAGGGTGGATGCTTTCCCGATCACTGATGGGGGTACTCCATGATATGATGGTTCATGAGACACACTTTTCCTAGGCACCAACATTCTTAGTGTAGCTATATAGAGAGTTGTGGGCATATGGGTGGTTAGCATAGGTTTAGCCTATGTGTTGTACATTTATACTACACTATTGGGCATATGAGCACATAGTGTGCATGTGACCTATAGGGATGCCCCGAGTAGATGCATTCCCACCTAGATTTGTGTGGGTGGATATAGGAGATGGGTGTCAGTGATAGGAGAGCGAGATCGGATAGGCCGACACATGATGTGGCCCATTTTCGGTAGTTACTGGAGGGGTTATCTAGAGTGGACATTATCTAGAGGCCATATGTGGGATTCCCTCATATAGGCATATGCATGAGGAGCTAGCTGAGCTCTAGCTAGAGAGGTGGATACAGGGTCACCATGCCGGGGAGGATGAGATGATCCCAGTAGATAGAGTCCGATGGCAGTTTGGGCTCTTACAGGACATTCCTCCGCCCTTCCCACAATATCGAGAGATGACATGGAGAGGCCCTTACCTCTACCACAGCCTACAATTCCTACAGGGGAGGAGGAGCAGCCAATGGATCGGTGGATAGATGACACCGGATGTACATAGGTACAAGTGGTGGGTGGCCTGGCTTAGTTACAGCCATACCACCTAGACTGGGGCAGCCAGACCTAGCTACCATTACAGTGTAGAGAGATGCCCTACAGGGGTAGGTAGCTATGCTACACTTATTACCCAGTTGGGTATACTGTAAACATAGTTGGAGGGTTTGAGGTAGAGGTAGTAGAGCTACACATACAGTGGCCAGCTCGAGCCCAGATATGGATGGAGGAGATGGAGAGGAGATGGATCAGGGGGATGGTCAGGTGGCAGCCTTACAGCTTAGGTGGCAGGTTTACAGGGCTAGTTGGCCACATCCCAGGCATATATTGGGGCCTTATAGGCCTAGATACATAGGCACATGGGCAGGGGCACCACCACAGCACCGGGAGTAGGTCCCAATTCACGGTAGGTAGTGGGGGTTGTTGTACATAGGGTAGGCATACGAGACCTATGGGACCACCATAGACCATGCCTATATCTAGGTTACAGGATGCCCTAGGTGAGGTGAGATATTATCAGACCAACTTATGGTGGCCGAGGATAGATTTCATATCCTATGCCGAGTACAGGGCACAACAGGTGTCCAATGAGAGGATGAGATCCCACACTCATAGTGTGGAGAGCACAAGAGGTCAGTGAGCTCCAGGCCCGATCAAGGAGAGGCCACCAACATGTGTGGCACCAGCGCTAGGTGAGGTGCCAGTAGGACATAGGAGGCCGAGGGTATAGGTGACACAGAGATGGAGGACATCCGACGAGATGCCTGATATGCGGTCACCTAATTTTTGATGTATATTAGTTATTTTTTATATATATATGCATGCGTGCTGAAGATAGTTGTATTTTTTATCACATACTAGCTTGCGTGCCGAAGATAGTGAGGATGTATGAGTGATTTGTATATTTTGAGCATATACTAGCCTATGTGCCGAAGATATTTTGTATTGATTCATTCTTTTTTGTATATATATGAGACCAACCTGCATGCCGATGACATTTTGTATTGTATATCATGCTGTGTGCGACATTTTGAGATGATGGACATGATGAGATGGGAATGTATATTGAGATACATATTGATTGATTTATATGATGAGATACATGGTATTTTGTGATTTGTTGATGTGTTTATGAGATATTGGTTTATGGCTTGTGTTAGATGAGATATGGATTTGTTACTTTGATGTGGATGGAAATTAGGTGAGTTAGGCATGATGGAGTCAAGTTGGTTAGGCATGGTTGAGTTAGCTTTGGCTAGGCATGGATTGAATCAGGTTATAGGCATGGATTGAGTCAGGTTATTTAGGCATGGTTGAGTCATGATTGTTTAGGCATGGTTGAGTTAGGTCTTAGGCATGGATTGAGTCAGGTTAGTTTAGGCATGGTTGAGTCAGGTTTGTTTAGGCATGGTTGAGTCAGGTTGGTTTAGGCATGGATTGAGTTAGGTTATTAGGCATGGTTGGTTAGTTTAGTTGGTTAGGATGGTTGTATCATAAGTAATGGTTGAGTCGAGTTTGAAAGTAGGTGAAGTTGTGATTCATTATTTTTTGCAATGAATGATACTATGGGTCATATGTGAGATGTGGTATAATCCATGCATAGTGATGATAGAGAAATGGTAAGCGTAATAAATGTATAAAATATGTAGCAAATTGTTATGTATGTGGCTTAATTTCCAATTTTGTATATAAAAGGGGAACTAAGTGAAATGTGATGTAAATGGTGAGTTAGGCATGGTTGATGAATTGTTTAGGGTAGAGAATGGCCGAGCTAACCTCCAAGGGCCCCATGCCCTCGGTGTTGCCTACATAGTCCCGGTGAAAAGGGACCTCAGGCCGATGTAGTTCTCCCATGAGCTAGGGAAGAATATGAAAATGAGATGGTAGGTTTTTGGGCATGTTGTGGGTTTAGGTTTGATAGGTGTGGGTAGATTGTAGGTAAAATGATGTAGGTGAAAGTGATTATGGTGAAAGAGGAGGATTACCCCAAAGGTAAGCATCGAGGACCAAGTCCTGTATAAGGTAATCAAAATGTAAACAAAGATGGTTAAAAGATAAGAGGGGGCAATAAAGCCACCTGATTGGGTAGGATCATACCAGTAGATCATACCTTGGAGGAGGTGATGAACATAAGACCCTAAAGACATTACACAATTGACATGTTCTATGATGAAAAGTAGTCACAGATCACCAAATGTCTAAATTCTAAGATGTCCCTTGAGGCAATGAGGAAATGAGAGTGGGAATGGTAAGAAGGGTGAAAGGTAGTTAATTTTTATATGGTATGAGGTAGCAGGCCCTTTGGGCAAAGAGGTCCTAGGTCACAATGGGCAAGTCCATGACTAAAAATTTTTTTTGTTTTTGATAGACTGATCGATGCGGCAGAAGTCTATATGAGATAAATAATATGGAACTCCTTGAGGTCTTCGTGAAGCTGATCGATGTAGGAAGCTTTGGTTGCTCTCATTTTTTTTTTTTTTTTTTTTTTAGAGCTTCACATAGCTGTCCTTCGAGGGAGTAGTCTATTTATAGCAACAATTTGTCGAGAGGAAGATGTCCTTTTGAGGGAGTCATCTTTTTATGAGAAGTTTGACTCAAGGAGTTTGGTCCCATGTGAGGTCTTTGAAGTCATGGACAAGACCAAGGTGGAGGATAGGACTCTTGTTCAAAAGGCAAGGTGAAATGACCATGGGATCTCATCTAAAGGTAGATGAAAAGTATCCATGAGAATCATGCTATGTGCAATGGCCATGGTACACATATTCAAGGGAAGATAACAAGTGACGGGTACTCACATGATTCTAGTTTAATCATTAGGGAGGTGTATGGAGTGGGTAGTGCACTCAAGGGATGAGCCTAGAGAGAGAGACAAAGGGTGAGGTAGGACAATGAGTCAACAATAGAATGGTCAAAGATGTAAGGCATTTAGGGGCTCAGGCTCGGTTTACCATCGAGAGAAGATAAATGATAAGCACCTGATCCATAGGTATGAGTCACGATGTATGGTCCAAGCCAATTAGGAGAAAATTTTCCCCATTTAATTTTTTCTTCTTTGGTTACGTGTTGATTTTCTTTCAAGACAAGGTCACCGACTTGGAAGGTTCATTTATGAACACATTTTCATAGGCACATTTTGATACGTTGTTGGTAAACTTGAAGGTGATCCAGAGTGTTAAGATGACATTCATCTAATAACTCTAGTTGTGCTAAACTGGTCCTGATGAAATTCATCATCAGTGAGCATGTCATGGAGAGAAATGTGGAGTGAGGGGATCTGGACTTTGAGAGGCAGAACAACCTCTATACCATAGACTAGAGAAAAGGGTGTGGCCACAGTGGAAGTGTGAATACTAGTGCGGTATGCCCACAGGGAAAAAGGAATGTGTGTATGCCAATCCTTCCCAGTATCATCAACCACTTTCATGAGAATTTTGTTGAGGGTTTTATTAGTGGATTCAGCTTGGCCATTGGTTTGTGGGTAGTAGGGTGATGAGAAACTAAGCTGAATGTCAAAGGCATCACAAATTTTTTTGCAATGTTTTGTTTTTGAATTGTTTTCCATTGTCAGTGATGAGGCGATGAGGAACACCAAAGTGAAAAATGATGTGGTGGTTAATGAACTCACATATTTTCTCAACTTTTGTGGAAATGAGTGGGATGGATTCTACCCATTTTGTGTAGTATTCAGTAGTAGTGATGATCCATTGATGGCATTGGGAAGAATGAGGATTGATTTCTCCGACAAGATCCAAACCCCATTGAGAGAAGGGCCAAAGGTCACAGTGACCTGTAAGGCATGACTGGGTGTATGATGAAGATTGGAATGTTGTTGGCATTTTACACAATGTTTGACATAGTCACAACAATCATGGTTAAGGGTCAGCCAGTAATAGCCTAGGTGAAGAATACGCTTAGCAACAACAAGGCCACTAAAGTGACCTCCACATATGCCATCATGAACCTCCTTAATGGTATAAGGAATTTCAGAAATTGTGAGGCATCGTAAGAGAATACCATCAAAGCCACATTTATAGAGGAGTCCCCCAGATAACGTAACAAGAGAGACCTTTTTAAGGAAGGCACGTTGTCCGTTACAGGGTGAGATCAGGAGGTAAGATGGAGAGAGAAAGGTAGTCGAGTATTGTTTATACCAAAGGTCACTCAAGTCAGGGGTATTGGTTCCGATCGAGTAAACATCATGAGGTAAATAAGAAGGTGAATGGAGGCATTGTATAGGTGACAAAGATTTTGGAATCAGCGGTGAAGCGGGTATTTGGGAAGCTAAGCAAGCCATGGTATCTACAAATTTGTTGGTGGAATGGGATGGTTTGAAGGGTGTAATGATCAAAGGTGGTCAAAAGTATGTCTACATGATGTTTATACTTTTGAAGTATCTTGTTACAACATTGGTACATACCATTGACTTGGTTTACGACCAATTGAGAATCACCAAAGATGTTGATTGATTTAACATCTAGGGCATAGGTGGCTTGGAGACCTAGTACGAGCGCTTCGTATTCGGCAATATTGTTGGTACATTCAAAATCTAGTTTGAAAGACAAAGGCATGGGTTCTCCATCAAGAGGAATGAGGATAATACCAGCCCCACCCCACGCTGACACTTGGAACCATCAAAGAAGAGTGTCATTTGGTAAGGGGTTCATCCAGGGAAAGGGTAGTAATTGACTCATCTGGAAAGTCAAAATTAGAAGGTTGATCCCTAGAAATAGGTGCATCAGCCAATTGGTCGGTGATAGCTTGGCCCTTGATGGACTTTTGATGAATGAATTTGAGGTCAAGATCAGCTAAAAGCATAAGCCATCGTGCGACATGCTGATTTTGATAAGGTTTGGCATGTACATGAAGTGTAAGGGGTCGGTGGTGTTGGTCACAACATAGGTTTTGTGGTTGAGTAGGTAATGGTAGAGTTTGGTGGCAATGAAAACTAAGGCTAAGAAGAGTTTTTTTTGGGATGGTTGTATCGGGTTTCATAGTCCAAAAGAGTACAACTTATGTAATAAACCACCTACTCCCTATGTTGTTCATCGTGATGAGTGAGCATGGCTCCCAAGGAATGATCAGTAGTGGATATATATAGGTAAAAAGGTTGATCATCTTTAGGTGGGATGAGTACGGGTGGTTGGAGAAGGTATTGTTTTAAGGCCTCAAAAGCTTTGTGACATTCATCATCCCATTTAAAGGAGACATCCTTCTTGAGCAGATGATGAAATGGTTAACACCGATTAGATAATTGTGAAATGAAATGGTGAATAGACTACAACTTACCTTGTAGGCTACAGAGTTGTTGAAGGTTAGTGGGTGGAGGCATTTCAAGAATGGCCTTGACTTTAGCAGGGTCAACTTCTATACCATGGAGGGAAATGATAAATCCCAGGAGCTTTCCTGAAAGAACCACAAAGATGCACTTCTTAGGCTGAAGGCGGACGTAATATTTAATGAGGTGGTCAAAGATGGTTTTGAGGATGGCAAGGTGCTGAGTACATTTAGATTTGGCCAAGAGATCATCCACGTAATCTTCCAATATGTGATGCATGATGTCATGGAAGATGTAAGTCATAGCCCACTGATATGTGGCACCAACATTTTTAAGGCCAAAAGGCATGACTCGATAGCAGAAGGTCCCCCAAGGGGTGATGAATGAGGTCTTGTGTTGATCTTCTGGGGACAAGAAAAATTTGGTTATAACCCAGAAGCCATCCATGAGTGATAGCATCTCATGACCAGTGGTGAGGTCAACCAACTGATCAATACCGGGTAAGGGAAAGTCATCTTTTGGGAAGGCTAGGTTGAGGTCATGGAAGTCCATGTAAATGCAGAGTCCCCCATTGCTTTAGTAATAGGGACAATGTTAGAAATCCAATGAGGATAATCAATGGGTAAGATGAAGGAAATGGAAAGAAGGCACTGAAGTTCTTCTTTGACGAGAAGAGAAATACGAGGGTGCATTTTCCTCACTTTTTTTTTGATGGGTTTGCATCGAAATGGTTACGATATTATGGACCACTATGGTGGGGTCAATACTCGGGCATGTCTATGTAAGACCAAGTGAAAGCATGGTTATGATTCTCTAAGAAAAGAAGTGATGGCTTCCTATTCAAAGAACATCTAAAGATTGTCCGATCTTTAGGATGTGTGGTCATCATCCCGAGTATGAATGTTGATCTCGATAGTTGATTCATTCAACATGGTTTACATCTCATGAGGGTAATGACCGATGAATATATGAGTCTTCTACACCAAGGTAGGTGAGTATGGATTCATCATCCTGACATTGAATGACATTGATTGAGGTGTGTCATCATCGATCATCTCAGGATACAGGAAGGGAAGAGTGGAAGGGGCCTCGCCCTCACATTGATAAGTCAGAGGCCCCAAGGAAATGGTGTTTATGAAAAAAAAAGTTAGGAGGGATAGATTCAGGATCCATCGACTCCATGGTGAAGGTGGTGATGAAGGTGGAGTGGGTGAAGAAGGTGGAGAAGGGCTAGTGTCCTTAATGAGTTCAATGCGGCCTGTTTGGTAGGTGGTTCGGGGAAGCCGATACCACTACGGTCATTATGTTTGTGGGTGGTACATGGAATAATGGTATGGTGGCCTTGCTTGTAAAATCCAAAACCAAAACCCTTCCATGCACAATGGTGCAAGAAGGTGTGGGCTGAAATGGTGATTGGTAAGTGATTGGAAGTCAGCGAAAAATGGGTGGGTTTGTGATGGTGGTTTAGGTGTGTAAGTGGTAGTATCAAGTCCCCATAGGTGAGACTAGTACGAAGATGAGGAGGACCATAAAGGAGGTGTTCTCCTATGTGGTGATCATAATGAGGGTGTTGGTGAAGATGTCCATACTCCTGTGGAGTAAGGAATGTGTTGACACTATATAGGTAGTACTCCCCCAGAGTGAGGCATTGAAAAACACCTTCCAAGGGATCAGTGGTTGGTATGTAGGTAGCCGGTATGGATAATGTGTCGAAGGTCGATGCGTAGGTGGAGTTAATGGATTAGGAAGTTGATGGGTAGCCATGGAGGTTATGGCAATGGTAGGAATGGAGGAGGTATGTGTGGTAGAAGTAGTGGTTACTGTACTGGTAGGTGGAGGTGTAGGTGAAGCGGTAGTGGTCACGGAGGTAGATGGCTTGATAGGTATGAGCACATCATTGGGTCAATAAAGCATGTTGCATGTTTTAAAAGGTGATGGGTCAATGGAATGGTATAGGTGTGTCCTTCATGTTCAAACTTTACACAATGATGCAAAGTGGAAGGAACGCAACCCATGACAATGGATCCAGGGTCTACCAAGCAACAAGTTATATTGGAATTCCCCTCCAAAATGTAAAACAATTCTGAATAACAGTGCGGGGCCCACGCGAATGTGGAGGATGACGGTGCCTAGTGTAGAGGTGATAGCATCATTGAATGAATGCAACATGACCGGGTGTTTATGCATGTAATTGTTAGGTATGTGCATTTGAGTGAATGCATGGGATGAAATGATGTTAATGCTAGCACCCCATCAATCATCACATGGCATACCCGTATGTCATCGATGTGGACAGAGATGAAGAGGGATGGGTCCAGGGTCATCATTTTGGTGTGGCGCGATCTCTTCCTCTAAGAAGCTAAGGGAGGCCACTTGGTGAACAAGGTGGGGTGAAGATGAAGGTGGTAATTTGGTGAGAGAGGCTACATGATGGGGTGTGATAATGGAGGCTATGGGTGTAGGGTCATTAGGTAAAACCTCAATAGATTAAGAACCTCCATGAGAGCTTGACATGGGATTCTAAGGTTTGAATGAGGTCATATAAGGACATTTTGAGGGGAGATTGGTGTAATTGTTTGAGCATGGTGCGATGTGTGATGCCATTAGAAATGGGGTATGTGGGGCCATGGATAGTTATTTTAGGTATGGGTGTAGATGGTATGTTGGGTATAGGATTGGTTGGTGGGTCAGTTTCCTTTTCTTTTCCCTTTTCCTTCTGAGCATGTGTAGTGATGTGTATCATGTTGATTTGAGGGGAGTTGGCAAATGGAGAAGGTGTAGGGTGAGTGGTATAATGACACGATGGGAAAAAACCTACTGGAGGAGAAAACCCTATGAGGTGAGTTGGGCACAATGACATTTGGGTGGTGGCGTGGCAAGTTCTCTAATGTGAACCATGTTAATTTCAAATCTTGGGGTGGCTCTAGGAGAGGTGAGGGTGGAGGTTGTGGTCATTGAGTGGGTAGTGTGGGAATGGGTGTCAATGAAGTAGGATCCTCATCGAGAAGGTCATCATCATCAAAGTTGGTTTCTAGTGGACACAATTAGATAAGGATGGTTTTCAAGGCCTTACAGTTCTCCACATCGTGTCCTAACACACGATGGTATGTGAAAATTTTAGTATCATCAAACCCTTTTGGCTTGGGTTTGAGGGGGTCATAAGGTCTGAGTGGTGGTAATGTGATGACAGAGGTCTCAAGGAGGTTGGTTAAAATTTTGCATAAGACCCTGCTAGTGGATCACAATGGGAAGTGAATGTGGGTTTGGGTGTAGGTGTAGGTGATTGTTGAGGAATGGTTTTTGAAAGAGGAGGGGGTTGAGCTATGGGTTTGGGTGCTGGCATGGTTTTGGGTGTCGGTCATGTTTGTTTAGGTATGGGTATAGTAGATGGATGGGTAGGAGGGTGTGTGGTCATTTTGACTACCTTATTGTGGGGTAGTGGAGTTTTGTTTTTGGGTTGCACCTTCTTAGGTAAAGGTGATGTGGGTGTACAGGTCTAGAAGGAAAATATGATGGAGGAAGAGGGTGAGTTACCCATGGGGATAACGGGGGTGTTGTGAAGGTAGATGATGCGGGTCGTGCTTGAGGTGTGCGAGACAATGACTAAAGTGTAGTGGGTAGTGAAGCAATAGCTGAGGGTATTGGAGGTATGGGTGGTAAAGAGGCTGCAGGTGTAGGTGTAAGTCGGGTTGGGCATCTGGGTAGGTCAGAGGTTTGTGAGGAAGGAATGGGCTGTTGTGTTTTTGGTTTATTGATGGGTGGAGGTTTCTTGACCATGTGGGGAAGCTGAGATCCTAAGACGAATTGGATAGGTGTAGGTGATGATATGAGGTTATGAGTTTTATGGGTTTGGTGCTTCTATTTGGGTGTCGAGTAGGTATGGTGTTGACTTTGGAGGATGTAGCTAAATCTAGTTTGATAGGTGGATGAGTAAGGCTGGTGGTCGGGGTGACCCCTAAAGTGGTAATGGGTTTAGTCGAGACAAATGTTGTAGGTATGGGTTTGGGTTTAGGTGTAGGTTGAGTTATGGGTAAGGGTGTGGTGTGAGCTATAATAGGTGTCGTGGAAGGGGTTGTGATAGAGGTGGTTGTGTTTGGTTTGATTGGTCAAAATGTTTTTGGGTAGATAGTGGAGGTATCAACAAGGGATCTCGCATCTGTGTTGAGACGGGGAGTAAAAGGTGCCCCCATAGTAGAGCCCTATCCACATAATCTAAGTGATCAACCAAACATGAGAACGAACATCTGTAGGTGGAGTTGGTGAGGACCTAATGGAAATTCCCATAAAATGTGTCTTAGAGATGGGGAATTGGCTAGCTTTAACTTCATGGGTAAGAGAGCCAAAAGTAGGTCTGTAGGATTTTGGGTGGCTGATGGAGAATGCTCACCAAGAGGCAAAGGTATCTCAACTGGGTCTATAATGGGTGGAGATGATGGGTGCTCCTCTATGGGTGGAGGAGGTACCTCTATGGGGTGGAGGAGGTAATGGGTATAGGGTGGAGGAAAATAGGCTCTCTAAGTGGTGAAGCTCTAAGTGGTGAAGCCAGGGGTGAGATGGTCTCAATGTTAGCAAAAGACTCCTCCGTAGGTGATGAAGGAGATGAAAGGTGTTCCTCTATTGGTGAAGGAACAAGGGAGGTTGGTTCCAACATGGAAGGAGGATTTCGGGCTAGGATCTCCTCTATGGAAGGAATATGGGGTAATTGGGAGGTGACAGGTACATCATTAAAGATAGCGTGAACCTCGCGGTATGGGTATCATGAGTTGAGGTCTCACCGGTTTGATCAGATGAAGGGGCATGGTTGGGAAATGGTTTCTTGAAGATATGTAGGTTTTGGTTGGAAGGTGCATTAGGATTATCCATGGTTAACTCACCTTTCTCAAGCATTTCTTGACAATATTTTTGAAAGTGATGCATTTTTCATCACTATGACCCTTTACTCGATGATAGTTACAGAAATCATGTTCTTTATACCATGCAGGCATGGGGTGAGTAGGGTCAAAACCAGTGTGTGGTTTTATGGGTGGAAGAGTGATGGCTCGCTTTGATAAGCTTTTCTAAGAAAGAAGAGTAAGGTTCCCAATTGGGGTATATTTCCACTTCTCTCTCATCTGAATTGAAAAGTCTGGACAGGTGAGAGATTAGATGAGGGGTAGCCTGATTTGATGGATGTGCTAGGTCGGCCTTGAGTACCACTGCGTTAGTGGTGCCCTTAGCTTTTGAATAATTGGTTTGTGGTTTGGAAGAAGAAGAGGTATCATTCGACTTGAATTCCAAATTCTTATTGCGTAATTGGATTTTCTTCTCTTCGATGGCCCGAATCTCTAACTTTCATGCCATAGTGAATGCTTCATCGAATGTTTGGAAGGTTTGGACCTACAAGGTCAGTGAGATATGTTTAGCACAAGCCCATGTGAAGAGCTCGATGAGTTCATTTTGTGGCAGTTGGAAGGTAAGTTGGTTGATCAGGTTGCACCAATGAGTGACAAAATCTATGATAGATTCGTCCTCATACTGACGTGTGGAATATAGATCGGTCATGGTAACCTTCTTGATGATATTGATAGAGAAATGATCCAAGAAGGCTTGGGCTACCTGATTGAATGAGAATATAGAGTGTTTAGGTAACCCACTATACCAATCTAATGTAGGTCCAGTGAGGGACATGGGAAAGGTTCTCAAGAGCAAGGCATCATCATGAGTGATCGTATAACACCCATGTTTTGATGACCACAAATGTTACTCATGGGTCTTCTTTTCTATTGAAATGATTGAATTTAGGCATTTCCCAATGCATGGGGTATGAACAATAGGAATGGATGGGTGGATGGGCTCGTTTGCAAATCTCATCATAGGTGAGAGTGTTATGGGAGCCGAAACCATGCCTCCAATGTCTGCATCTTGTCCAACATCAATTTAATTAGGTCATTGGTGGGTTGTGATGATTGGATGCCTCCTGTAGCATGAGAAGGTTGGTTTTGGGCATATAATAGGGGTGGCACTCCAGTGTATGGGGCTGCCATGTAGGTTGGTGGAGAAGAAGGCAGTGAAACAGGGGGTACGTACTCGTGTGTATAATGGATGAAACGGAGGTTGTTGATAGTATGTATATGGGGGTGGAAGGGTCATGGTAACCCTAGTGGCAATAGGGGC
Source organism: Taxus wallichiana var. yunnanensis (assembly GCA_018340775.1). Taxonomy (NCBI): domain Eukaryota; kingdom Viridiplantae; phylum Streptophyta; class Pinopsida; order Cupressales; family Taxaceae; genus Taxus; species Taxus wallichiana. The sequence continues at coordinate 576,612,717 of CM031237.1, forward strand.
TAATGATTATGGAATGGAAAGGACCATTTTCTGAAATGGGGTAGGGGTCACCAACACTGGAGGTGGTAATGTAGCTACGGGTATGTGTGAGACATTAGGGGTGGATGAGATTGTGTTTGGGGTAGTTGTCGAGGGTACGGTGGATGTAATGGGTGCCACAGAGGTAACAAATGACATAGTATAGCGGGTATAGGACCTAACTATGAAACAACTAGGGGTAAGGTAGATGTAGGTAGCACGAGCTAGATGGGGCCGATGCGGGAGTGGGTGCGAGAGTCGGGGGATAGATACGGGCATGTCGTATATCAAATGACCCGAGGCATCTCAGTGGATGAGTGGGAAAGGTAAAACTACAAGGTGGTAGGGTTTTGGTCAAGGAGTCATGTGAACTCCTCATCTCCGGTAGTGATAGTAATAGGCTAGATGGGATCCATGGCTGGTGATAAAATGGAAGGTGGTGAAGGACTAGGTGGGAGTGGTTGAAAACTAGCATGAAATACGAGTGCACTTGCTTGTCTTCGGGTCAGCACCATGTGAACCAAGATCGATCAGGTAGGGGTTCTTCTCTCATAAATGACACAGAGAACAACAGGAATAGGTGAATCTGGTGGAAAAGAGTGGATTAGGTACTAAATGGTGGTTGGAATGTGAAATAGGCTAACCATGCCGTTAGGGAAACCGATGCCGGCTAGGGGTAACCACTACTTGTCATACATAAAATGGATAATGAGTGAAAACCTAGGTAGAAGGTAAAATCTGATAGGTATGCCAAATTTGATGATGTTTACAATGTCAATGGGTATGATGGTAGTGACAGGGACTATGAAAAGTGGAAGAAAATGAATAAAAATGTCCTTTTGAGTAGGTTAGCAAAAGGACCTGGAACCGACGTCGGTTGGGTATAACCAACGATGGTCAGAGGTAACTGACAACGGTTACTATGAAATTGAAACAATGATGAAAGAAAAGTGGTTGTGAATTAAAATTTGATGTAGAATCAGACCTAAAATTCTAGAGAATGATGATGATATGGCCCAGGCACACTCAGGTGAAGTTGGAATACACCAGCTGATGAGGAGCATGCAAGGATGAACAAAAAAGTGAAGAATGTGATCTCTCACCTCAAAATGCAAGCCAAGAAGAAACACTAAGAAAATGTGATCCTAGGAGTGCCTTTTCTATTATGTTTGTTTAGCTTATGCTATTTAGGGACTAACACATGAATTGTGAAATAGAGTTTTTGGTGAGGATGGCTTCCTACAAAGAAGGAGATCTAAAAGGTGAGGTTTCAGGTATGTTATGGTGGGGGCGGGCTTTGCTCTGAAGTATGACTCGACAAAGCAGCGAGCTGGGTGCCCACTGTGTCGTGATCATGTGATCACCTACAGCTTCTTCCAGGTAGGATGTTGTTTAAGAATGTATGTATTTTGAATTTTTGTGAGGTTTGGTAAGACTCAGAGAAAGAGAAAAGGAAAGAAGTGCTTTTCTACATTTGTTTGTCAACCATCAGCTGGGCATGACTTCCAGCATATAGGTTGCCCTCAATTAATGTGAGCTAATGTAATAAATCATAATGGAATGCAATTATTTTTAAGCCCAAGTTGAGATGTGAAATTAGATGACACAATAAGATGAAGAGGAAGAGGGATGCTCTTTCACTACAATGCATAAAACATGAAGAAATGATTCTTTTAATTACACCAAAAGAAAAGTTTCCTTTAGAGAAAAATAGAAGAAGAGGTGGGTTACCAAGGAAGAAAATTAGTGTGTACACTTTTCAAGGGAAACAAACACACAACTTTTCCTAGGAATGAATGAAATGTAAGAACCCTGATGGGTCCCACCAAAGTGCCAAAATGTTTCACCTGATTCTTAGATCATTTCTTTGAAGTGTTGAAGAAACAAATAGGGTAATGGGCATAGGAGGAATACCTGTTCAAATGCTAGTTAATGGGTTGTTGCACGCGTATGACTTCCGAATCCACATCTGATCATGAGAGCTTCCTTTTGGCTAGGAGGAACTACCTATAATGCAAAGCAAGACCACCAGAAGGAATTAAACAATATGGGTAAGTGAACTACCTAGCATATGCTAGATCCGGGAAGTGTGATACTTCCTAGATGGTTATCAGTCCACTATTTTAAACAATTTAATGTTGTAAAAAAGTAAATCCTATTGTAATTTGAAATGATTTAGGTATCTCACTTAAAACACAATAAGAAATAGATCTAATCTAACAGGCTAAGCTAGAATAGAATCCAAAGGTCAAATGATTGGTTTTGGGTCTCTAGGTCTGATAGAGGTCTCGTAGATCACATGTGGATGAGGGTGAGATGAAATTAGGTGGGTAGGTCTTTTTTCTGGGATGTATGGGAAAATATAGAGACCGATGTCGGTCGTGGGTAACCGACACGTCATGGTCAGTGTGACCGTGACTGCAAGTTACATCGTGAAATATGGAAATGTCACAGTAACAAGCTTTATGTCTCCTTTGTGGTTGCACAAAGGACTTTGGTTAGTCGATGAGGTATTAGGTGACTAGGGTAGACTTTGGTGAGGTTTTAATGGGTATATGGAGGTGGAAATGTTGGAGAAGGTCAATAGGTGGCTAGGTAAACAATAGATGATAAAATAATGATGAAATGAAATAAACTAGAGAAGTATGATGTTATACTTACTTGGATTCTAGTCCTGGATGCCTGTGAGTGAGGGATGGAGGTGATGATGAGAGGTTTGAAGGCTACAAGTGATCACCAACTGAAGGAAAGCTTCTGTATGGGCTGCATGTGCACTCCTCTTTGCTTGGTTAGATCAGATCATGGTTGTGCATGCAAAAAGATGTTTGATCTCCTTCCTTGCATGCGTGGTCTCACTGAATTCACTCTCTAAAGATGTGTTATCTCTTTGAGATGTGATAATGCTCACCAACCTTCTGCTTCTTGCTTCCAACTTCCAACTTCTCAACCTTGAGAATAAGGTTATTTTGGGGTTAAAAGGGTAACCAATGGTGGTTGCAGCTTAACTCGCGGCATGCTTAGGGGTAACCAATGTTGGTCAAGGTGGGATTTCCTAGGTTTACTAAAATAGGAGATCCTCTTGATTTCCTTGATCATATGGCATATGTCGTTAACCCATTAGAGATTAGACTAGGAGCTTCTTGTGAGCATGCGGGGATGTGGTTATTAGATGGCAACTGTCTTAGGAGCTTCTTGTGTGGATATTATTTAAAATAAGATATTTATATAATAGATATAGTGAGGATAATTAATTAATTAAATTAAATTAATTAAATTAATATTAGTGGGGTGAAAGGGGGCATGGCTAGGAATGTGGTTGAGGGAATGTTGAGGGAACATTGATTTTTAGGGTTTGGGTAAGTGTCCTAGGCTATTTGAACACATGAGCTAGTAACTTACTAAGAATAAAGTCTTGAGGTTGAGTAGTGGATGCTTGGCACGTGAGTCGTTAGTCTCTTGAATCACATGTGTGGATATTATTTAAAAAAGATATGGTACATGGAAAGTATCCAGACTATAGTGAAGGGTAGGATGGCTTCGAGCAATATTTTGATTGACTTGGGTGTAGAGGTCAATGTTCTCACCTTGGATTCATGGCATCAAATGGGAAGGACCATAGTAATCGCCATCCTCAAATGTGTTGTATATGGTGAAAAAGTCAAAAATAATACCCAATGGTGTCTTAAAAGATGCAGCTATCATTATTCAAGGGGCCAAATTCACTGGGGACTTCAAGTTCCTGGCACTATCCAAGGTGGATAAGTTTCCAAAATTACTTGGGTGCCCCTAGTGTTATAAAAACAATGCCAACCTATAGTTTAACAAGGGGTATATCAGTTTTGAGAACAAGGAAGAATGGGTCATCATCCCTTTAACGGATGAGAAGTTAATGCCCTATACTAATCCTTAGGAGAAGAAGTCCTTGATAAAATCTATGTGTGCTTTGTTAGACACCCTAAGGTAATTCATCCTATAAAAGGAATTATCTAGTTTAAAGATGCTCAGTCTATGAGTGATACAACTAACACATCATGTGCCAATTGGGCACACAGGACCTATGAGTTAATTGGGTGATAGTTAAGAGGATCTGTAATAAGGATGAAAAAGGCACACTACGATCAAGTGCCTAAGAAGGAAGAAGTTAGAAAGTTACTATGGAAGAGAAATCCATGATGATTTCTTATGAGAGATGGAGGCTTAGTGGAGAAATGAGGATGAAAGGAGAAGTATGCTCAGTTATAACTTGCTTTGGACTACAATGCATTGGTGGAAAACACATTGTGAGAGTCTTTAAAGTGGCGTGAGGTAAGAGTCACATTCTCTATTAGGTTATGCGAAGAAACATGCCCACCGTTATACAAGACTACCATGGTAAAGAACACACTTATTTCCATATCAAAAAATGTGAGAAGTACTAGATGGAAGGAACGTAATCTTTACCACCTTCACTATGGGTACATAAGTTGTATTGCACCTTACAGGGCTGGGCGAGTGTGGTATATTGACTCAGAGACACGTCATCAAACATGGAATTGGTAGGAGTTAGCGGTTGAACTAATTCAAGATTTCAAGTATCGTAGTACAAATTCATCGGTGGATAAGGCATTGCAAGTAGTCAAATTCCTTACTATGGGAGATAATGCCATGACAAAGATATGATACTAGAGTTTTGGGTGAGAATATTTTGGAGACGCATTTTGATGAAGACAAATATGAAGAGATACATCTTGAGCACACGTGCATTGAAAAGAGAAAGGAAAAATCGTCTATGTGATAGATGGGGAAGAAATGGGAAGTCTAGATGTTAACCATTCTGAAGGTACGCACAAAGTCATGGATAATGTTAAAGAGTGAGAACATGCCTACCATGAGCTGTTGAAGACAAAAAAGGTTAACATTGGTTTTGAAGAAGAATGTAAGGAAGTTATCATTGGGGATTATTGGTCGCAGAAAGAAGTTTCTAAGATCATTGACCTTTTGTGTGAGTTTCAGGATTTATTCCCACCCATGCACCAATAACTCAAAGGTGTTCACCACTCCTTGGGGGAAATGTAGATCAAGTTGAAGGAAGGTGCATGCATAATCCAAAAGATACCGTATCGAATGAATCAAATCGTGTATATGGGTCAAGGAGGAGATAGAAAATATGATAGCATCAAGCATCATTAAGGTTGTGGAGGAATCATAATGGGTGAGTCTAATGTTCATAAGCATTAAGAAGGATGGAAGGATAAGGATCTATGTTGATTACATGGACTTGAATGAAGTGTGTTTCATTGACCCTTTTCCAACCCCCTTCACTGAAGAAATTTTCGAAGGAGCAGTTGGGAGTGAGGTCTATTCTTTTATGGATGGGTTCTCAGGGTACCACCAAGTTAGAATTGCAAAGGAATACTAGGAAGACAACTTTCTCCACTGAATGGGGAAGTTTTTCCTACACGGTCATGACTTTTTGGCTGAAGAATGCACCTGTTGTGTTCTCATGCATCGTTGTACAAGCCTTCTAGGAATTCATCCATAAATTTCTTCAGGTGTACTTGATGACTGGATTGTGTATGGGCTAGTAAAATACCATCGTGAAAATTTGAGGCTGATGTTTGAGAGATGTTGGCAGTTGAGGATATCCATCAACATTAAGAAATGTGTCTTTGCTACTCCATTTGGAACGCTATTGGGGTATATTATATGTAAGGAAGGCTTGTTGGTAGATATTGCTAAGGTTACGCTATTGTGATATTAGGGGATCCTATCAATCGAGTGTTGTGTGCATATTCCTTGGGTATACGGGATACTATAGGAATTTTATTAAGGGGTATGCCAAGATCTCCATGCCCTTGGAAAAATTACTTAAACATGAGAGTACCTTTCACTGGGGAGAGGCACAACACAAGGTGTTTGACACATTGAAGGATAGGCTTATCACTGCACCCATATTATGTTTTCCTTCTTGGGATAAGCCTTTCCATGTGCATGTTGATGCCTTGGGGACAACCATTGGGCAAAGTGCTAGCACAACCTAGTGAGGGGATTGTTGATCACCCCTTTTTTTTCCAATAGGAAGATGACACCAACATAACACAATTAAACTACTAATAATCGTGAGGCATTGTTAATGATCTATGCGCTACATAAGTTCAAGTAGTATCTTCTGGCAACACCATTTATATTCTACATAGATTGCATGACACTGAACTATTTGGTAAATAATCCCATTTTACAAGGGTGCATATATCATTGGGTCCTGTTGTTTCAAGAATTTGAGTTTTCAGTTGTCATAAAATTAGGAAAGAGAAATTAAGGACCTGATCATCTATCAATAATTGACTCAGGGGAGGATGTGTGGATCATTGAGGATACCATGCCAGACGTGCAACTATTTAGGTCATGTGACGCATACTCTCTAACTTAGAGGATATTGCAGTTTTTCTTAAAATGGGTGTGGTGCCGAAGGAATGAAGGATTTGGAGAGAAAGAAGTTGGCTATACGTATCACACCTTACATGTTGATTAGTGGAGATTTGTACAAGTTAGGCCATGATGAGGTTCTACGCCGATGCATATTAGAACATGAGTGTGTTGTAATTATGGAGGAAGCACATGGTGGGATTGTAGGAGGACACTATGTAGGGAATGCCACCGCGTGGAATATTATAATGGTAGGGTTTTAGTGGAAAAGTATCTATTAGGATTGTATTGAATTTTACAAGGCTGTGACCATCAACAACACCTTGGCAAGCCATGGAAAAGACATGAAATTCCCTTGAGGATTATAGCTAGTGTTGAACCATTTGAAAAATGGGTAATTGACTTTGTAAGAGATATTTCACCTCCACATGAAGGACTAAATTGCATTACATCATCACTTGCACTAACTACTTGACAAGATGGGTAGAGGCTATTCCAAGAACCTAACCAATTCAAAACAACGTTCACTACTAAGTGGTGCACATATGCTTACAACAAAATGCCATTCGATTGTCCAATGTTGGAGCTACTTTCTAGAGATCCATGGACATGGCATTTAAAAGAATAATTAATGATATCATCTTGGTTTACCTTGATGATATAACTGTATATTCTAAGCATGCCAAAGATCACATCACACATCTAAGGAAGGTTTTTTGATGATGTAGATAATTTGGGGTTTCACTTAACCCCAAGAAGTGCATTTTTCAGGTAAGAGGGAAAGTTGTTGGGACACGTTGTTTCAGTGGAAGGACTATCCATCGATCCATCCAAGATTCATTTGATTATGTCCTTATCTCTCCCAAGTCACAAGAAAGGTCTCTAGAGTTTTCTAGGAACCATAAATTTTGTGTGAAGATTCATCCCCCAATTTGCAACGTTGGCTAAACCACTAACATCCATGTTGAAGAATAATATTCCATTCTCATGGAAAAAATAAGGAAGGGAGAGCTTCAAAGCTATCAAAATGGCCATTTCTCAAGCTCCCACACTAGTAAAACCTAGGTTCATAAGGATTTTATTCTTTATGATTTTGTAGGTCAGGAAAGTATTTCAAGGATTCTCACCTAGTAAAATGACAATCTTATGAAATAACAAATTGCCTTATTCAAATAATCCCTTAAAGAATATGAGCTCAAATATTAATTTTTTTAGAAACAGTCTTTGTGGTTATTAGAGATCTCAAGAAATTTAAGCACTTGTTGTCCAACAACAAAATTCACCTAATGGTCTCCCATCCCGGTGTCAAAGACTTTTTGTTAAATAAAGAGATGAATGGGAAATGTCTTTGGATGGATTACGAAGGTGATGGAATATGACGTGCACATCCAAGTCACTAAACTTGTTAGAGGAAATGTTTTTGTCCACACTTTACTACAAACATGGAGGTTAAAGATGAGGAAGATGTTATTCTCTTGAATACTAATGAAGGTAATGATCAGGATGATTGGTTGACAAAGATGCTAAATTTCCTCCTCTTAGGGGCATATCTTTCTAACATGGATAAATTATAAAGATGTACTTTCCGAATCTAGTCTATTCCATATGTCTTGGTGGATAATATTATTTTTCACAAATACTTGATCAATGTTCTTCTTCACTACATCAAACCAGAATAGGTGAATAAAAAATTAAGAGAATTCCACAATAGACAATCCGGGGGGCATTACTCTATGTGAATGAATGCTACTAAAATTACGTGATCCGGTTACTATTGGTTTGATTTGTTCAAATATGCTAATCTATGGGTGAGGAAATGTAAATAATGTTCCCTTTTCACAGGAAAATAGAAGCTGACAGCTCTTTCCTCGCATCCCATTCAAGTGGATCAAACTTTCATTCAATGGGGTTAGATTTCATTAGATGATCAATCCTCCATCTAGTGATGAAAATAAATGGGTTCTTACTACAATAGACTACTTCACTCGATGGATAAAGGAAATTGAATTGAAAGAAAGTAACAAGAAGGCAATCCTCTATTTCATGGAAAATATAATGACAAGGTTCAGTGTCCCATTTATAGTCATTTCTGAGAATGCAATGACTTTTCTTAGTTTGAAGTTGAGTGAATGGGTGGTTAAGAATGGGGTATACCTCAACACTTCATCTAATTACTATCCATAAGGGAATGGGTTGGACGATTCTAGCAATAATAACCTCATAATAATTATCAAATGCATGATGGAGGCTAACAAAAGGACATGACATACACAACTTAAGAGTTCCTTATGGGTAGATCAAATTACACCTAAAAGAGCCATCATAAATTCACCTTTCATGCTTGTATATGGAAGGGAGGCAAAGCTCCCACTCTCCTTGGAATTACCTTCTTTGGAGTTAGCTCATTAGCTTGAAGTTATGGAAAATGACTCCTTGACGGTGTAGTTTGCTGACCTCATGGAGTTGGAAGAAGTGCAAAACACGGCTATGAAAACTTTAGGACAACATCAGCTTAGGTTAAGAAATCCTTTGACAAGAAATATTTTGATAGGAATTTTCAAGAGGGATATTTGGTTCTCAAATGGGATGAAGATAGAGCCAAACCAAATAGGCATGCCAAGTTTGACGCTCTCTGGAGTGGACCATACATCATCACAAGTTGTAAAGAGGAAAATTCATTTCATCTATCCAAAGTCAATGGAGAATAATTTACCATTCATGTAAATGGGACACATCTCAAAGCTTGATTTTGAGGTTATTTCATCCCTATATACATTTCTCTTTTTTTCTTTTCCTCCAAGTGCTTTGCACATAGTTTTGTTTTCATTTTTTCTTTTGTTTTGTTTTGTGTGCTCTGATTGTAGTTTTTCTTCGAAGACTCCTTTGCCAAATGGTTTATATAAGGCTACTGGCCCAAAATATTAGTAGGAAAAAATTCCTTTGAGGTCTCCAAGAATTTTAACTTTAAATCTACCTTGAAAATATAATGTTAAATTTGATCAATCTTTCACATGGAAGTGTTTAAAAATTGTTAAAATACTCCAAATTTCAAAAATCTGAAATTTCGGCTTTGGATTTTAGGAATTTTCTTTTTTTAGATTTTGGAACTTTTTCGTTTCGAAACTTTTCTCTTTCAAAGTTTCAAAGCTTTTCTCTTTCGAGGTTTTGGAAGTTTTCATTTCAGATTTTTTACTTCGGAGTTTTAGAGAAGAATATTTTTAGAGTTTCGGAACTTTTCCATTAATGATTTTTGAAGCCCTTTGGATTCCAAAATCAAAAATTTAATGTCAACTTCTGTAGCCAAAGGAAAAGAAAAGATGAAGTATACATTCCTCAGAGTTTCTCCTCACTCTTGTCTATCCTCAGACTTGGGGAATATAGGAGACACTGATCTCAGGAAGATTGATTTTCTAGACTTTTGAGAAAGGTGAAAGCCCCCAACAAGAAATCCTAGATGTAAGCCATACATGATAGTGGAATTATTCTTGTTGTTAGATTTCTTGCATCCATTCATTTCCCTGAATTCATCTTAGCTACAACATATCACTTTGATGAAGAATCCGGTCAGTTAAGGATGCTGATGGCAAGGTGGTAATCTGTTTGGACTGAAATTTACTCGAGGATTTATTCAAACTCCCAAATGTCAAAGAATTCACAAAAATTTCACCAGAATCAGTAGTGGAGCATTGGGACAAAGAAGATGAGTTATGCATAAAAGTCATGTTAAAGAGCTATTTGGCCAAGAGTGTTACCAAATTTCCCAAGACCATGTATCGATTAGAATTCATCCAGGAATTCAATGACATTATTGTGTTACTAAGTAGAGTTTTAGGCCTTGCCTCTACAAAGGAATTTCAAGAATGGATGTTTCTGTATATTTCAACTATCAAGAAAATTAAGGAATTCATAAGATGGGGAGAGCATATCAATAACTGCATCTACTTTTAGTTAAACAAGGTTTTGTCATCGAAGAATTTCTACATGACCTCCTTTTTGGTCTATGTTATAGCCACTATGGGATATTTCACTGGGATGAACACTAAGGGTATTCGAAGTGCTTCACAAATATATGATTTTTATCCTCAGCTTACATTGGACGAGGGAAGCAGACACTTTTGTAGAATTAATGATGCCTTCTTTCTGTCATTCTCTATCATTTTTATAAAGATTTATACAATCGAAGGATTTCTAATGAAGCCTTAAAATAAGTATACAAGTGGGTCAGATATTTACCTATAGTTTCCTAAATTTACATACATTCGATTCATGGTTTTATAGGTGCTCCTAATAAGTTGCCAAGATGCCCCCACCGACAAGTGGGTTTTTCTAGAATTGGTTCAACAATTACTAGACTATGACAAGATTTAGAATAAATGACACAAGGAGGGATTCCAATTTCCCATTTCAATTGGTAGATACACTTATAAAAATATTCATAGGGAAAAGAATGTAGATGCAGAGATGTCAGAAGTAACCTTGCGGACTTTCCATCCTTGGGCTAGTTTCTACTACTGGGGAAAATTCAACAAAATAGGTTTGTCTAGTCCCATGTGTCCCAGTTGGAAGATATTTAGATTCATTATCGAGATGAATTCATCATCTGACAAAGAGATTATGAGAGACTAACTCTAGATGAGGTTCAAAGTTTGGTATCACAGAGATTCCAAAGGAAATGGAAGATGAGGAGGAAGTTTTGGATGTAACATACAAAAATAATAATGTTTCCAATCAACCATTTCCATGGATTGATTGGTATGTAGAATAATGTTGCAATACCAAGGAGAGGGCAGGGCCGATTCTACAAAGAACTTATAATTCTTTGGCTACCTTAGGAATCCCCTCCAAAGGGTTAGACCAACCTACAAGTATAGAAGCCCAACCAACCATGAGTCTACCAACACCTACAAAAGGGAAAAGGTCCATCCAAAGGGCCCATATAGTCCCTAATAATATTTCATTTGTTGTTGGTAGCTCCTCTCTCTCCAAGGTTGTGTCTCTAGTAATACTAATGTCAAAAATAGTTAAAGTTACTAATTCTCTAAGTTTCTCACAAGATTTATTATCTCCTCTTTCCCTTCCATTGTCACTTCCTCCATCATTTCCTTCCACTTATACAATAATTTCTTCTTTCCCGTCCCCTTATTTGGCCTAGGTATTCTCATCTCTTCCAGCTATCTCTCTTGGGAAATGATTTGGTCACCGATATCTACTTCACTTCCTCTACAACTTTAATTTCCTCTCATCTAATCGATTATTCCCATTGTATCCACTCCTTTGGCTGTCCTCACATCCACCCCATCTATTATCGCTACATCCATTTCATTTCCTATTAATGTTACTATGCACTTGTATTGTCTAGTGCTTTAGGTACTGAATCGGTTGTTCCACTTCCATCAACATCTGCTATCCTATAATGGCTATTTCATCGACTCCAAAGAAGAAAAATAAAGTACCTCTAGTGGATGTTATAGATTTGAGTGTGTTGGATCCTACTCTAAAGAGATAGGCCAAATGACCAAAGATTGTCTCTAGCTTAATAGTGAACCAATCATGAGAGAGGGTTGTAGAATTTGTTACAACCTTTGAGGGAAAAACCAAGGAAAAATTACAGAGTTGACTCACTGAATTTATAGGTTTTCATTAGGAAAAGTGACACATGAAGAAGGAGCTAAATAGATGTGTAGAATTCTCTTGGAAATTTGTTAGAAAAATATGAAAAGGACTACATTGAGTTAAAAGTAAGGTTGAGTAACTCACTGCATTGTTGAGGAAGGTAACGCAACCTAATCCATCTACTGAGGTTTCAACCACCACCGCTCCGACGGTTTCTTCCAGTCTAGATGATATCTCCTATCATGAGAACAAGAAGATAGGTAAGAAGGGAAGATCATTAAATAGGTGGATGGAGAATATACTTTAAGAATCCAATCCTTTAATTAAAGAGGATGTTGAAATATATAACATTTTGCAGATTAGATGATCCGTTATTTGTAAAATGGATGAAGCCTTCTCTGAAGATAATAATAACCTAAACTTGAATTTGACTACATGGAGTGAAATCAAAGAAGAATATCTAGATCTACTTCTTTAGGAGGATGTAATTGATGATGTTTCAAAGTTGTTTGAATATCAAAAGGCCATGGAATTTCAGTCCCAGGTATTTTAGGATTTAATTAAGATATTGGATGAAAAATGTGTGGAAATCTTGAATTCTTTGAATGACATATCAGAAGAATTTGATATTGTTAATTGTAAGTTATTTAATGAAAAAAATTAATACTCTTTTGGAGGATCGGATAAAGAAAAATTTCAAGGATTTGGTGAAGTGAGATGGCGAGGTTACTCATACTTTCAGCAGTGACTCCATTGACAGGTTATTTTCATGCCAAAATTTCACAGGGTGCCTAAAGAAAGTGGTGGGTAAACTTAGAAGAATTCTAGCCAAGGTCATAAGGGAAATTAAGACAATGCATGTGGTTAATGACTATGCATGTGGCCCTAAGGATGGACAAATTCATAGAATTATCAAGCATTTCATCAAATACAAACACCAAATGGCTATATGGGAAACATAGCAAGAGAAACTTGAAGAAGGAGAAGGTGTCATGGGGCCAAGCCAAAGCTAAGTGGCCATGGAAGGATGGATCCAAGCTCTAGATCGAGTCGAGTTGTAGGGTTGACTGAGTCAAACCCTTGTAACAAAATTTGCTATTTTTATGGGAGCATGTTCCCTAGAACTTAATGACATTTCTATTTTTAGTAATTTGTTAGTTGAAGGCCTAGCTGTAATGGCTCAGCCTAAGGAACTTATAAATAGTTAAGTGCATGAAGTCTTTAGGGATAGAGGGATCATTTGAAAATTTTCTCTTCAATCTTGGAAGAGTGCTTTTGAATATTTAAAACCTTTCAATTACATTCAGAGTGATATTTTTCCGTGAAGGATCTGAGTTATTGTGTTAATGGTTAATCTATCTATGCTTTGTGGATGCACAATTCCTTAGTATAAGTGGTTAACTTGCCTTTATTTCAGAAATATCTTATTTCATTCTATGTGAAAGTGATATAATTGTTTTGAATATCAATTGTGGAGAGATTATTTTCCTTCTGTTATTAAAGCCATGCTATCATTAACTGTCATAAGTGAAATAGATACTTGACATGTGCATATTCCTTACTCTCATAGTTTTTGATTGTGTTTTCAATAGGATTTGATCTACCTGTTATGTATACTTGGGGTCTTATGAGGAAAATTACACTGTTTTGGTTGTGGTTTGTTATTTACCCTATCTAAATAGAATTCAGTGAATTAGATTGTAAAAGTTGGTTTATTATTTTTGAGTTACCTCTTTTCCAGTGTAAGGATCATATAATTATCTAGTATTACTCTTGGTGTATCACCGCATATTTATTTATTTTGTTATTTCTACCCCCTAAACCTCGTAAATTGAGTAGATTAATTTTTTTAAAGTGTTTTAGTCTCACACATCGATTCCATATCAAGTGCCCCAAGTTCCAAATGAACTCGGCCTTCTCCGAGGTTCATCCCAAGGTGACAAGGTACCACACATTGGGGATGTTCCCATGGTGCACGTGATATTTCAATATTTCAATGGGTGTATAATCCGCATGAAAACAATATCAAGAATAAGAAGTTTGAGGTTGGGCGAGATGGTTTTGTTGTATGATTCCAAGTTTTGAGCCATTCAGGGGAAGTTGAAAGTCCATTGGCTAGGCCCATACATCATCTCATACATCCTTGAGTTAGACACATGCCAAGCTTACAAGTCTTGGATGGGATGAAACTACTTGGCCATTTCAATGAGATTAGGTCAAGACCTACTATAACTAAACCTTCCTTGTGTTTATAAATAAGGTAGTATTTCCAGTTAGCTTAGGATTTCTCTTTATCCTTTCCCTTTCCTTGTGTTTCCCTTTCTCATTGTTTGTTCCCTTCTGTTTTGTTTTTTACACCCCGTGTTCCAAGAAGCATGCTACTTTTAAAAGGTTATGTATGCGCAGAAGGACTACGCATTTTCTTTAGTGTGGGGTGGAGTAGTGTGAAGTGAAATACAAGCTGGTAGTGAAAGTTGTATGGCATGGATTGAAAGATTAAAGGTGAAAAAGATATAAGAATGTGCATGGAAATGGTGGATAAGAATTTTTGTGTCAATATAGCTTAACAAAGACCATATATAAAGGATAAGAAGCATAAGAACAACATGAGGTAGGTGAGGGAAAAAATCAAGTCAAGGAAAGAAGAAGTGCCTTTGGTGCTACAAACACACACGTAAGATTCTTCTGTCGGTAAGGATTTTTGTGCACTAGAAGGTTGTAGAAGGTTTCACATAGAAGTGGGCGCATGGCTAAGGGTGCTTAAGGTTAGCTTTAGTAGAAAAATCTACATTTAATGTTGAGTATATCGGTGGGTGGCATAACATTTATTACCGAAGAAGAACAAAAAGCTATAAGTATGAAGTCGGGCACATTATTATTTTACCTTGCTATTATGAGATTGAAGAAGCTCAAGCAAACTAGGATGTCCGAAAAGAGATATTTGTGTGAATGGAAAATCATAGAGATCTGAGTGTGTGACTAGGCTGATCTTCTAACCAAAGTGGAAGGAGTACATGGGCATAGGGAAGAAATTTTTAGAGGAGTACGCCATCTTATGGAAGAATTTTTCTAGGTTAGGGTTCTGCAGCTAGGGCACAAAAGTATAAGGACTACTTGACAAATTTTATCAATAGGATTGAGCAGAGAAAGGAAGAAAAATAAGAATATTTTATGTTTTAACCCGATAAGTAAAATGACACCAAAGAAGGTAACCATTTCACCAAGAAGATCAATGGAAAAGAAAAATGTACAACTACCACCACACATTTAAATGAGGAGTGGTAATGCGAGAGATGGAGTACCCAGGTGGAGTGTTGCTGGGGAAATAATGGGTATCCCATATTAGGATGATGGCTATGAGAGACTATAATCATTACACAAGAATCATGGAGAAAGAGATGGTGTTGGAACTGGTCCATCCAATGGACAAGGAGACATAAAAGGGAATGTTGCTCTACAATGATGAGGTAAAGGTGAAGTTGGGAAAGGCTAGGCTACTCAAAACTTTATGAGTTTCCCTATTTTGGAATGCCCAAGTGGTTATACCAAAGGGGTTAATGTCTCGTGTGCATGAGGACTACTTCTATTTTGCAGGTTGTAAAATGTGCATAACTCCTTAACTCATATCAAATTTTACTAGCCTAGTTTGTGAAGGGGAATCCATAGATGATGAATTTAAGGATAAGAATGCCATCAAGGAAACCGTGGAGGTTTATGATCACAAAAAGGGTTCACGCTAATTTGATATCGTAGATATCCCCAACCCTGTAATGAGGATGGCTACACACTTGGTTACTAAGATAAATGGTTAAGAGAGGTGGATGCAGGTAAACAAGGCATGTTCGAATGTATGCTAGAAGATTTCAAAAGGAACCATCTATAACCTGTCCACCTATATTACAGATTATATCATCAGTAATGTATAGGAAGGGGATAAGATAATGTTCAACAATTCCCTTCTCACCATTGTCTTCTTAGAGATTGGAGTTCCCGATGGGCCAGAGAAGTTCATATGGGAGTATCCAAACAAATATCCCTCACCCACAAAAATATTTGAAAAGTATACTTGTGATACCATGACGGCTGCTCACAAGGCACACCTAGAGAAATGGTATAAGAAAATACGCTATGCATTTAGGGTAGAATGGAGAATACCTAAACAATTACCCATGCTAGTAGATGGAGAGGCTGATTTTTTTGTATACCAACACTTATGCATTAAAAATTCACTCTAATAGATGGGACTGAAATTCCATGGTGCAAACTTCCTTTCTCTTTCACCACGTAGTATTTCCAAGTAGGGGTTAACCACTTCAAAGAAGATAAAAGGCTAAGGTTCGACCTTAGAAAAGTAGACCAGACCACCGCGAGCTATGCATGAAGCTCGTATACCCAAATAATTACACATATGTGGATAATTATTTCTCCTAAGAAGTAAAAATGATGAAACCCTTAACACTACTAATTACAAGAAGGACTGCAAAGTGAGGGTGTATTTGTGCATCAGAATAAGTTTGAGAAGGGAACCTATTTAGAGAATGATGTCTCCATCCTAAAGGATCCCATTGGGAGCAACAAGGCCACACTAAATAAGAGAGAAAGGAAAGAAACCCTAGAGAAATAAGTGTGGGAAAAGAAAGCATCAAGTGTGCATACATCACAATCTATGGGCATGCCAGAGTCAAGTGCCAAGACAAGAACCTATGAACATAGGAAGAATTCTCCCATCAACGAGAAGGAAAAGACACATGAGGAATAGGTGCCAGAAAAAGAAGAGTCACCTAGAAGGGAATCACTTGATGAGGAAGAGGAAGAATCCCCAGCTAGAAAGAAACATAAGGTATCAAAGAAGGTAGAATAAGAGGAGATGAAGAGCTTAGAGGCCTATAAGGGCAAGAAGGATGATGATGAGGATGAAGAATTTAGAATCATCCCATGCATAATATACATGATTCAGAGAAGAAGGAAATGAAGAGAAGAATGGAGATGAGGAGGACACCCAAGGAAAGGGGGTTAGTAAGGAGGTGAACACTA
This sequence comes from Taxus wallichiana var. yunnanensis, assembly GCA_018340775.1. Taxonomy (NCBI): domain Eukaryota; kingdom Viridiplantae; phylum Streptophyta; class Pinopsida; order Cupressales; family Taxaceae; genus Taxus; species Taxus wallichiana. Next base: position 576,629,787 of record CM031237.1, read on the forward strand.
AGGATCAGAGGACCCCCACCTCACCAAGGAGTAGGTAGAAGAGGCCACAGAGAGAGAAGTAGTGGGCATAATTAAGAAGTTAGTAGAGTAAGAGGTGGAGTGGAGTGTGGATGAGATACTCAAGGAAATAGAAGATGAGAGCATTGGAAAGGAGTACAGGAGCATGGGAGGGGATCCCAACCTAGCGGTGAGATTTCCAAAGGGCACACACATAGGAGGGAAGAGTATGGTTGTAGCACAAGGGTAGGGAATGGGTTATATCAATTATCCAAACAAATTGCTATATGTGCGCTTCCAAAGCATTATGCCAATAGAACAACTCCTGGTGATGTCTTCATTTGATGAGGAAGGCACATACCTATGAACTAGGAAGATGTTATCTTGGGTGTTTGAGTCCCACGTTGATGAGCCTGAATTTGAAGTAAGCCAAGGGGAACTGATGAAGATGCCAGAGGAAAAAGGGATAAACCCACTAGTAAATGCTCAACAATTATCTGATGAACAAGTTTGTAATGCGCTCAACAAGGTTTTAGTGGAAGTTGAGGCAATAATTTTCAAAAGGAATGACTGGGTGAGATTCCTAGAAGGGGAATTGGAGAAGAAAAAGGAGGAGCTCACTTTGAAAAAGAACAAGGACCTAAAGTAAGAAGAGTTGATCAGTGCACAGCTAAGGTGCGAGCTATGGGAGGAGAAGAAAAAGGTGCGAGAGGTCTACAAGAAGGTAGAAATGATTACAGATATGTTATTATCTTAAAGCATCCAGACCTAGCACCACTTGAGAAGAAATATGAATCGAACTTGTAATGCTTGGAATATTTAACTCACATCCTTATAATGGAAAGGCAGCCACTCACCTTAGAGTTAGTAGAAGAGGTAATGACATACCAAGAGAAGGAGGAGAAGTTGAAGGTTGTGGAAATAGTCACTTGGTACACTAAACTCATCACCACTATAAAATATGACACACAGTAGGTGAAGCTGTCTTATGAAAATTGAGTTGATAGGGATAGAGTAACAAGCATCCTAGTTGCTATGCATGAGGTAGAGCTCAAGGAGTTTCAGGAGAAGAATAAGGGGAATAGAGTAGAGTGGGATAATATCCTAGCCGAGGTGGAGAAGAAGTCATAAGCTATCAAGACCTTGTGGGGATTAATAAAAAACGGCTAAAGGAGTTATATCCCCAGATCACCCATAGGATGGATGCACTCGATGAATTTGGAAACCAACTAGAAGGGATCATTGATACAATGGGTGTCAAGGGGATGAGATGAGTTTCAATGAGGTAAGAGCTCTGGTGGGTGACCTACTCAAGGAAGCATAGAATGAAGTAGATTCCTAGGAGAAGATTGAGGCATATATAAGGAAGGATTTCCCACTCCTCCTTCAACAATAAACATATTCTTCTTCTTTCCTCCATTCTTTAATTCTTCCATTCTTCATTCCTTCATTCTTTGTTCCAACTATTCAGAGTCCTTCCATTATTTATTTCTTTAAAGGAAGGATGTTTTCGAGGATGGAGAAAAAGCTTAGTGTGGGGTGATGTTGGGCCTCATAATATTGACTAAGTCCACAAGGGTGCGTTCGCATGTGGGACCAATATGAATAAGGGACATAGGAAAGCACACAAGATAAGGGTTTTAGAAGGGTTTAATAGAAACCATAGTGCACATGTAAGGAAAAGAAAAGGGTTTCAAGACTTATCCATATTTGGTGTTCTAGAAATCACATGAGAAAAGTGTGTCTCGACTAAGCATGCAGAGTGGATAAGGTGCCAAATTGGTGACTTGGTGGTCAAGAAAGTAATATTCCATGTGATGGAAGGATCTAGAAAGACATCGTTACAAAAAGTGGAGATCTCATATCAAAGTAAGCATGCTCCATTGGAGGACCACATGGACACTTGGAAAGTAATCTAATCTTGAAGAAAGGCATGGTGGTGGATGCTAAAGCTATATATAAAGATTCTTGGGTAGAATAAGGGCGTGATATCAAGGGATAGAAGAGGGATCGTCATAGAGAAGGGTGAAGCTCTATAGAAACAATAAGATGTTCCAGAGGGTTGGGGTTCTCATCAAGAGGATGAAGGAGTGATAACAAACTAATGGGGATGTGTCTCGTGATAATTTTTGGAATATGAAAAGCATATATAGGGATTTTGATGCATGAGTCTTATCTACATTGATGCATTGGCCTATTATGGCCTTAGTGAATGTAATGTGGCTACTAAACTATGATCAATATGAATATATGGTTATGTTCTAAGAATATAATGTTCATGGATGTAAACCCTAGTGCCATTTCTTTATGTTATGGATCGATCTGATTATCTATATGATGTTTCTTTTGATTTTGAATGAATGTATTGATATAATAACTCATCCTAGGCTCTCAGAATGAATGCATGGTCCTTTACCTTTTTGCATCTAAGTTTCTATCCTTAAGCAATGTATTCTCACAAAATTCACATAAAGGAGGGGCTTGGCACCCGATTGCACCTCGGTGAGAACCCAACCCGTTGGTTGATAGGATGACACACATGGGATTAGAGGGTTATTATAAGGAAATAAAAATGACTACATAGACTATACCATGATGTGTGATGTTTTTAATGGATTTTCACATACCTAAGTTTGAGCGAAGAGCATCAATGCTTTGAGGGAAATCAAGTAGGGCATGGATGAGAGTGTTCAGGAGTATGATGCATGATTAAATACTCTACTATAAAAGTTATCTTATGACATTCACCTCATTCAAATGCATAATGGTTTTTCGTAGAGGCTTGATTATGCATTTTAGAAGGGCATTCTCGCACAAAGACTTATACAGATCCGTGTGAGGCAATCGGAGGTAGCTCTGCGTCTTTGAGGCAGTGGGATTGTAGACACTAGAGTTAGCCCATTTTTAGATGCTTAGATTACATCAATGGAAAATAAGTTGGAGAATTTTCCAACTAATTCAACTCATGAGACGCGCAATGGTATTTGGTGAAAACATTGTGAAGTAGAAGGACATACCAAGGATAGTTTCCCTTGTAAATCGGTGTGTGCCATATTGCTTGACTACGATATTTTTCACTTAGATCATGTTTCAAGTAGGTTCCCATTACTGAAACGCATGATAAGGAATAACATATCCTATTACTATAATATTTACAGTCTACCCCTCACAATATATAGAATTACAAGTTGATTGATAAGATTCCCGATGTCATTAATACTTGGTGTATGTCAGACCAATGTTGCAAATAATTATAAGGAACAACGTGAGAGTCACGATCATAATCATAATGAAGGACACTCTAATGGAGACCAAGTTAGAGGTCGAGGATACTATGGAGGATTTTGATGTCAAGGTCGTGATAGTGGAATAAGTGAATTTCCACGAGGAGCATATTATACATGTGGATCTCCCGATCATTACATGCGTGAATTCCCTTAGAATATTGTTTTTTCTTTTTATGAAAAGAACCAAAACTATGAAGAATTCCATATTTATATGAACACTTGATTAATAATCACAAGGAGAATAAGGGTGCATGAATGGTTTGTGTACAATTCACAGTGGAAGATTAGTGGATTCTGAAGTTAGCACCTGATCCTAAGATGGTAGCTTTGTTAGTAACTACACATGTTGAGGCTGCATGCATGAGTGAAGTTCCAAATAATAAGCCTATTATTACAAAAGAAGAGGTAATGTATGCAAAGTATCCATACCATATGTATTAGAAGGAAGTTTATCAAGAAACCATGGAAGTTATTAGAAACATGTAGGGTGAGATACAATGCTTGAAGGAGCAGTCATGGAAGATGGAGTAGGAAAAATCAGATGAGCTTCCTCAGAAAGATGTTGATGACTTGAAGGGGGTTTATACGATGCATGACAAGAAAAAAATCATTCCTTTATTGGGGAAATGGCTAAGAGGGAATATTCTACACATTGGAGTTCATCACGAGAGAAAATATTTTACATGCTAACCTACCTCCTCATAATCTTGATTATGAAAAAGAGATCACTCTGAATGTAGTTGTTGATGGATGGTTGTTAAGTAACATTTTGATTGATACAAGTGCATAAGTAAATGTAATCACTTTGGATGCATGGAATAAGATGGGGAGGATATGAGGGTACAAAGTGTACCAGCTAGATGCATATGTTCATATTTAACACATTGACATTCTAAGTAGTGTATCACAAAATCAATTACATCTTTTTTCATCCCTTTTCAAAAATATAGTTGTTTTATATCAGCAAGAATTTTTCATAATACCAGGATGTCCCGAGTAAGGTGAATGATGAAATTTTCAATTAACTTTTTCCTTAACTCATTTCTTGAAGGTATACACACCCTTTTATAATATCTCAATATTCCTATGTCATCAAAGTGAAAACCTTTATATCTTTCATCATTTGGATCTATAGAAAGTGTTTTTTTATTTGCTAAAAGTATGAATCATATTAAATAATACTTTTACTTCATCCTTAAATTGAGTTCTCAAATTTATAAGTGCATAAATATGTTTCCTACAACTTAGTGCATCTACCACTCTATTTTCTTTGCCTTTTATATAACTTATGTCAAAATCATATTGTGATAAAAACTCTAACAATGTCCATTATCTTGCATTTAGATTTAGCTAAGTAAAAATATAATTCAGCCCAAGATGACTAGTCTTTAATTTAAAAGGCCTTCCCAAGAGATAATTTCTCCATACTTGCATGCATGTACTATGGAAACAAGCTATAGGTCATGGGGAGCATAGTTAATCTCATGTAACTCGAGTTTTCTTCTCTTATATGATATCACATGCTCATTTTGTAACAAAAACATATGAGTCCTTCCCCGAAGTAAAATTTACTATTGTAAAGCCTCCATTTGGATCATGTACAACCAAAATAGGTGCAGATGTTAGTTGATCCTTAAGATTTTTAAATACAGATTCACATTTTTCATTCCACACATATTTCTTATCTTTATTTTGCAATGAATTTATGGGTGCAACTATATTAGAAAATCCTTTAAAAACTTTCTATAGTATCCTGCGAGACCCATGAAGCTTCTAACTTCATGCACATTCTTAGGTGCATGCCACTAATTTATTGCAAAATGTTTTTATGGATCCACGAGATGTTCTATCCTTACTTATGACATGCCCAAGGTAGTGTACTTTTGTTTTGTAGAAAGAACATTTGGTCAGTTTACCATACAATCTTCTTTTCCTTAAGATTTCAAGAACTATCTTCTAATGTTCATGATGCTTATCAATGCTTTTAGAATATATGAGAATATCATCCAAGAATAAAAGCACAAATTTATCTAGGCATTCTTGAAATATATTATTCATTAAATTCATAAAAGTTCACAGTGCATTTTTAGTCCGAAAGGTAAAATTGTGAACTCATAATGTCCATACCTAGTCCTAAAATTTGTTTTCTAAATATCTTCATGTTTGATTCTTAATTGATGATACCTAAAGTGAAGATCTATCTTATAATATACTGATGCAACATGCATATGATCAAATAGATCATCAATTCTAGAAGTGGATATATTTTTGTATTGTTTCTTTATTTAACATCCTATAATCAATACACAACCTAAGTGTTCCATCTTTCTTTTTTACAAAAATTTGGTGGTCCCCAAGGGGAGACACTTAGTTTTATCAAACCTTTAGAAAAAATTTCTTACAACCGTGCCTTAAGCTCTACCAATTCAATGGTAGTCATATGATACAGAGCCTTGGAAATAGGTTGAGTTCTTGGATTGATCTCAATTGTGAAATCAAACTCCCATTTCGGTGGTAGACCGGGTAGTTCTTCCAGAAACACATCACTGAAATTTTGTAACATTGGATATTTTCCCAAGAAATCACTATCCCCATCACTTGTTTTAGAAATTTTTATAGCATAAAAAGTACAACCTTTTTTCTTATCCTTTTTAAGCTACATACCTGACAATTTTCTAACTGAAATCTCATGTTTTATTCCCTGGATGTCCTGCTATTTTCTGCAATCATCCAAAAAGCTAATGTGTTTCTCAAAATAGTATAATTTTGCTTTATGCTCAACAAGATGGTTAACACCTATTATTATATCATACGACCCCAAAGGAGCAATGTAAAAAACAACTTTAGTGGAAAAACTAGGCAAGTCTAGGATTGCTCCAAAAAGACACTTACTAACTATGTGGACAACATTATTTCCATAATGTACATCCCAAGATTTTTCCATTTTTGTAGATTTTATTTTTATTTTTGAAGCTAATTTATTAGAAATAAATTATTCAATAGCTCCAGTATAAAAAATTATAGTAACATGTATGCCAAATAACTTGATACTTCAATGGGCATAACTTACTTTTCAGCTTGCTTATCAACTACTGCAACATGTATCTTATGTTGTTGGTTATCGTCATCCTTATTTAGAAGGCACTGATTAGCATAATGATCCTTACCACAATTGTAGAAACCTCCTATAGGTCCTTTTTTAGGCTCAAATTTATTTCTAGCCTTAAAATTGTTGTTCTTCCCTCCATAGGACTTCTGTCCATTAATTTTTTTCTTAATGAAATCGTTTCAAAAATTTGTAGCAAATTTATTTACTACTGATTTTATTAATTTTATTAGAAACAAATTTATTTTTGGTACCAAACTTCTTCCATGGTCCCTTTTTGGGTGCAAGAGATGAAGAAGAATTAGGAATTTTCTTTCTAATTTCCTCCTTATGGGTAGAGATTGCTTTTAATTTATGTTCCTGCCTAATGGATTTTTAAACAACCCCTTCCATGGCGGTTGGTATGTAAACATCTACTTCTCCCCCTATAATATGGTTTAATCCCATAATTAATTTCCATATCTTAAACTTCTCATCATTTTGATACTGAGGCACACACTTGAGAAGTTTAGTGAACCTCTCCCAAGACTGCTACGCTTAGCTTTCCTTGAGTTAAGTTTTGAAATGCAGTCATCTTCTAATCATAGTAAAGTTATGGCAGCCATCATTTCTTAAAATAATTTTTAAATTGATCCCAAGTGATGTTTGTTTCATAAATTTCCAATTCAGCCTTACGGTTATCCCACCAGGATGATACCTCATGGGAAAGCTGATAAGCTCCCATACTACTTTATTTTCCTCGAGAAGTTCCTTATTGCAAAATAATTCTCCATTTCACTGAGCCAATTCTCAGCTCCATCTCCCAAAGGTGTAGTGCCATCAAACTTTGGTGGGCTTATCCATTTTATATCATTTGTGAGGTCATCTCACCAACCTTTCCTTTTTATTTTTAGGCTGATTGGGTACATTAGCATTAACATTGAAAACATTATTATTATCAATGCCCAAATCTCTAATATTGGCATTATTCATAGGAGGTGGCTGATTGTTATTACTATCATCTTCTTCCTCCCCCCATTTCCCATTACTTGTTGTTCAAGTACAACTAGATGATCTCTCATGTCCAACAAGGTAATAAAGATGTCATCAATTTTTTAGGTGGTAGCTCCTTCTCCACATGGTGGTGGGTTGTTTGTAACATTTCCTCTTGTTAATAACACAATATTCCAGAATAATGATCTCAATATGCAATTAGAATAGCTTCGCCACTTCGAGGGGGCAACCTCCAAACCATACAATAAGACTCAAATGCTCCAAATGATGATGAACTACTACCTAAAATCCCCTATATATACTATTCATATGTTATGGCCAACACCAAGGCCGACCTACTAAGCATGAGAAAGTATAAATGATATAATAAAATGATATGGTAAGCCACAAGTCAGCTACTCATATCCTAATACAAGCAATAGGTTAAGGGCATGTAGCATGCCCTTCCCCTTCAAAGCAACATTGTCCCCAATGTTGAGAAGCTCTGGGTGTTACTGCAGGAATGTCATATCTTCCCATGTTGCATCTTCATTGTCCATATTCTTCCACTTGATCGTACTCAATAATAACCCGTGTCCTCAATCTTTTAGTGCATGTGTTTCAAGGATGCATTCAGTTCCAAGATGACTCTCCCCTCCTCATCGAGCTCAGTAACACTGTTTGGGCTGATACTCTCCCAATTACTTTCTTCAGGCAAGAAACATGAAATACTAGATGTATTTTGGTTGATTGTGGAAGTTCTAATTTGTATGCTACAAGCACCAATCTTCTCGCAATACTTGATAGGGGCCATAATACTTGGGTGAAAGTTTGTTATCCTTTTTCTCTTGTTTCAAGGAAATTTGCTTATATGGTCAGAATCACACAAAAACCAATCACCGACTTCAAAATGCCTTTCTCGTGTGTGATGTTGATCACCCTTGCTTCATGCGGTTTTGTGCCATGACCAAGTTCTCCTCGAGACTAGAGAGGACCTCTTGCTGATACTCGAATGTGTTCTTCTACCGCTCTAACCCACGTGGTTGTCCTCTCAATGATGATGTGATGGATGGTGGATGGTACCCATAGAGTGCCAAAAAGGAGACATTTTAGATGAAGTATGAGGAAGTGTTATACCACCATTCTACAAGTGGCAACCATCGACCCATCTTGCTTGTTTATCTAACGTAAAGCAACAGAGATATCCCTCCAAACACTTATTTACAACTTCGTTTTTCCCATCGACTGGGATGATAAGAAGAGCTACGAGCTAACCGAGTACCCAAACATGAGAATAAATCACCAAAAATTACTAGTAAATATAGGGTCTCGATCACTTACTATAATCTTCTGTGTCCCATGAAAGCTTCTCGAACTATGTCCATGGTTGGTTGCTACTACGTGCTTGCAGAGAAATGGGTGTGCCAAGGCACAAAAATGAGCATATTTGGTGAGTCTATCCACCACAACCATGATGACATTTTTTCCTTCGATTTAGGCAATCCCGTGATAAAGTCCATGGAAACCTCTTCCCACCACCGGCTAGGAATAGATAGAGGTCAGAGAAGACCTGGGATCGAACTGCTTCACCCTTATTTTGCCGACAAACCATGCATTCTGCCACAAATTTTTGACATCCCCTTTGAGACCTTCCCAAAAGAAATCTTGTTTGACTCGATGATAAGTCTTCAAGAATCCAGAGTGCCCCCTACTGGAGAAGAGTGAAGCTCAGATAGAATCCTATTTTTAAGAGTGGAGTTCTTACATAGGTATAATCTATCTTTATACCATAAAGCATCCCCTTTCAATACAAATTTTTCAGACATGCTTGGATCATTCTGGAGATGATGAATGAGGTTTTGTGTGGTTGGGTCATTTCTCCATTCGACCTTGCCTCATCTATCCAATCTTCCTGTAATATGGATATGGCACATAACAAGGCTGCAGTTGATTCATCTTTCCACGACAGAGCATCCACAACTACATTCTCCTTCCCTTTCTTATAGATAATCTCAAAATCATATCCCAACATCTTGGAGACCCATTTTTGTTGTTCTTCAGATGATAAACACTGCTCCAAGAAGTATTTCAGACTATCATGATCTTGTCTTCACTTTAAAGTGTCTTCCTATGAGATATGGTCTCCATTGCTTTACTGCATGAAGTATGGCTAGCATTTCCTTCTCATAAGTCAGCTTGGAAAGATTCTTACCTTTGAATTGACAGGCTCAAAAAGGCAATAGGATGGCCTTCTTGCATGAGAACTACCCCCATACCCACCCTTGATGCATCACATTCAACAATGAATGTTTTGGAAAAATCTGGAGTAGCCAAGACTGGAGTGGTGCACATGGCCTCCTTTAGTTGCTCAAATGCTTTGGTTGCATCCTCACTCCAATGGAAGGAGTCCTTCTTTAATAAAGTTGTGAGAGGTGCAGATATGCTTCCATAATGCCTTACGAATCTTTGGTAATAACCTGTAAGCCCCAAAAATCCTCGTAGATTCTTTAGGGTTTTTGGAACCTTCCACTCCATCATGGCTTTGATCTTATTAGGATCCACTTTAACCCCTTCATGAGAGACAATGTGACCCAAATATTCAACCTCCTTGAGTCCAAAAGAACACTTAGAGGGCTTTGCATAAAGTTGATGTTGCTCAAGGGTTTCCAAAACCTTATTTACATGATGCAAATGTTCCTCCCATGTTTTGCTATAAATTAATATATCATCAAAAAACACTAAGACAAACTTCCACAGAATGACTTAAAAATAGAATTCATCAAACTTTGAAATGTAGAAGGTGCATTTGTGAGTCCAAAAGGCATTACCAGAATTCATAATGGCCTTCATGTGTCCGAAAGGTAGTTTTATGAACATCCTCATCCTTGATTCTGATTTGGTGGTATCCCAACGAAGATCAAGCTTTGTAAAATAAACAACACCATGCAACTCATCAAGCAAATCATCAATTACAGAATAGGAAACTTATCTTTGATTGTGTACTTATTAAGTTCCCTATAATCAGAGACACATGCACCACATGTCATCTTTCTTCCGTACCATCACTACTGGAGAAGAATAAGCACTCTGACTATGATGGATAATTCCTTCTTCCAACATCTCTTGTACAATCTTTTCAATTTCACTCTTTTGCACATATGGGTACCTATAAGGTCTGATGTTAGGTGGTTGACTTCCTGGTAATAACTGAATAGCATGATCATGATCTCTCTTTAGAGGTAAGCCCTTTGGTATATTTTCAAATACAACAGAGTGTGCATCCAACACTACTTTGCATATCTCGATGGTATAATGTCCTTAAATGATGAGCCTCCAATGAAAATAGTTGTGCCACAAATCCTCTCGCACCCTTTTTTAGCATTTTGTGCATCTGATGAGAACTTACTATTTGTGGAGACTTTTCTCTTAAGCCTCTTAGCTCAAAAGTCCTTCCTTCAGAGTGAAATCACATGAACAAGTCTTGGAAGTTCATCTCAATGGTTCCCAAAGTGGTAAGCCATTGAACCCCTAACACAATGTCTGCTCCTCCCATAGAAATGGCATACATGGGACTATTTAGTATGTAATCTCCCATGGCAAGCTTAATGCTATGGCATTTTCTAGAACAAGTAACAATACCTCCATCAACAATCATTACTTGACATTCAGAGAGTCGATAAATGAAGCAGCTTTAGCAAGCACACGCTAACTTATGATTGATAAAGTTATGAGTACTTCCTGAATCAATCAACACTGTGACCTCTATTTTTTTTTAGGAATCCAACCACCTTTAGGGTTTGGGGGTGCTAATACCTGAAATTGCATGGCATGAGATTGTTGGCTGAGGATCTCCTGACTCCTCCTCTGGCTCAACCAAGACCTCTGACTCTGAATCTTCATCCTTCTCTTCATCTTCACTAGGCCCATCAATGTAGAACAACTTCTTTTCAGCACATTTATGTCCTGGTCCAAATTTACTGTCACAGTTAAAACATAAACCTTTTTCTCTTTTTTCTTCAATTTGTTGAGGTGTCAATCTAACTGGTCGAGGGAGTGTTAGGCCAAGGTGTTGCGATCTCTGGTATAAGTGAAATGTTGTCTCCTACTTGAAACAAATTTCTCCTCTACCCTTCTTGCCATAATCATCGAATCAGAAACCTTATGAGGATTAAACATACGCACCTCATGCTCAATGTGATCCTTAAGACCCCCAAGAAATAGGTCATTCAGATTCTCTTCAGTAATATTTTCCACCCATAGAGAAAGGTTTTGGAAGTGATGAATGTAATCCTTAATAGATCCTATCTGTCTCAATTTTGCTAATTGGCTGAAGTAATTATCTGACACACTAGAACTATAGTGTAATTGCAACTCTTCAGTGAACACTGTCCATGTAACATTGAGACCACTCTTCTGCCTTTGAGCACATAACCATCGATACCAAATAAATTGGTCAGGTTCGAGATACAAAGCTGCCATGGTCACCTTTTGTCCTGGTGGAATCTGATGTAGTTCAAAAAATTCTCCATTTGGTTGATCCAATTGAGTGGATCCTTTCCATCAAACTTACGCATCTCCACTTTTGGAAACATAATACGGGCCTGAGTGCTCGTATTTGGATTGTGCACACTCGAAGATCCACTCTGGCTCATGTGTCTATTATGTTGACCTGAGGATCCACCTTGATTGACATAAGTATGATTACCCATCATATATGTACTAAAGTTTTGCATGAAATCCTCCAATATTTTTCCAATCCTATCCACATCTTCTTTGTTGGCCACCCGAGATTCGAGGTCTCTCAGGTTAAACTCAAGTTGGCTTACTTTGTGGTCTATCAAAGTAAACCCTAACCCTGAGGAATCTGTAGTTATATCTTCTATCTCCAACTCCTCAACTACTATCTCATCCTTTTCTGGTGTTTTACCCGAGTGATGGGATTCTTTTTTCCTCTTGTGGAAGGCCCCACCATGATGCCCCAAAATAGTAGGATGTAGGGATCACAATCAAATTTTAGGGTTTCATATTTCAATACGAATTCAGCCAAATATAAAAAAACTTAAAGAACAAACCCCAAATAATTTTTTTTTTTTCCAAAATGTAACGAATTTGAAAAAATTCCACAATTTGCACCCTAGGGAGCGATTTTATGAAAAACCCTAAATTTGTAATAACTTTTGCAAAATAAATCAAAAAGTCTAAAAATTTTCAGGGAACCTTACTTGAAATGTTTTTCAAACTCTGGTAAAAATATCTCCCACCAATTCGCTTTGGTTCACAATATATGGTGGAAACAAAAAAATTAGGGTTTTTGCCCTAATTTTGGCCCAGATCGCAGCTTCTGATACCACTTGTAATGAAATTACTTGTATAATTCAGATCATGAGCAGAAATATAACACCAAATAACACAATATTCTAGAATAATGATCTCAATATGCAATTAGAATAGCTTCGCCACTTCGAGGGGGCAACCTCCAAACCATACAATAAGACTCAAATGCTCCAAATGATGATGAACTACTACCTAAAATCCCCTATATAATTTAGAAACAAGGGAATTTTTTTTTACATAATGTTCTCTATTCTAAATTAACATAATTTAGAACACACATTCTAAATCCAATCTATCTCATAACAGAAACCATATGTAGCTTTAAATTACTCGGTGAAACACCGATCTCTCATTTTATGACTTGGTATCATACCGACCTCTCATAACTTTATAATATGTATACTATGTATACTTGGTTTCTTTACCCTATTAGGGGTACTCAAGTGTTCTGTTTAAGAGCCTATCTGAATATCCATTACTCATATTCATCTAAAATCCCACATCTTAAACTAAGTGATATAGGACAACGCAACCAACAACTTGCGATACTTTGGAAAAATATTTTAAACATATTGATTATGTTTACATTCCTAGATGACATACTTTTCAAATGGAATAATCCCTTCACCACACTTGTTTTGTTATATAGAATTGTCTCCACTTACTTCTGTCAGTTCACTCCATTCAAATTTTAACTCTATACAAGGTTAACATCATGCTTTAGTGTGGAGGATTTATCATGGTGACTAAGGGTACATAGGCATACTCAATCATCTTACATCGACTGGGTATGTCTAGTTATCCTAATTCAACGTGAGTTGACCCTGACACTAGATTTTTACCCTATCTCTACTTAGGACATAACTGTGATCCATTAAGAACATATGTTAGTCTAGTTGAAGAAACCCCTGAGGGGTATTGATACATGTCAATAACGCAACATAGTATCCTCATAAAGACTCTTGTCATCACAAAGGTAATATGTTATAGTTGGCATGTTTCAACATCCAACCGAGTTTCCTCATCTGGATGAACATACCTTAGATTGAAAGTTAATATGTTATTAATCAATTTGTTATGGATTAATTGTAGTAATCTTACTTCTTCAATTAGGTTCATTAACCTTTAGGGTTCTAAGTTAAAACTGCAATAGAGGTAGGTATACAAATAAAATTTGATTCCTAACCAATTTACATGTTGTGTTATTATACTTTTAACAACTTGAATCATGTTTTGCATAATAGATCTAGCATGGATGAAAGTGTTACTTATTTACTACCTTATTATAGTCCTAGATTAAATAAGATCCAAACAATTATTATCATTTTAGACTTCATTGAAATGCAGTACAATTACACTTTTATTTCATTTATAAACATCTCTAACTTTGGTTACAAAAGTCTGTATAAGGAAGAACACTTTCATTTGTTTACTCATAATAGACAAGATTCTTTTAATAGGGTCTTACGTTATGCTTAGGAATAATTTTATAGAATTTGTCTTCCTTTCCCTATGAAGGGTTAAAGTTAATTCATAATCCAATTGTACATTATAAATTATAATCAAAGTTCAATTCTCATGTAATCATTTGACTTAAATATAATCCTAATAAAATGATTGAATATCTATATAAGAATGTTAAATTTTTGAGTTGCATTTCATCTAGAGAAAATAATACAACTAACACCTCTGAATCCTATCTAAAATATCCCATATTATGAAGGGGGTTTACCTTATTAAATTAGAGTGATACTTATCATTTCAAACTAATTTATACCAAGAAGGTATTACAATAAATACTAACAGAATTTAAACATGTTTTATTCATCAAGGAGTTATACATTCACTAAATCCAAACATTTCATATATCACAAATGTCAAAACAAAAACATCATCACTTTTAATACAAATTTCTTTTTCATCAAGTACATTTCAGTAATGAAACCATATTTCATCATAATAAAGATTCAATCTCTTTGATAAAATAAATGTAACTTTCTAAATATCTTTCTCCTTTCATCTTTTATGAAGTCCATCTGCAAAATTGCTAGCATGGGTCAGTTCATTGAACTGAGCATGATAAGCACTAAATCATTAAAATGATGTTCTTTTATCTAACTGTTTCATAAAAAGAACTCTAATGTTATGAAATAGTCTCCCGAAACAAAATATGAAAGACTTATGCAAAAAGAGTACAATCGTACATAATAGAAAGGGAGATATTTCAAATCAAAAGAAGGTTAGGTAATTCAATATTTCAACTTAAGTTTTCATCATAAAATCCTTTTATCATCAAGAATTTAAGCAAACAAAGTTAAGAAGTTATATCCTTTCAATTGAACCTTATTAATATTGTCATGTAATCCACTTTAGTTTCATCACTCAACTAAACTTATTTAAAAGAAGGAGATAAAATACCTAACACTAACTAACAAACATAACTCAACAGTCTGAGCATTATTAACCATTTCCTTCCATCTAATCATATCTTTATCACAAATTCATCCGTAAGGTCGAAGATGTCATCCATCATAAAACGATCATAAGTTCAAGTAAGGATAACCCAATCATCCTTATTGACTACTATAACCTCGATAGAAGCATCTTAATGCTCGTGGCTCGAGATAGAAACCAATTCAAGTTAGAAGTTTAAATTAACCTTCATCGACCTCATATAAAGTGTGAGGTTACTTCTAACAAGAGAACAAGCTAAATCAATTCACAATAGAATACATCATAGATACATTACCTAAAAGGGTAGATTGGTTAAAAATAGAACTTACACAAACTCAAACCCCTTCCAAGTATTTCAAAAATTGTTGTTTTGCTGCCCTAAGACATTACTAAATTCATTCCTACAACATGGTAAAGATGTGACATAATCATAATGATTAGGGGTAGGCAAAAATTTACCAAATTAACAATATCTTACAAGAAAGTTTGAAGAGTGTTTGAGGGAGATTGTAGTCTCCTCATCAATCCTAAATCTTAATAATAGGAGTACCATTTATAACCAAGAAAAATGAAATGACAAAGGTTAGATCACATACGACCCACATTAAAATCCAAATAGAGTTTTACCTAGGTCTCAATAGGTGGAGTACAACAAAACCAAAGGAACAAACATAAAAAAACATTCCCCAATTTCCTTTCATCATGACCGGAAAGACAAGCTCAAAAAATACCATTACATTGAAGGATAAAATAATTGACTTACTTCCAACAATCCAGTGAAGGGAGGAAGGTGAACAATAAATTGTAGGTCAAACCAAAAAAATTATCTTAATTTAATCACTAAAAAGAATACAAATGACATACACACACTCTTCAAAATAAATTCATATAACAATGAGAAAAACATTAACTCAGATCCAAGAATTTTGCTATCCAGCTTAGAAACCTGAGTGATTCTAAGAGAACTAGAGAAGTTCTCAACAAGAAAAAATGACCTTAACAAATATGGAAAAATCACCCTTGATAAAAGAGATGTAAAAAATTGATACCATAATGGGGTTAAATACGGAAAAACATGAAGTGGTTTTTCCAAAATCATCTTACCATTCAGAGTAAGTTTAAAATGAAAACTACACATTCACTGGAAATATCTTCCTTTAGATTTATTCTTTTACAACTTATATCTCTAAACAATGATGTATCATTATCTCAAGGGTTCCCTTCAAATCCCCAAAAAAACATCGTTAGAGAAAATACGTGCAAGTCATATTAGCCATAAAAATGTTTAAAATGCATCTCTTATAATACATTTATCCTCCAACAAGAACAATGCTTTGGTGAAAAAGTTTGAACAGAAGGAAATACATACAGTTTCTAGAACACAAAATCTCAACAACAAAAGATAACTACGCCACTAAAGAACAAAAATATCTTAAGCAATAATCATGATATACCAACAAAGTTATTTATCTGTAGTTTTTCAATGGAGTTAAATAGAAACATTACGAACCATATCCTCGACTCAAGCATACCAAGGTACACACAAGGTTAAAGAAATTTTAAACTATGATCATTGAAGAGACCTCGATCTATTTTTTCAAGCCTTTTAGGAAGATTAAAGCAAAATCTTACTCATAAGTAAGAAACCACATACCCAAATTCACACTTTCCATTTTCAAACAAAATTGAAAATGCATTAAAGATAACAACCCAATATCAAGGAGCAAAAGAAATCCATTCATAAAAATAAAACCAGATTATTTCCTTAAGATAAGAGTTATTTTTATGAGCATTTAAGTAAAAACATAAAACTAATGGATAGGGCCTATCATGCCTGATAAAGCTTTGAGTTCTTTTTTTCACCAAAATATCCTAAAGAAGAGCTTCAATCCTTCCTTCGAAACACTAACCACCTTCTAAACTTCCTCATTTTCTTCCTTATAACTTCTCAGTGCCAGCTTCTTCCTTCAATTCCATGCAATGTGGAAAGTTCATGCATAGATATCTTGCATGCAAGAATCGAACTAGAGGTTCAAAGAACAAAACAACCACATGTAGCTCAAGCTCTAGAAACCAAATGAACAACAAAACTAAACCCCTCTATCTTCTTCCTAGGTGGTTTTGCCAATTTCAAAAATATTAAATGTGAAGTAGGATTGTCAGTCCTCCGATCTTCCCACCACCACCACCTCTAATTCTAGTGGAGAGACTAAATTTAAAAACACATGCATCAAAGCTTTGGCAGAAATGCCAACTCATTCATCTAATTTTCCCTAAGCCCTTTCCAAATTTGGTAGTTAAAAGAGATAAGGACTCATTAACTCACCATAAATTCCTAGGATTCACTGCCACCAACTTACCTCCTCCCCATGTCATTCCATAGGCCCCCTTTAGGTTAGCCACACACATTAGGTTAGATTCACCATTAGTTTAGGAACCAACATAGGTCTATAGGTATAATTATTTAGTCTTAGGTCCATTAATCATCAAAATAACAATGAACTTAGTAACTTAGGTTAGGTTACTCCTCTTAGGATAAGGTTCCTAATTTAAGGAACATAGTGTAAATAGGTATCAAGTTCCCTTATTAAAAATTACATCATACCTTAATAGAAAAGAGGAGCCAGATTGTTAACTTTATTCCAATACGATGCAGAGATATCGAAAGAGAGGATCGTTCATAGCCTTTCACAATAAAGGTCCGTAGCCTTTCATATATCCAAATTCAAAATTATGATATCAGGGTTTGAAAATTAGAATTTTACCTTGGATCAATGAAATTGATCAAAGGTAATGCTGTTTTGAATCCTCATAATTATGAAAACTGGAACTCAATTTCTCAATCTTAAGTAGTGAATTATTCTGCATAAAAAAGATGGATTGTTTCATTTTAAATTAATCAAAATACAAAATAATGTACCTATTTCAGAGATATCATATTACCTACTACAAACATGATTCCTTAAGTCATAAGAGTACACTTTCAAAATGACAAAATCACCTCATGTCAACTGTTACATGGACCTCCCATCCTAAAAAGTAATCATCATCTTGATGATTAATTCATTAAATAAGTAATATATCTAATTATAGTTCTTCTATTCATAAGTTCACATCAGAACAAGATTGAGAATCCCAAATTTTCTATTATTATTCAACATTAAAAATAGTTTTTTCATACTAATGAATTTAATTTCTACCCAAAATGGTATATTTATTGATATAATAAGATAAAATATTTAAGTATTATCAATCAACAGAATCAATTCTATTCTAATAAATGTGGAAAATAAATTTTCATGTCCTCGAGGTTTTCCCATGTTTCACTTTCCTCATTAAAATGGTCCCATTAGACCTTGCATTGACTTACTTCATGATTTCATAAGTGCAGTTGGTAATTTTCTAGCACTCAATGGGTTTAACCATAATTATTCTTGGGTCTTGACCTGTAAGGAGTTCCAATTTAACACATGTGATAAATCTAAAATGTGTTTCTTAAGTAAAGAAATATGGAAAACATCATGCATTCATGATAAAGCAGGTGTTAAAGCTAATCAATAAGCTACAAGATTGATTACTTCAAAAATTTCAAAGAGTACCACATAATAGAGGTGATAATTTGGCAAAATTGCCAAAGGTTATAGAACTCTTTTTCGGCTTAACCCGTAAAAAGACATTTTCACCAAGTTAAAATTTCTAATCAACCCTTTTTAGTTTTGCATAATTTTTTTGCCTATCTATTGCTTCCTTCAAACGTTCACGAATCATTTTAACTTATTGTTCCATTTCAGTAAGGATTTCAGGTCCAATTATCTCTTTGTCTTCTATGTTATCCCAACTAACATAATTTTTGCATTTCCTTCCGTATAATGCTTCAAAAGGTTCCATTTTCAGAGAGGCATGGTATGTGTTATTATAAACAAATTCAACTAATGGAAGGTACTCTTTGTACCATTTGTACATTACATTTGTAACATATCTTCCAAAACTTGATTAACTCTTTCAGTTTTCCCATCCGTTTCTAGATGATATGTTGAACTAAAATTCAATTTAGTTCCTAAGGATGTATTGAGTGTTTTCCAAAATATAGATGTCATTATAGGGTCTCTATTTGATATGATCAATTCAGGTACACCATGCAATCTAAAATTTCATGCACAAATATTTTTCTAAAATAGGTAAATCATCCTTAAGATTACCAACAATTAAATGTTCTACTTTGTTAGCTTATCAATAACAACTAAAATAACATCATGCTTATTTATTGACATTAGCAGCCCTTAAACAAAATCCATGTTAATTACCTGTCATTTATATTGTGGTATGATATTAGGGTATAGTGGACTAGCCAATGCATATGTTCAACTTTAACACGATGACATTCTAAGCAATGTGTCACAAAATAAATTATGTCTTTTTCATCCCTCTCCAAAAATATTGTTGTTTTATATCAACAAGCATTTTTGTAATACCGAGATTTCCTAAGTAAGGTGAATGATTAAATTCTTCTATTAAATTTTTCCTTAACTCATTTCCCAAAGGTATATGGACCCTTTTATCATATCTCAAGATTCCTTCATCATCGAAGTGAAAACCTTTATATCTTACATCATTTAGATCTGTAGCAAGTGTTGTTTTTATTTACTAAAAGTATGAATCGATTCCATAATGTTTTTTACTTCATCCTTAAACTAAGTTCTCAAAGTTATAAGTGCAAAAATATGTTTCCTACGACTTAGTGCATCTATCCACTCTATTTTATTTTCCTTTTATATAACTTATGTCAAAATCATATCGTGACAAAAACTCTAACCATCTCCATTGTCTTGCATTCAAATTTGGATGAGTAAAAATATAATTCAGCCCAATATGATCAGTCTTTAATTCAAAAGGCCTTCCCAAGAGATAATTTATCCATACTTGAAGTGCATGTACTATGGCAACAAGCTCTAGGTCATGGGGAGCATAGTTCAGTTCATGTAACTTGATTTTTATGCTCTCATATGCTATCACATGCTCATTTTATAACAAAATACCTCTGAGTCCTTCCCCAGAAGCATCAATTACTACTGTAAAGCCTCCATTTGGATCAGGTATAGCCAAAATGGTATAGATGTTAATTGATCTTAAGATTTTTAAATGCAGATTCACATTTTTCATTCCACACAAATTTCTTATCTTTAGTTTGCAATGAAGTTATGGGTGCAACGATCTTAGAAAAGTCCTTAACAAATTTTCTATAGAACTCACAAGACCCATAAATCTTATGACTTCATGCACATTCTTAGGTGTAGCCACTCAGCTTATTGCAACAATTATTTATGGATCTAAAACTATTGCATCCTTACTTATGACATGCCAAAGGTAGTGTACTTTAGTCTCGTATAAAGAACATTTGAACAAATTACCATACAATCATCTTTTCCTTAAGATTTCAAGAACTATCTTCAAATGTTCATGATGCTCATCAATGATTT
The DNA here is from genome assembly GCA_018340775.1 of Taxus wallichiana var. yunnanensis. Taxonomy (NCBI): domain Eukaryota; kingdom Viridiplantae; phylum Streptophyta; class Pinopsida; order Cupressales; family Taxaceae; genus Taxus; species Taxus wallichiana. The sequence continues at coordinate 576,650,414 of CM031237.1, forward strand.
TAGAATATATGAGAATATCATCCAAGAATACAAGCATAATTTTTCTAGGTATTCTTGAAAGATATTATTCATTAAATTCATAAAATTTGTAGCCACATTTGTTAGTCCGTAAGGTAAAACTATGAACTCATAATTTTCGTAACTAGTCCTAAAATATGTTTTATGAATATCTTCATCTTTGATTCTTAACCGATGATACCCATAGTGGATATCTATCTTAGAATATACTTGATGGAACATGCATATGATCAAACAAACCATCAATTCTAGGAAGTGGATATCTATTTTTGATTTTTTCTTTGTTTAACATCCTATAATCAATACATAGCCTAAGTGTTCCATATTTCTTTTTCACAAATATAACCAAGTGCTCCCTAAGGCAAGACACTTGGTCTTATCAAGCCTTTAGACAACCGCTTCTTGTAATCTTTGCCTTATGCTCTACCAATTCAATGGTAGTCATATGATACTGGAGCCTTGTAAATAGGTTCATTCCCATCTTAATCTCAATTGTGAAATCAAACTCCCGTTTGGGTGGTAGACCGGGTAGTTATTCTAAAAATACATAGCTGAAATTTTGTAAAATCGTAGATATTTTTCCAATAAATCACTATCCCCATTGTTGATTTTTTTAGAAATTTTTACTGCATACAAATTGCAACCTTTATTCTTGGCCTTCTTAAGCTACATAGCTGATAATTTTCTAACTGAAATCTCATGTTTTATTCCATGGATATCTATTGTTTTCTGCAGATCATCTAGACAAATAACGTGTTTCTCAAAATAGTATACTTTTTCTTTATTCTCAGCAATCCAGTTATCACCAATGTTTATATCATATGACCCCAAAGGAGCAATGTAAAGATCAAATTCAGTGGAAAAACTACATAAGTCTAGGACTGCTGAAAAAAGACACTTACAAACTATGTGGATATCATTATTTCTATAATGTACATCCCAATATTTTTCCATTTTTCCAGCTTTTCTTTTTAGTTTTGAAGTTAATTTACTAGAAATAAAGCATTCAGTAGCTCCAATATCAAAAATTATAGTAACAGGTATGCCAAATAACTTACCCAACACTTCATGGGTGTATCTTACTTTTTAGCTTTCTTATCAGCCACTAAACATGTACCTTATGTTGTTGGTTATCTGTAATCCTTCTTTAGAGGGAATGCTTGGCATAATGGTCCTTGCCACAATTGTAACAACCTCCTATAGGTCCTCTTTTAGGCTCAAATTTATTTCCAGCCTTAAAATTATTGTTCTATCCTCCATAGGACTTATGTCCATTATTATTGTTCTTAATGAAATTGTTTTGAACATTTGTAGTAGGTTTATTTGCTGCTATTTTCTTACTATTATCAGAAAAAAATTTATTTTTGGTACCAAAATTCTTCCATGGCCCCTTTTTGGGTGCAAGAGATGAAGAAGAATTAGGAATTTTCTTTCTAATTTCCTCCTTATGGGCAGAGATTGCTTTTAATTTTTGTTCCTGCCTAATGGATTTTTCTACAACCCCTTCCATGGTGGTTGGGTTGTGAACATCTACTTCACCCCCTATAATAGGATTTAATCCCATAATGAATTTTTGTATCTGAACTTCTCATCAATTTGATATTGAGGCACGTACTTGAGAAGTTTAGTGAACCTCTCCTAGTACTCTGTTACAATTAAATTTCCTTGAGTTAATTTTTGAAATTTAGTCATCTTCTATCATAGTATAGTTGTGGCAGCCATTGTTGCGTAAAATAATTTCTAAATTGATCCCAAGTGATCTGTTCTTCATCAATGTTCAATTCAACCTTATGATTTTCCCACTAGGATGATGCCTCATGGGAAAGCTGATAATATCCTCATACTAATTTAGTTTCCTTAGAGAAGTTCCTTATCACAAAGTACTTCTCCATTTCACCGAGCTAGTTCTCAAATCCATCCCCGAGGGTGTTAGTGCCATAAAAATTTATATCAAGTACAGGTACTAGATGATCTCATTTTTATCATGGCCAAATAATAATGGTCAGTGGGTGAAAAAAATCTCATTGAGTTTTTGAGTGGTAATGATCTCTTTTTTCCAAAAGGGTACAAGTATCTCATCGAGTGTTGGGTTGTATGTGGTGGGTTGTTTGTACATTTCATCTTGTTCTAACCATTTTCTCATTCTTAACAAGAAAAATGATATTTTATCGATTATTGACACAATAGGTCCAATATTTACAACCTTTAGCTCGATACAAAGATGTAACATTCCCACTTTAAGACTTTAGAAACAAGGAATTTTTTTTTTTTGCATAATGTTCTCTTTTAAATTAACATAATTTAGAACACACATTCCAAATCCAATCTATCTCATAACAGAAAACCATATGCAGTTATAAAATGACTCAAGTGAAACACCGATATATCATTTCATGACTCGTTATCATACTGATCTCTCATGTTAAATTTATAATATGTATACTACGTATACTTGGTTTCTTTACCTGTTAGGGGTACTCAAGTGTTCTTTTTAAGAGCCTATTTGAATATATGTTACTGATATTCATCTCAAATCCCACTTCTTAAACTAGGTGACATAGGAAAATGTAACCAACAACTTTACGATACTTTTTCCAAATATTTTAAACATATTGATCATGTTTACATTCCTAGATGACATACTCATCAAATGGAATAATCCCTTCACCACACTTGTTATGTGATATAGAATTGTCTCCACCGACTTCGTCATTCCACTCGATTCAAATCTTAACCTCTAGACAAGGTTAGCAAAATGCCTTAGTGTGGAGGACTGCTCATGGTGACTAAGGGTACATAGAATACTCAAATCCCCTTACTTGATTGGGTGTGTCTATTTATCTGAAGTCAACGTGAGTTGATGCGACACTAGATCATGCCCCTATCTCTACCTAGGGTAGAACTGTGATCCAGTTAGAACTTATGTTAGTCTAGTTGAACAAACCTAAGGGGTATTGATACATGTCAACTACAACATAGTATCCTCGTAAAGAATCTTGTCATCATGAAGGTACTACGTTGTAGTTGGCATGTGTCAACATCCAACTGAGTTTCCTCATCTAGATGAACATACCTTAGATTGAAAGTTAATATCTTATTAATCACTTCATTATGGATTAATTGCAGTAATCTTACTACTTCAATTAGGTTCATTAACCTTTAGGGTTCCAAGTTAAAACTACAATAGAGGTAGGTATACAGATAAAATCTGATTCCTAACCAATTTACATGTTGTGTTATTATACTTTTAACAACTTGAATCATGTTTTACATAATAGATCTATCATGGATGAAAGTGTTACTTATTTACTCACTTATTACAGCCCTATCTTAAATAAGATCCATGAAATTCTTATCATTTTAGAATTCATTGAAATGAAGTCTAATTCCCCTTTTATTTCCTTTATAAACATCTCTAATTTTGGTTACGGAAGTTTGTATAAGGAAGAACACTTTCAACTATTTACTCACAATAGACAAGATTATTTTAATAGGGTCTTACGTTATGCTTAGACTCATTTTATAGAATTTTTCTTCCCTTTCCCCTATGAAGGGTTAATGTTCATTCATAATCCAATTGTACATTATAAATTATAATCAAATTTCAATTCTCATGCAGTCATTTGACTTAAATACAATCCTAATAAAATGATTGAATATCTACATAAGAATGTCAACTTTATGAGTTACATCTCATCTAATCTAAACCATTCCATATTCCATTATCAGGGGATTTACCTTATTTAATTAGAGTGATACTTATCATTTCAGATAAATTTATGCCAAGAAGGTATTACAATAAATACTAAAAAAATTCAAACATATTTTATTCATCAAGGAGGAGTTATACATTCACTAAGTCCAAACATTTGAGATATCACAAATGTCAAAACAAAACACATCATCACTTCTAATACAAATTTCTTTTTCATCAAGTACATCTTAGTAATGAAGCCATATTTCATCATAAATAAAGATTCAGTCTCTTTGATAAAACAAATGTAACTTTATAAAGGTATTTCTCCTTTCATATTTTATGAAGTCCATATGCAAAATTTCTAACATGGGTCAGTTCATTGAACTGAGCATGATAAGCACTAAATCATTAAAATGATGTGCTTTTAGCTAACTATTTCATAAAAAAACTCTGATGTTATGAAATGGCCCGGAAAAAAATATGAAAGACTTATCCAAAAAGAGTACAATCCTACATAATAGAAAGAGATATATTTCAAATCAAAACAAGGTTAGGTCATTCAATCATTCAACCTTAAATTCTCATCATATTTTTTTTATCATCAATAATTTGAGTAGTAAGGTTAATAAGTTATATCCTTTCATTTGAACCTTATCAATATTTTCATGTAATCCACTTAAGTTTCATCACTCAACTAAACTTATTTAACAGAAGGAGATAAAATACCTAACACTAACTAACAAACATAACTCAACAATTTGAGCATTAGTAACCATTTCCTTCCATCTAATCATCTCATTATCACAAATTCATCCTAAGGTCAAAGATGTCATCCATCATAAAAATATCATAAGTTCAAGTAAGGATAACCCAATCATCCTTATTGACTATATAACCCTGATAGAAGCATCCTAATGCTCAGGCTCAGAGATAGAAACCAATTCAAGTTAGAAGTTCAAAGCAACCTTTATCAGACCTCATCTAAAGTGTAAGGTTACTTCTAACAAGAAAACAAGCTAACAATAAATTCCCAACAAGATACATCATAGATACATTACCTAAAAGAGAAGATTGGTTAAAAACATAACTTACACAAACTCAAACCCCTTCCAAGTATTTCAAAAACTTCTTCTCTACTTCCCTAAGAACATTACTACACTTAGTCCTACCACATGGTCAAGAAGTGACATAACCATAATAGACTAGGGAGGGAAACAAATTTACCAAATTAACAATATCCTACAAGAAAGTTTGAAGAGTGTATGAGGGAGATTTTAGTCTCCTCATCAATCCTAACTCTTAAGAATAGGAGTAACATTTATAACCAAGAAAATTGAAATGACAAAGGTTAGATCACATACAACCCAAGTTAAAATCCAAATAGAGATTTACCCAAGTCTCAATAGATGGAGTACAATAGAACTAGAGGAATGAATGTAAATCCACATTCCCCTATTTCCTTTGGTCATAATCGAAAGACAAGATCAAAAATTATGATTACATTTAAGGATAAAAGAATCAATTCACTTCCAATAGTCCAATGAAGCGAGGAGTTGAACAACAAATTGTAGGTCAAATCACAACAAATTATCTTAATTTAATCACTAAAAATAATGCAAATGACATACGCACACTCCTCAAAAGAAACCCATATAGCAATGAGAAAAAAATTAACTTAGATCTAAGATTTTTTCTATCCATCTCGAAAACTCAAGTGATTCTAAGAGAACTAGAGAAGTGCTCAACAAGACAAAATGACCTTAAAAATATGGAAAAATCACCCTTGACAAAATAGTTGTAGCAACAATTGATACCAAAATAGTATTAAATACGAAAAGCATGAAGTGGGTTTTCCACAATCATCTTACCATTTCAAAGTAAGTTTAAAATGAAAACAACGCATTCACTAGAAATTTTGTCCTTCATATTTATTCTTCTACAACTTATATCTCTAAATAATGATGTAGCATTATCTCAAGGGTTCCCTTCAAATCCTTAAAAACAACATCGGAGAGAAAAGACGTGCAAGTCAAATTAGCCATAAAAATTTCAACATGCATATATCCTATAATACATTTATCCTCCAACAAGAAAAAGCTATGAAAAAGTCTAAAAAGGAAGGAAATACACACAGTTTCAAGAACAAAAATATCAAAAATAAAAATATATCTACACCACTAAAGAACATAAAGATCTTAAGAAATAATCATGATATATGAACAAAGTTATTTATCTAATTTTTTCCAACAAGTTAAATAGAAACATTACAAACCAGATCCTCAGACTCAAGTAGACCAAGCTACCCACAAGTTTAAAGTAATTTTAAACTATGATAACTGAAAATACCTCAGCTCTATTTCAATCCTCTGCATGAAGATTAAATCAAAAGATTACTCATAAGTAAGAAACCACATACCCAAATTCACACTTTTCATTTTTAAAAAAATTAAAAATGCATTCAAGATAACAACCCAATATCAAGGAGCAAAATAAATTCATTCATAAAAACTAAATTATTTCCTTAAGAGCGAGTTATTTTTATGATAATTTAAGTAAAAGCATAAAACTTAATTGATAGGGCCTATCATTCCTGATAGCGCTTTAACTTCTTTGTTTCGTGAAAAATATCTCAGCAGAGCTTCAATCCTTCCTTCAAACACCAAAAAATTATAAACTTCCTCCCTTTCTTTCTTGATGCAATTCTTATTCGTGTGATTCAGGGAAAGTTCATGCACAGATATCTTTCATGCAAGAATCGAACTAGAGGTTTGAAGAAAAAACAACCACATGTAAAGCTCAAGCTCTAAAACCAAATGAACAACAAAACCAAACCCCTCTATCTTCTTCCTAGGTGGTTTTACCAATTTCAAAAATATTAAATGCGAAGTAGGACTATTTTTCCTCCAAATCTTCCCACCACCGCCACCTCTAATTCTCGGAAATGACTAAATTTAAAAACACATGCATCCAAATATTTGGTGGAAATGTGAACTCATTCATCTAATTTTCCCTAAGCCCTTTCCAAATTTGGTAATTAAAAGAGATAAGGACTCATTAATTCACCATAAATTCCTAGGATTCGCTACCACCAACTTACCTCCTTCCCATGTCATTCAATAGGCCCCCTTTAGGTTAGCCACACACATTATGTTAGGCTCACATTTAGTTTACGAACCAACATAGGTCTATAGGTATAAGTCTTTAGTCTTAGGTCGTTAATCATCAAAACAAAATGAACTTAGTAACTTAGGTTATGTTACTCCTATTAGGATAAGCTTCTAATTTAAGGAACATAGTGTAAATAGGTCTCAAGTTACCTTATTAAAAATTACATCATACCTTAATAGAAAAGAGGAGCGATATTGTTAACTTGATTCCAATATGATGCAAAGATCTAAGGAAAGGATCTTTCATGGCCTTCGCATGGTAAAGGTACAAAATCCTTTCATCTTTCGAATTGGTCATTATGATAACATGGTTTGAAAATTAGAATCTTACCTTAGATCAATGAAATTGATCCAAGGTAATGCTATTTTGAATCCCCATAATTATGAAAATTGAAAATCTATTTCTCAATCTCAAGAAGTGAATTATTCTTACATAAAAAAGATGGATTGCTTCATTTTAAATTAAGAAAAACATGACGGAGAATGTACATATTTCAGTAGATATCGTATTACCTACTTTGTAAACATGATTCCTCAAGTCATAAGAGTACACTTTGTTTTAAGACAAAATCACATGTCAACATTTGGAACTCCCATAATAGAAGTCATTATAGGTACTAGTCATGCTTTGGAGGTGTTACAACAGTGGTGGTTAAACCAGATAAGAGTAACTCTAGACCATATCATTTATCAAGGATTAACTTGGGAGAGGAAGCATAGAGCATAGAGGATATAATGCTAGATGCACAAATTTTCAGATTTCACTTTGTGCACCCTCTGACTTAGAATATATTGCTATCTTTTTGTGGATTTGCGTGGAACCTAAAGGAATGAAGAATATAAATAAGAAACAGCTTGCCATACGCGTTGTGCCTTACATGTTGATTAGTGGAGACTTATAAAAACTAGGCTAGGATGAATTTTTTTGTCGGTGTGTTCTTGATCATGAGAATGAATAGATTATGGAGGAAGCTTAGGGCGATGTGCAGGTGGACATTATGTAGGAGATGCCACTGCACACAATATTTTATTGGCTAGTTTGTGGTGGGAAACATTGTATAAGGATTGTAAAGAATATTGCAAGGCCTATGATCATTGTTAGCACCTTGGAAATCTTGGGCATAGAGATGAAATTCCTTTAAGGCATATTAATAGTGCATAACCATTTTAAAAATGGGTAATTGACTTTTTGGGTCCTATTTTCCCACCCACACGTAGGACTAGATCGCGCTACATTATAACTTGTACATATTATCTTATAAGGTGGGAAGAAAGCGTGCCTATAAAGGATTGCACGACAACTATGCCAACAAGTTTTTCAGATAGGAAAACATTATCGGTAGGTATGGATGCCCTTTGAGTTTGAAAAGTGATAGGGGCACACACTTTTTGAATGAAACTATCAAATATTATTGGCTAAGTTTATGGTGGCGCATCACAAGACAAAACCTTATAATCTACAAAAGCTAATGAGATTGCAAAAGATTTCAACTAGATATTGAGCAACACATTGACTAATATTTGTAATGTTGGAAGGAAATAATGGGATGAAAAAATCTTTTTGTAATTTGGGCATACATGACAACTTATAAAAGATTGAACAAGGCCACACCCTTTCAGTTGGTGTTTAGCACGGAGGATGTTTTTCCCATTGAATTCATGTTACCCTCCCTACGTATTGTGCGTGCATGAGGATTGGATGATGAGAAGGTACTTAAAGAGCACATTGATAAACTAATGTAGTTGGATGAAAGGCGTGCCATTTCTAGATGGATTCAAAAGACACAAAAGGAAAGGAAGAAGGCATGTCATGATAGACATATTAAGGATAAGAATATTGAAGTTGTACAAATGGTTCTTATATATGATTCAATTTTTATGCCATTGGTTGGGACCGTATATTTTGACTTACATACTTGATTCATGTGCCTACCGATTATAGGCCTTTGGATGGGACATAATTTCCCAATTAATTCAATGAGAGTAGGCTAAAGCCCTACTGATAAATAAGTCTTCTTCATGTTTGTAATGAGGAAATTTGAAAGTTAGATTAGATTTCCTTAATACTTTTCCTTTATATGAGTTTCCTTTCAACGTTGCTATGCTTTACCAATTTAATTCAATGTTTTGCGTAATAAGCATGCTTGTGCACCACAAGATGATTAATGTTTAGTGAATTCATGCACGAGGACTACACATATGTTTAGTGTGGGGTGGATCAAGAAGGATTGACTTGTACCTTAGTACATATTCCAGTACATGTTAAAAGAAAAATTGTAGGTGCTGAAAGAAGAGATAAAATTGAGAAGACATTTCAAATAAATTTCTCAAATTGAAGACCATGCGTAGGAAGTTGGAAGTTCAATGTAACATGAGGTAGGCTACAACATTGACAACTACTTGGGATGGGACACATTAGATAGGTACTTTGGCATAGGGAAGTGTGCATAAGGAAATATATGGACAAGAAGTAGTAGGCACGCAAAAGGTTATAACTAATGCACAAAAAATTTAGGTGTGGAATGAAAGGGTGCAACATGCGAAAAAGTGCAAAGGTGGAATTGATTCCACGTATGATGGTAGTTAGGGAGCAATTAATAAGAAATTTTGTAATGGGCTATAAAGTCAGTGCATGTAATGTTATTGTTACTTTTCATTGTTTAAGTTATAAAATTGTGAATGTGACGAAGAGAAACAAAGTGCTTAAGTATGAAGAAAAACTTTTAGTTAGAAAACCAATTGAGCTCACAACACGTTAGTGACAGAACTCCACAGTGTGTTTGAGTTGTCGTTTGTGAGAAAGAAGGATTCACTCAGTATAGGTTATTGTGGAGGAAAAATTACGGATAGGGTTTCAAAATTCAAAGGTTTTTGGTCTGAATTTGAGGCCTGTAAGTAGAAGGAAGTGATACCATTGGAGTTACATATCAAACTTGTAAGTAAAAAAAAGAAGCGATGGCACCTAGGCGGGCTCTAGTCTTAGAGAAGGAGGCCGACGAAGTGGCGGAAGAATGGTTGGTAGAAATGTTGTATCTAGAGGGGGTGATCAAAGGGAGATCATGGGTATAAAAGATAACACAATGTAAAATTAGTGATTTCAATCATAGGACTAAGAAGACCATGAAGGATGTCGTTGTAGAAACCACTGGCATAATAAATAGGAGGACGATAAATGGAACTAGGGTTTTGGATGATTCAATGAAGATAATTTTAGAGAGAATTGGGTCATGAAAATCCTTGAGTTACCATATTTTGGAAAGCCCAACAACTTTTACCAGTGGTTGATGTCATGCGTACATGAAAAATTATTTTATTTCGCGGTAGGGGATGAGAATCACCACCAAATTAGTCGGAAAAGTCACAGGGTTGTATGACTTAGGGTTAGAGATTGTGGGTGATCTAACAGATGATGAGGGATTCGATGTAGTGGCCATTGTGTTCAAGTATAAAAATTGGGGACAAGCATTCAAGGTTATGAACATAGAATATATGGCTATAAGGGTTGTAACAAGACTTGCAGGTTACAAATCGGAAATTTAGAGAGATGGACTGGGTCAATCAAAGCACTAGCTTCATATAGTGTATAAAATTGCAAGTAAGACTTACTATAACATTGCATGTTATATAATGGAGAGAAAGTAGTAAGAGAGGAGTGCATTCAAGATGACAAAGGTGATAAAATAACCTAGGGTGCTATTTTACTTTTGATAGTCTTCAGTGAAATGAGTGTGTCTGACGAGCCAATGGAAATAGTTTTGGAGTACCCCTTAGAGAATAAATCACCCGCATAAATTTTTTCAAAGTATACCTACCATGGCTCCATTTTGAGCACTTACAAGGAGCGCTAGGAGAAATGGTTTAGAAGGATGCACCGGGCATTCAAAGGAGAGTGGCACATACTACACGAGTTACCTATAATATTAGATGGATAAGAAGAGTTCATAGTGTACCAACACTTCAGCCTAGGAGGTTCTTCATGAAGACGGGTGAAAATATCCCTTGGTGTAAGTTACCCTTCACTTTCATCGTGTGCTATTTTAAAGATTCAGTGAATAGATTGCATAATGTATGGAAGCTCCAGTTTGATGCTAATAAAGTAGACGTAGATATACATATCTTGCATAAGACATATGTATGGCCAAATAGAGAAGCATATGTAGAAACAATGGAAATGGACAACATTGATATAACTCTAGAGACCTTGGCCATGGGGAAAATTGAGCCCACGCGTATATATGTATATCTAAAGATGAGGTTATAGGATGGAAAGGTGCTTGTAGGAGAGGAATTACCTTTTCGGAGTCCTCCAAAGGGAATCAAACAATAGGCAATAGGAAGCCGATTGATCATATGCCCCCAAAAAGGAAGATCTAGTACCTGAAGTCTTAGAGAATGTCTTAGAGAAGCAAGAAGAAGTTAAAGTAGACAACACTTGACTAGATCATATTAGAAGAGTGTTGCGTAGAAGGAGTACATGCATGGATCCTAGTGTTAGGCCATCACATCCAATTAGAGATCACCACACGTAACGCAGGTGAATAATGTAGAGGAAGGAAGAAAGAGGTGTCAAAGGTATGTTCTAGTTAAGGAAATTGATGAAGAGAAGTATTCACATAAGAGCGCGTAGAATGATGTTTCCACACATAGTTTGGATGCATGAGAAGAAGAGGAGATAGGTGGAAAACAACCTATGTTTGAGGAGGATGTACCTAATATAGGTGCATAAGGACCATAAGGAGAAAGTTGCATTGGTGGTGATACAAAATTGTTAGAACATGTTGCATGTTAGGAAAAGGAGACCAAGGGGATGAAGAAGTCCATCGGAACATCAATGGCGCGAAGCATAAGAGAGCATGGGGAGTACACTAGTAAAAATAAGGACTATGAGGTGGTAAGAACATGAAACCTTGAATATGTTGATGATACGACCAAGATAATTCATGCTAGGTTCTAGAGTACTATGCCTATGGAACAATTATATGGCTAGGACTTGATGGATCTAGATATGGTGACTATATGTACTAAAAAATTTTGTTGTGGAGTATGCAGAATCACATGGATGAGATTGAATTTGATGTTTGTGAGGAATCATGTGTGTCATGAAGAATGAGGAGGGTGCCACATTCTCACCATATCACCATCAAGCCAACTCAATTCTCGATGAACATGTCAGTAATGCATTAACTAAGGTGTCTGTAGAAGTTACGTGCCAAAATATTGATAAAGAAAAAAATATTCAGGGAATTATTAGAAGATAAAAAGGATAAGGATACTGAAATCAAGAACTGTGAGAGGAGAAAGAGAAAGTTGAGGTGAAGGTACAAAAATTTCTTGAAATGGTAGAATAGATTGGGGATGAGATCTTAAAAGTGAGACCACAATATGAGGAAAATGTGGCTAGGGAATTCCCTTCTTCCCTACATTATTTGCACACATTAGTTCATATGGTATTAGATGAAGGACCAATGTACATTCCAAAACCTAAAGATGTTACATCACGGGTAGAAAAAGAAAGGGCAATGGTCGCGTGAAAAATTACTTGTTATGAGTCCATATTGGAGTTATTCGTAGAAGCTGCAAAGTGAAGAAGATTTACATCCCTATGTGTAGGAATAACATTTATCAACATGGAATCGATAATAAGGTCAACATTCTCAAATATATAGGATGATAATGATTTAGTGGAGGTGCTACATGGTACCTTGAAACATCAATTGAAAATAATTCACCATTGAACCAAAAAAATGAAAGTGTTAAATAGTTGAAGGTTGTGTTTTCTCAAACATAGTGGTTTATTTCTTAAAAATGTAGCTAATTTAGTATTATTTTTTAACCCATGTAACTTTTATTTATATGGGTCGATCTCCAATTTAGCCAAATATGTTTTCCTCAACATAGTAAATAACTTGGCATGTTTTGGAGGTGAAAGTGAACCTATTATATTCAAAAAATGACAAACAGAAGAGGTTTTATCATTTCTATACAATTTTTTGAGTATTGTTAACATGCCATTATGAATTTCTTATGCATTTGAATAACTAGTTTTGTTAGAATCTATTAAAAACCCCAAATTCTAACCATATAGTGAACAATAATATGGTTGTTTTTCTATTAAGGCTTGCATTTCTGTTTCCTGAATAAAGAAACATCCAACTCCATATCCATAATAAGATACTTATTATTTTCAAATTCAATGCATTTTACATGACCATGCAATGTCCTCAAATCAATAACTTCTAAGGATATAACCATACCGACTTCCTCGTGTCTATCATCTATAATAAAAAACAACCACATGTCGACGTAGTAGTTTTCAAGGGAATGGATTTCAACAAACCATTCCTTGTCTCTTTTCTTCTAACACTCAGTGCCTTGAATGAATGGAATTGTCAAGAACAGAGTGTAAAAATGGAAGAAATTTTACCTGTAATTAGAGTAGAATAAATTAATAATTAGTGCATATATGAAGTATAAATTGTTTATTTCACATTGTTTGATAAGGAATACAAGTATTATCCTAACATTCACCAAACTCTAGAGTTCCTTAATTTTTATCATTAGAGAGTAATTAACTTAATGGTTAGTGACTACTAGGATTCGACTGGACATGATATCTAACCTTCAACTGGTTACAGTAATTCATATTTTGTGGATCAAATCAATAATAATAGAAATTATCCAAAAGTGTTCTAGTCAATTAACACACAACATATTTTGAAAGGATTATCCTTGAGTATAACAACCTATAACATTCCATAGATAGCATGACAAGAAAATTAAAAAATATAGATCTTAGTGGCAGATATGATTCTAGTCGACATATAAATGGATAGTTTAAAACATTCCTTGTTCATTTACACCTATTAAATGGACTAGCCAAAGAGGAGGCTACCCAGAAAGATCGGATCAAGAAGAAAAAAGGCATCAATAAGGAAGATCTAAAAGGTAAGGGAGTTATGAAACCAAATGGAAGTGGACCCTTGAAGGTAAATCCTTCATGGAAGAAAATAAAAAAACCATTGGAGATTAAATATCGGATTCCATAAGGCCCAGAACAGACTCTAGAAGAAGAAGTAGTTGAAGCGAGGTCAGGAGGAGGTTAGCAATATGGTAGCGGATCAAGACCCAAAAAAGGATGAAGATGTGGTGGTTTTCAAATATTTTTAGGAAGACAGTATTGTTGGATCCATATTCCCAGATACTATGGAGACAAGTTTTTTTTCCCAAATACTAATATAATCACTACTGGTAAGTAATATGTTCAAGATATCAAACATATGAGTACTACCCTTATTGAAATTTAGGATGGAGGCTTATAAAAGAGCACAGACCTTGGAAAGAGTTGGTTAAGATCAAATATATTTCAAACCAAAATAATATTTCCTTCATATATGATCAGTCTCTTCCGAGTGGTTCTATTTTCTGGAACAACCTTCTTCGCAGCAAACACATTCTCTCTCAGGGGTGTAGCTGGAAGCTTGGAGATGGACAAAACATAAACTTCTAGACTGATAAGTGGACTGATTCTAACTAGATTTCTACTTATGATCACATTAAAGATAGCTTAATTACAAAGTATGGGTACATTGAGAGGGATGGAAACAAAAGAAAATGGAAACAACTAAAAGTGGAGAATGATAGTATACAGGATGATATTTCATCTTTCCATAATCAACTTTCTCTAATCCATATAAGTAATCAAAATCTTAAGGATGAACTCATCTGGAAAGATTCTTTTGATGGGGAATACACTGTTAAATCAGGATATAATTCTTTCTTTGTATCCATGGAAAGTGAAATTAAGTGGCACAAGTTGTGGATGCCGGAGCTAACCCCTAGAGTGAACTTCTTTTGGTGGCTAATTATTAATGGCAAGATCCTAACTAATGACAACCTCATCAAGAAGGGATTCATCATGCCAAATAGATGTTGCATGTGTCAGAAAGAGGCTGAAGATATAAAGCATTTATTCCTCCATTGTGAGATTGCTTCCAAAATTTGGTAGCTCGTTTTGCAAAATTTAATCTAAGATGGATTTTTCCCCTTACCTATCTTCAGGCTTGGGAGCAATGGGATTCTCCGTTTAAGAATTGTATGGTGAAAAGATTGTAGCAACTTGTTCTACCCCACACTATGTGGAGAATTTGGAAGGCTCATAATGATAACATTTTCAGAAACAATAGACAGGCTTGTAACAAAGTCTACAAGGAAATTATCATTGCTATGCAAGATAATATTGCTAGATTTAAACCCCCTAAAAATAGACTTTACCCGGAGAATGAAGAATACATCCTGACTGATTGGAATATTGACACTGTCAATAGGAATAACAATGGTATTGATAGAAACACAGTCCGATGGATTAAACCTTTCACTAATTGGCACAAGTTAAATTTTGATGGGGCCTCAAAAGGCAATCCAGGAGACTCTGGAGGAGGGGGAGTCATCAGAGATCAAAGAGGTTGTTTTGTTGCTACTTTTTCTAGGAGAATGGGCAGGTAGACTAATCATTATTCCAAAGCCTTGGCGGATCTTTGGGATATACGACTTGTCAGAGATTGTAATATTCCAAATATTATAATTGAAGGTGATTCTCTGAATATCATCAATCTTTTAAATAAAAAGAAACACCCCAGCTAGTCTATCAGGGATTCTATTGAGGAAGCTATTGATATATGTAAGAGCTTTGAAAATGTTCAAATCACCCACACCTATCGGGAAGGAAATAGGTCGCCGATGGTTTGGCTAACTTCGGTGTTAATAATTCCTTTCAAACGTGGCTTAGGGGGGACGTTCTACCCGCTCAAATCAATAAAGCCATAATCATTGATCTACATGGCAGTGAAAATCAACACTAACGGCTGTAATTTGGATGTTAATGTGTGGATCCTCAAGTACATTATGATGACATCACAAAAGATATGGATGATTGATGTGATCTACACAGGGATGGACATGTCATCATTTCTTGGCATAGGAGGAAAGCCGAGGAGCGGGGCAATAGCATAATAATTAAACCTGCTTTCACGAAAAGGAAAGATTCAAATATCAAAATCAAAGCTCTACCTGTCCCGCATAGTGGTAGCTTTTTTACCGTTGAGAACAGGAAAAGGAGCAGAGGAAACATGGGGGGTCCGCCTTGCAAAACTGAACCGACCCACAATCCTACGTGGAAAGAGAATACAGAGCTTTGGAATTACCTACAAATCGGGGGCCTGTCTAATTTAATTGAAAGGATTCAAGGCTTCGACCAAGACATTTCTATCAGATTCGCCCAGGGATGGAAGAATAGGATTGTCAAATATAGTAACATGGAGATGGAAATCACGGAAGAGCTCATCGCCTAGATCACGGGCCTCAGCCTGGAAGGCACCAAATTCTTCAATAAGAAGGTGGACAGGGAGGTGGAGACCAAGAAATTTCTGGATGAGGGGGAGAATCTTGAATTCATGACTGCTGGCATCAAGGTGGCATCGATTCCTGAGCCTTTTGCTGAGCTTGCCAGGATGGTGGTTAGGTATGTAACTCTTGAAGGAAGATTTGTGACTATACCTCAAAAGCATCTGATATTTCTAAATCACTTTTGTAGAAATAACATAATCAACTTTCCTCACTATTTGATAAAATCACTGGAGAAATCAATTAGGGAAGTTCAGAGCCACTCGAGGGTTGTCGCTTTGCACTAGGGACTTATCCTCCTGATCTACCGCCACTATTCGAGCTGCCCCCCGTGAATCCTACCCCACCTCTCTCCTCCATACCTCCACCTGCTCACACCACTTTCACTCCCCTGCTTGAAAAGAAAGAGTGAAGTTGTTGCTTCCAACGAAGAAAAGCAAGAGCATCAAAGCTAAAATCCCTGCTTCCCAACGGGTCCTAAGGAGCCACAAAGACTTGGAACTTGCTAAAACCTCCTGCATATTAGTAAATTGATGGAGGAGCCCAAGGAGGAGGAATTTATGGATAGGGTGGATAGATTAGAAAAGGAGATACAAGAGCTCAAAAGGGGCTATAAAAATATGGAAAGAGCTAAGGGAAAAGGGATTCTTCAAAGTGATGAGGAAGAGGGGGTTATTGCTGAAGTCTTCAAGAAGTTACAATCCTTAGATGGTAGATTGGGGAATGGTAAAAGCCGTAATGACTACATATTGTCTACCCTCAAAAACATTTATAATTTCATTGAACAACATGTTCATGTGTCTCATGCAGGTTTAAGTGGGGTTAATGAGGACATTTGGAGCCCTAAAGAGAAAAGGGATATTACAATTGCTCGAGCAGATATGCAAGACTCCTCTCGGAGCCAACTTGTCATTACCTTCTTCATGTTATTCACAGGCTATCAAGACCAATATTGACAGGGCTATCAAGTAACGGGTTGCTTTGATGCTTTTTTTGGCTGCGAAGTTGTTATCTGGTGGTTCTGGCGTTGTTTTTTGGCGGAGCTCTATATGCTGTTTCTCTTTTGGTTTCTTTTTGATCTTTCACTTCTTTTTGGATCATTGTACGTTTAGATCCCTTTTTCACTTATATTGTAATATTTGGCTGTTGAGCCCTCTTTGGTCAAGATTTTTTTCCTTCTTTGGGTTGTTTCTCTCACCTTTACTATCTGGCTTTTGAGCCCTTTTGTATACAGGGTATAGTCCCTTCAAAACTATTTGCCCTTAATAAAAAAAAAAGTAATATGTTCAAGATCCTCGACGTTAGTCTAGAGGACATTCCTACGATTCGGGAGGATCTCTATGCTTTTAAGACCCTGTAGGATTGACCTAAATGAAATAATAGTTGAAGACACTGAAAATAAATAAGGGGTAAAAGAAAGTCTCATTGAGGTATGTTCAAATTTCCATGTCCTTGAGATGGCCATTATACCATCTCCAAAATGGAAACTAACCCTAGAACTAGATCAAAGGTAGATATTGGTGCCCATAAAGCATCTCCAAGAATACCATCTAGAAAGGAAAAAGGGGGAGAGCCACTAAGAAGGATATTATGGAGGGGCATCAAAAACCATTGTTGGTAGGTTCTAAATCCTCCCATTCTAAATGATTTTATTATCTTGGAATATAAGGGGCCTAAACCAGCCCTGTAAGAATAGGATTTAAGGAAAAACTATATGTAATAATGCTACACAAACTAAGATGAATCAGAAAAGATGAAAGACTTTTAGGCTTTCTTTTGGAAAGAAGTGGATTCCACTATCAATCCTTTGTAGGGGCATCTGGGGGTCTTTTGTGCATGTGGAATAAGAATATTTTGTAAGGCTTCCCCTTCATCAACATTCAACACCATATACCCATTGTTTTCACTAAAGTCACCTCAGAAAATAGTTTATTCTCTCTAATATCTATGCTCCTAATACTACAACTAGTAGAAGGATGCTCTGGGAAGAGTTGACTACCTTAAAAGGATGTTTAATAATTTAAAGTAGATAATATGGGGTAATTTTAACACACCTCTCATTCCCTCATAAAATAAAGGAGGGTTTAATGTGTATACTTGAGATTATGGAGGACCTCACAAACTTCACTTGGGGTGGAACAATTTGATGGATCTCGAACCTTAGTGGAAAAAAATACACCCGGTCTAACATGAGAGAATGGGAAAATATGATTCAAATCAAACTAGATCATTTTCTTATGAATACCCATTAGATTCAGAACAACAAAATACCCTCTCTAACTAAAAGTACGCATAGGTTCGACTACACTCCCGGTTCTTAAATTCAATATTAGGGAATAGCCCATAGGAAGACCTTTCGGAGTTCAAAAACATGCGAGACCAATCATTTGGAGCTGGAAAGGAAGATATAAGAATGGTGGACCTTGGAATTCAAAGGTAATAGTATGTTTAAGGTGGCTGCCAAACTTAAAAATATTAAGGTAAATATTAAAATTTGGAAAAAGGAATTTTTGCTAATATATTTATAGAAAAATCAAATTACTAAAGACATTCATGATATAGAATAATTTATGGAATAGGGAGGATGAAGCATGGATGAAAATTAAAGGAAAGACATCTACTAGTTGATTAACACAATATATTACATAGAGAAGAGATATATTGGAAGCAGAAGTCTAGAATTACTTGGCTTAAAGAAGGTGATCGTAACACCAAATTCTTCCATATCTCTGCCACCATTAAAGCTAACAAAGGAAGAATTCAAGAAATAAAGAAAGATAATGGTGAAATGGCTATGGAGGATAAATATATTTCTTGTATCATTATCTTCTTCTTCAGAACTTGTTTCTTTGAAGAAATTTTTTTAGATGAGATCTCTAGAGCTGAAATCCTTAATCTTTTTGAACCGGTTATTAGCCAAGCTGAGAATAGTGAACTCATTGTCATTTCTTCTGAGAAAGAGATTGAATATATTCTAGATTCTATGGAAGATGATAATATTCCAGGGCTAAATGGATTCCCTACTTTATTTTTAAAAATCTATTGGGATATTGTAAAGAAATAATTGGTTTTAGTGGTCTAATACTTTTTATGATTGGGAAGCCTACTCAAACAAATAAACCACACTTTTATTGATATCATACCAAAAAATCCAGGATTTAAATATTTGGGGGAATTCAGACCTATTATCTTATGTAATACTATGTATAAGTTAATCTCTAAAATTATGGCTTTCAGATTAAGGGAGATTCTAAGTAACTTTATTTCCCCAAATCAAGGTGCCTTCATGTATGCATGCGAAAAATCCTAGACAACATAATCACTATTCATGAGATGATACACTCTGTGGAGATCTCAGGTAGGGAGGATATGATTGTAAAGATGGACATGCAAAAATCCTATGACAAGATATCCTAGGATTTCTTGTACTCCCTTTTAATTTGACTGGATTACCATCCTCACTTCATCAAAATGATCCAATGCTTTGCACTAAAGACTCGAGCTTCTCTATTATCATTAATGGTAAGCCCAATGGTTTATTCAAATTAGAAAGGGGGTTGAGGAAAGGAGATCCCCTATCACCTTTCTTATATATAATAGTTGGTGGAACTTTGAGCAGTTTATGCTTTAGGGCTCAAAGTGAAGTATCATGGAAGGTATTAAAGTGGTACATAGAGTGAGAATCAATGTCTTTAGAAGTTTGTGGACGATATTGTTATTCTTGGCCAAACATCTATTTAGGAGGATTGAGCCCTTAAAATCATCACTAAACAATATGAAAAATTTATAGGGAAGAGGATAAACTTTAGAAAGAGTTCATGTTTCTTCATTAATGTGGAGGAGGAGAAGCATAATAGGCTTACCAACATTCTAGAGTGCAGTACCAAGGCCCTCCTAGATACTTACCTTGGAATGACTCTTTGTAGGAAAAATTTAGAGGAAAGAGGTTAGAATAAACTAATAGAAATATTTCATTAAAATATGGCCTCTTGGAAAGGTTCTCTGCTTTCACAAGCTGGAAAAACTCAGCTCATTCAAAGCTTCTTATAGGATATTGTTGTGTTCATTATTTCCATCTTTACTTTACCAATTAGAGTCAAGAAAACTGTTGAAAGTATATAGAAATAGTTTTATGGATGGGATCGAGAGGAAAATAAGATAATCCCTTTAGTATCTTGGTAAAAAGTCACTCAACCTAAGGATAGGGGTTGACTTGGACTAAAAACATACAATTCATGAATCAATATCCAATAGCCAATGTTGGCTAGAGATTACATAGAGAGGAGGGTACCTGGTCAAAATCCTTAAGGTAAAATATTTACGGCCCTTTGGTGGAACTTTGGAACTCTTCTATGATATGGAGCTTCAAGAGGTTCTATTTTCTGAACAATCTATGCCAAACTAGAAAATTGTTGATAAAGGGAAGTAAATGGAATCTTGGTGATGGAACTAAGATTAAATTTTGGGAGGACCCATGGATCGAGGATGAGCCTTAAAAATGGAAGATCCATGGAGGGAATTTTGGCCATTATTCTACCAGGAACATGGAGAATTGGTATGTAACTATTGGAATGAAGAGAGGAAGTGGACCCCCTCCTTCCTCCTCCCCACTACCTTAGGGATTTACAACCCTTCCAAGACCTAAATAAGAGCCTTAAATATTATCATATTCCCCATGATAGAGCTTAGGATGAGTTGATTTGGAGAACCATGGATACGGGGAGTATGGAGTTAAGTCTGGTTATTTGTTAAATTTTGAGCACATTGAACCCAATACTCTCTGGAGGAAGGTATGGAATAAGAATATTATTCCCAAAATAAATATCTTCTTTTGGGAATTTTTTGAAGGTAATATCCTAATTTTGGATAGACTAAGAAAAAGGGGAATGATCATTGCTAATAGATTTCGTATTTTCAAGTGTAATGAAGAGTCAATCCAACATCTCTTCCTAGAATTATCCTTTTCCTTTCAAGTCTTATCCACTTTGTCCCAATAATTTTTAAGTTACACATGGTCCTTCTTGGGGATGTGGCCCTTCTTCCTAATCAATGGAGATTCAATTTTCAACATGATCTGGTTAAGGAAATCTAGAAAATTTCCCTCCCTCACACATTATGGGGTATATGGTTGGAAGTAATAATAGGATTTTCAAGAATAAAGTTTCCAGTTTGGAGAATGTTATCAATAAGGTGAGATAGTCCCTTAAATATAATAATCATATTTTAAATCCCAAATATTCTAAAAAAGTGCTCAGATTGGGAAATAATCATTATGAGTAGCAGGGATATCATTCCTAACAGTTCTATGAAGAAGAAGGTCACCCACAATGTTAAATGGTCAAAACCCCCTGATGGAAGCTTCAAGCTCAATTGTGATGGCTCAAACAAATAGAAGGAAAATGTTGCTGGAGGAGGAGGTCTAATTTGTGATCACATAGGTAGGTGTATCATACCAATAACTATATCAAAGAAAAGGCTATGACATAGGGCATCATGATGTGTAAAGATATGAGTTTAAAATCCATCATTATTGAAGGTGAATCTTTGTGTCTTATTAATTCTCTTAAGAATGAGAGTAAGTGTGGGTGGAAACTCATCAAAATTATCAAGGAGGCTCATGGAATTTTAGAATCATTTCATAAAGTGAACATCCTACACACTTATAGAGATGGTAATAAACCCACAGATGTACTTGCTAATTAAGGCAATGACATGTTTGAACTAATGAATTGGCTAGAGACACATATTCCTTGAGAAAACATTACAAAATTGATTAATGATGACACATATTAGGAGGTTCTGTAATGATGGAGTGCAGGACTCACACGTCTGGGATTTTGATAAGAATTTCTTCCTTTTAGAAAAGGTTATGATTCATTTGATGTGGCATTTACTCATGTTTTTGAAATTGGCATTTGTAACTGGTTGGGGCTCGAGGAAAGGAAAAATGAGAGAACTATAGGAGGCGGCAGGGTTCAAACCAAGCCTACTACCTTCACCTAAAAATGACTCTATATTTTGGAAACTACCACATAAAGGGGGCTTCACTACGTATATTCAACGCTTAAAAGGTAACAACTCTATGTTCTTTGTTGATTTCAGCAATTATTGGATTGATGGGGGCTTTATTTTTAGAGTGGTTCAAATTAGTGTCTCGAGGTAGCCATAGATGAGATAACGGGTTTCTGATGGATGGGCTCAAAATATTTAAGGATAAAACTAGCAAAAAACATGAGATTTCCACTTTTTAAGGTAGGAGAGCATATTGTTACCTAAAATGATGGTTTAGCCGTATTTTCCTCCTTGATTGTTGGGTTGATGTCTACTTAGTGGTCATGAAATACCTGACTTTGGAAGGAAAATTCGGAAGATTTTCTCTCATCATCTCTCTATTTTAAATTTCTTCCATAGAAACCAAGCCATGAGTCTGGATTTCTTCCTCTACAGTCCCTGCTTTCCACCATTGAGGACTTCAAAAATAAGAAAATTGACATCCCTCTCCATCAAGTCCTAATTATTTTTCTTGTCCAAAAATTCAACCCATTATCCATGCTCAACCTAGGCATAATAGTGAACTGAGTCTAACCATAAAACCCTAGCATCGTCCCTCAAACATATGAAGAAAAGGAAATCGAAAGAAAGACACTTCGAGGGGATAGTGATTATTCTACGCAAATTTAAAAGGGGGTTCAGAATGTGGGTGAGATTTCTAGTAACATGGATAAGGATCTCATGGAATGGGAGGCTAGATTGATGCATGTTGAGTCGACTACTAATATTATTATCACTATTAATAAGAATCTAATACAGGAATTGAAGTGTCATCATAAAATAGAGGTCTAGAATAAGAGAATTGGGGGTATTCAAGCAGATTTTTTCATGCGAGCACATGATCTCTATCCTTCAGATAATATGGCCAAGGAGGACATCAATCCCAATATGAAGCTCATGATTAGTAGCTCTGACAATGATGATTATGAGACTGATGAGGGTTTTGATATGGAGGACAAGAACACCTAGACTAAGGACAATGAGGAGGAAATCCTAAAGGATCTCGTGAGCATGGAAACTCGGGCTGTGGAAAGGATGAGAAAATACCTAACCGTGTGATCATTAAAGATACGATATGATGGATAGTGGGCGAGCACCAGATCCCGCAACAAGGTTATGGAGAACTAATGGTTGGCCTTTTTCTGCTCTTTTTCCTTTGTCCTATTGGTTTCTCTTTTTAAGGTATTTTATCAAAAATGTTGTCTAATATGTAGAATTTTAGTATTCTATCTCTATTTTGTGGCGGTTTATCATCAAGTCTTTTTGACTTAGCCTTCATGGATTTTTGATGGGGTTTTGCTAAAGTTGGACTCTTTATGTGTGGATTTTTTTGGTCCCCTTAAAACCAAACTCTTTTTATCTTATCCAAAAAAAAGATCTAATTTTTCATACCTTTAAGAGAGTGTTTGAGAAAAAAATCACAATAACGGAGTTAACGGTGGTTAAGAAATAGATGTAGATGTAAAAATGCTTAGTTATTCATTAACACATATTGCAAGGAATAACTTAGCAATCTGCTTAAGACCTAAGGATTATTATTTGAAATTGGGCCTTGGAATATATTGTGCATAACATGTAATTCACATCAGTTCATATCAAATAAAATGCTTAGTGACCACTAATCTCCATTACTTATTGAAAGGAATGACATAGTGGCTGCCATGATCAACAATTTATTATTTTGAAAATAGTAATAGAATAACAAATCATGGTCTAGCTTAGTGGCTACTAGGCTCCTACCATTACCTCTTGTCATTATAAACACTATTTGTACAAATTTAGATTGCTACTATTTTTCATTGATTATAATTGTATCATATTGGTTGGACTATCCCTAGTGGAGCCAAGTGTTACACTACATACCCTTGAGAGGGATCAATCCTTATGTAGTTCTCATAAGATATATTCTTTGTGACATATAATTCACATCGATTCGTATCAAAGAAAATTCTTAGAAATTGCTAAGCTCCATTACTTATTGAAAGGAATAATATAGTGGCTACTAGGATCAACAATTTACTATTTTAAAAATAGAAATAAAATAAAAAATAATGGTCTAGCTTAGCTACCGCTAAGCTCCTACCATTACCTCTTCTCATTTAAAAACTATATGTATAGATTTGGATCACTATTTTTTTCATTTATTATAATTGCATCATATTGGCTGGACTATCTCGTAGTGGAGCCAAGTTTTGCACTACATACCATTGAGAGGGATCATGCCTTATGTATCTCTTGTAATATATATTCTTTGTGACGTATAATTCACATTGATTTATATCAAAACAAATGCTTAGTGACCTCTAAGATCCATCACTTATTGAAAAGAATGACATAGCATTTGCTAGGATCAATAATTTCTTATTTTGAAAATAGCGATAGAATAACAAATCATGGTTTAGATTATCCTCCACAAGGCTCCTACCATTACCTCTTATCATTGTAAACACTATCTGTATAGATTTAGATCTCTATTATTTTCATTAATTCTAATTGTATCATATTGGCTGGACTATCCTTGACAAAGCCAAGTGTTGCACTACATACCCTTGATAGGGATCAATATTTATATATTTCTCATAAAATATATTATTTGTAACATATAATTCACATCAAATTGTATCAAATAAAATGCTTAGCGACACTAAAATCCATTACTTATTGAAAGGAATTACAGAGTGGCACTAGGCTCAATATTTTATTATTTTAAAAATAGCAAAAAATATAAAAGCATGGTCTAGGTTATCAACCACTAGGCTCCTACTATTACATCATGTCATTTTAAACACTATATGTATAACTTTGGATCACTAGTGATTTTCATTGATTATAATTGTATCATATTGGCTTGACTATCCCTAGCGGAGCCAATTGTTGCACTACATACCCTCAAGAGGGATCAAGCCTTATGTAGTTCTCATAATATATTTTTATGTAACACATAATTCACATTGATTCGTATCAAATAAAATTATTAGTGACCTCTAATCTCCATTACTTATTGAAAGGAATGGTATAACGACCCCTAAGCTCGGTTTCTTATTTTGAAAATAACGAATGAATAAAAAACAACAATTACAGATCATAGAAGCCAACAAGCTTCTCCTCAACTATCCAGTTATTATAATTGATTCGACAACATGTAATGTTTCATACATTTTTGGAAAGTAATCCTAGAAAATATTGAGGCTAGTGGCCGCTAGGCTTCTCATGGATAAATAAATGGACAACAAAAAACATGCATAGTAGTTCATTAACACCTAATTAAAGGAATAACTTAGCATCCACTAAGATGTAACACTTTATTATTATATATATATTTCATTGGAATAACATATCATAGCAATGGATCTTAGTTTCAGCTAAGTTTGTGTGTGTGTGTGTGTGTGTTATATATATATGCCAAGGAGAAATATTTATGAAGCGAAAAGTATGTTTTAGGGTTACTAATGTAAAATGTAAATAACACCAAAATATTGACAAAAAAGAGATAAATTAGAAATTTCATGCCATATGTCATCATTTTAGTGGGTACTATTTACATAATAATATTACAGATTTATATAGGTTTAAAATATTTTATAGGCATTTCTTTAAATATAAATTTCTTAATAAATGTGTCAATTATATTGTTTCCTAACTATCTAGTTCAAACTTTCCACATGGAACATTTTAATTGGAGAATTATATTAAATTAGTGTGCACTACATCTAACAATGTCAAGATTAATTTTGATAAAAAATAAAAATAAATGTGCGTATACATTTTTAGAATTTATTTATTCTATTTTCTTATAATATATATTATTATGTTTATATTAATATATGTTATAGAGAATAAAAAATGCATATGCATGTTGATCTTATTGCAAAGTTAGGTTGGAGACTTATAAAAGAACACAAGCCTTGGACGAGTTGGTTAAGATCAAATATCTTTCCAACCAAAGCAAGATATCCTTTATTTACGATCGCTTCTTACGAATGGTTCTTTTTTTGGAACAATCTTCTTCATAGTAGACATATTCTCTATCGGGGATGTAGCTGGAAGCTTGGGGATGGTCAAGACATTAACTTCTGGACTGATAAATGGACTGATTTTAATTGGATTTCTTCTTATGGCCACATTAAAGACAACTTAATTATAAAGTATGGGCACAAAATACAGGGATATATTGAGGTGGATGAAAACAAAAGAAAATGGAAATAGCTAAAAGTGGAGAAGGATAATGTACAGTCTGATGTTTCATCTTTGCAGAATCAACTTTCTCTAATCCATATTAGTAATCAAAATCTTAAGGATGAACTCATTTGGAAAGATTCTTTTAATGGGGAATACTCAGTTAAATCAGGATACAATTCTTTCTTTTCCTCTATTGAAAGTGAAATTAAGTGGCAAAAGCTTTGTATGCCAAAGCTAACCCCTAGAGTGAACTTTTTCTGGTGGCTCATCATTAAAGGAAAGATTCTGACTAATGACAACCTCATTAAGAAGGGATTCATCATGCCGAATAGATGTTGCATGTGTCAGAAAGAAGCAGAAGACATCAAACATTTATTTCTTCATTGTGAGTACACTTCCAAAATTTGGCATCTTGTTTGTGAAAAATTAATCGAAATGGATCTTTCCCCTTACTTGTCTTCAGGCCTGGGAACAATGGGAATCTCCTTATAAGCATTGTGTGGTGAGGAGATTATGGAAACTAGTTTTACCTCACACCATGTGGTGAGTTTGGAAGGCTTGTAATGATGGCATTTTCAGAAATAGTAGAAAGGTATGTAAAAAAGTATACAAAGAAATTATCATTGCTGTGCAAGACAATATTGCTAGATTTAAACCTCCTAAAAATAGACTTTGCCCTGAGAAAGAAGAATACAATCTGGCTGATTGGAATATTGACACTCTCTTCAAAAAGAGTAACAATGGTATGGATAGAACCACTATCGGATGGATTAAGCCTCCTAATGCTTGGCATAAGTTGAATTTTGATGGGGCCTCAAAAGGACAATCCGGGAGATTCTGGAGGTGGAGGAGTCATCAGAGATCAAAGAGGCTATTTTGTTGCTACTTTTTCTAGGAAAATGGGTAGGAAAACTAATCATTACTCTAAAGCTCTTACTGCTCTATGGGGAATAAGGCTAGTCGGGGATTATAATATTTTGAATATTATAATTGAGGGTGATTCTCTAAACATTATCAATCTCTTAAACAAAAAGTAACCCCAATTTGGTCAATTATAGATTTTATTGTTGAAGCTACTGATATATGCAAGAGTTTTGAAAATGTTAAAATCACTCACACCTATCGGGAAGGCAATAGGGTCGCAGATGGTTTGGAAAACTTTGGAGTTAACAATACTTTTCAAACTTGGCTAAGGGGGGACATTCTACCCATTCAAGTTAATAAAGACATCATCAATGATTTACATGGCTTGGAAAATCATCACTAATGGTTGTAATGTTGATGCTAAAGAGCAGATTCTTAAGTACAAAATGATGACATCATATAAGATTTGTGTGATTTATGTGATTTGTGTGAACTGGAAAGCCATCATTACTTGTCATAGGGAGAACGCTAAGGATCAGGTCACTAATTACAAATTATGGTCTAATAATTACATCTTTTATCATGGATGGGAGAGATTCAAAAACAAAGCTAAGTCTGATACGCATAGTGCTAAAACCTTTACCATTACGGGTAGAGTCACTGGAAAAATGGGGGGTCCACCTTGAAAAACTAGATCCCACCCATAATCCAACATGGAAAGAGGATGATGTGATATAGAACTATCTTCAAATTGGGGGTCTTGTGAATTTGATAGAAAGAATTCAAGGTTTTGATCAGGATATTTCTATTAAATTCACTCGGGGTTGAAGAATCGGGTTGTTAAATACAACAACATTGAGGTTGAGATCACGAAGGAGCTCATCACCCAGATCATGGGGCTCAGTCTTGATGGCACCAAATTATTTAATAAGAGGGTGGACAGAGAGGTGGAGGTAAAGAAATTCCTGGACGAAGGGGAAAATCTTGAGTTTGTGACAGCCGACATCAAGTTAACTTCGATTCCTGAGCCTTTTGTTGAGCTCGCCAGGATGGTTGTTAGGTATGTAACTCTTGAGGGGAGATTTGTTACTATTCCTCAAAAACATTTGATATTTCTTAACCACTTTCATAGAAACATAACCATCAGCTTCCCTCATTACTTGTTAAACTCGCTGGAGAAATCCGTTCGGGAAGTGCAGAGTCATTCTAGGGCAGTTCCTCTACATCAAGGGCTAATTCTTCTTATCCATCATCACTACTCAAACTGTCCCCGCATGAATCCTGCTCCACCCTCTCCCTCCATTCCCCTCTTTCTCAC
The DNA here is from genome assembly GCA_018340775.1 of Taxus wallichiana var. yunnanensis. Taxonomy (NCBI): domain Eukaryota; kingdom Viridiplantae; phylum Streptophyta; class Pinopsida; order Cupressales; family Taxaceae; genus Taxus; species Taxus wallichiana. The sequence continues at coordinate 576,679,107 of CM031237.1, forward strand.
ATTCCCCCACTCGAAAGGAAGATTGAAAGCGCCGTCTAGCAAGAAAAGGAAGGGCATGAAAACTAAGATCCCTGCTTCTCAGAGGGTTCTTAGAAGCCACAAAGACCTCGAGCTTGCCGAGAACCTCCTACACATCAGCCAACCGGTGGAGGAGCCTAAGGAGGAGGATTTGATGGTCAGAGTGGGTAGGATGGAAAAGGAAATTCAAGAGCTTAAAAGGGTTATCAAAAATATGGAAAAAGCTAAGGGAAAAGGAAAAATTCAAAATGATGATGAGGAGGGTGTTATTGCTAAAGTGTTCAAGAAGCTACAATATTTGGATGGCAGAATGGGAAATGCAAAAATCCATAATGACTGCATCCT